>WBNO01016908.1:279975-327314 GCA_013400575.1 Peucedramus taeniatus | reverse complement strand
GACATCCTCTTTCCAGGTGAGCGCCAGTGACCTTTTCACACGTCCTGGCTGAACTCATGTCCTGTCCTCCAACCCTTTTTGTGTGAGATCTGGGCAGCCAATAGATCAGTCATGTCAGATGACAGCTGGGTTTTTATTAATTACATCATCATTTGGGTGAGATGTGCTTTTGGAGGGGTAATAACACTTTTTGTAATGATCTCAAAGCTCTGCTGTGATTAAGAGCATTTAAAAAGTCTCATTGAAGGCACATTATTGAAAAAGTTGTAAACTTTTGGTTTTCTTTCATGCTACAAATGAAGTAATCAATGCTCAGGTGAATGAAGCTGGATTTGTGTCACATGGAGCAACAAAAGAATAGTTTAACCTGTCAGCTGTTTGTTTTTTTAGGTGGCAGTACACTCTGTTTGCAGCCAAAATTTACTGGTAGAATTCCTGAGTTATGTTATGAACTGTGTTTCTGATTTTGGGCAAAATAAAGTGTTTGCTTCAGGGAAAACAATTTTTAAAATTAGATATTAATTTTTTTAATAGACTTTTACTTTAAATACTGCTTCATATACATAATTCTTGCTTTTCTCTGTAGCCTTACAGAAAACACACTCCAATCCTAATACTTTAAAGTTTTAAAGACAAATGAAGAAAATTTCAGCATTGCATGTTCTCTACTCTCACTGATTCCTTCATCCAGCTAAATAGAAAGTTATTTTATGACTTCTCTGCAGTTCTATGGGGTTTTCCCTACTGTGCAATATTCCAAGTACTCAAGAGTTCACCACTGCTCCTTACTTTTACCAGTTCCTGTTGCATCACCAAAAAAATCCCAGGAGGTTCTGACTGGAAAAATGCTGAGGATAAAATGCTGCCCAAATGAAATGAATCCATTCAAATCTGACTTAAAATCTTATTTTCTTTCTCTAAGCTACCTCATATTTGAAGCAGGTTTAGGCTGTGGTGCAGGAACAGCCAGGTTGTTACAACTGGACCAAATATGAACAGTTCAACAACTGCTCTGGACTTGAATTAAACTGTGTTGAGCATAAATTTCAGGGTTTAGTCTCAGGATCAATGCCAAGTGAAAGAAATTATGCATTAAATAGTAGTTTCTTATTCTCTCTCTCATGCTCTTTTGGTGTGCATTCCAGCAAGGAAGTCCTGCAAGATCCTCCAGCTTTCTCAGTTTAACTGAACTAAATAAAGATTAGCCAGGAGGATTTTAAATTTTTTGTGGGTTTTGAGCTTTTTTTTGTTTCCAAATTATGATGCATTTATGTATCTGTTCCTACACACCCAGTATTTATTCCTGCAATTTACATCGGTGAGATTCAGAGAGTTCAGGGAAGAACAGGGCATTTCTTTCCCTGGATGAATTGGATCTTCCATGACTTCCCAGAGTCTAAAACCAGCCAAAACTTCACACCTTGTTCCACCAAGCCTTGCTTGCAGTTTCTCCCCAGACTCTGCATCCAAGGAGTCAGATGGGAAAGCAGCAGTGAACACGTGGTGCTGTAAAGCTGCTCTCAAAGCTCAGCTTTTCCTTAGGCTTAACTCTTCCAGGAGCAACAGAGAGCACCTGTGAGCAGCTCAACCACAGCCTCATCTTTGCATTCAAGAGCTATCATTATTTCAGCACTTCTTCAATTTCTACATAAAATTTGTTTCTTTCCTGAATGTCTCTTTGCTTTTATTTTTTTTCTCTCTCCCGACAATCTTGCTTAGAAAAAAAGGGGGGAGAAGAGTTGATACAGAGCATTTATTTAAACTTGAAATGCTGTCCTGGTCTGGAAAAATTATGTTTCCCTGATTTCCAAGCTTTCTACATGAGACTTTAACGAGTCTCATCTGGTGGTTCTTCCCATCATGTTCCATTATGAATCTTTATGGGCAATTAACTGGTTGGGTATGAAAACACCCACACTGGGGAGGGGTCAATGGGCACATCCAGTCTCAGAACTCAGCTCAAATTGTTAAGTCTGCCTCCAAAAGAAAAAGCAGAGTGTTTTCATTCTGGTGGATTTGTTGGGGCAGTTGTAGAGCATGGGGTAAACACCAAAATTTCTCTGCTGCATAAATATTTGTTGGTGGGAATGGTCAGAGCTTCTCCCTACTCATCTTGAACTTTAAAGAAATGGCAATAAATAACAACTTCTGTGGGACTGAACTTGTTGTGGCCATAAAATAATTGAGATGGTGTAAGTTACTTGAACTGTTCTTAGTTTAGAGGTATTACTGGATTGAAAAGCAGAGTATTTTCAAAAAGTACAATAAATAAATAATAAAATGAATAATGATTCTTATAACTATAATTATATAATAATAATAGAATAATAATAGTAATAATAATAGTAAAAATAATAGTAATAATAATAATAACAATAATAATAATAATAATTATTATTATTATTATTGTTGTTGTTGTTGTTATTGTTTTATATTTTTTTAAATACAGCCCACATTTCCAGCTCTGGCAGGAGCTGTGCAGCCAAAAAATCTCCTCAGATACTGACAAGTAAGGTTGGGTCGTTGCTCAAGGTTTCTACTTCTTTCTTTTTGTGTTTTCCCTCCCTGTTTCCCCCCTGGAGCTTTACAGGTGAGTGTTTTTCCCTGGATATTTTCAGATATTCTGAACCAAAGCTCGGTGTTGAGTTGGGCCAGTGCCTTCAGCATTCCTGGAAAGGGCAGGGGATTCACGTGTGGTGTTCTCCACCCCAGGCTTATTCCTGGTCTGTGATCAGAGCAGATTCAGCCCAAGGTTCCCAGTGCAGTGGCTGTTTGCAGCAATGCTCTGGTGCCTCAGCCCCAAATTTGTGCAACACAAATCTCAAAGAGCAGCTTCCTTGCCCTTCTCCATGTGGGAATTCCTCCTCCAAAGCCCTCTGTGGTGGTAGGAGTGGAGGAGAGACGGTTTCCATTAATGCTGGAAATGGCTGCAGCAACTCAATATTTTAATAAAATGTACTTAAATTAAATCCTAATGAATTTTAGGCCTGAATTTCAACAACAAAATGATGTTTAAGTTGAAATGCTGTGAGCTGGAGGGCCAGGCAGCCTCATGTGCCTTGGCTCAGCTCCTCGCTGCACGTGGGAAGTGAAACCAAACATTGTGAAACCAGCTCAGGTCTGAACTGTCTGCTCAGAAGAGTAACATCTCTAGTTTTTACATTAATTTTTAATTTTAGATGACACCTTTGACTGGAAGTGACAGTGGAGCAGATAATTTGTGTAATTACAGCAACCAGTCATTGAGGAAGGAAGGGATCTCTCCAAAGCACATAAAACATGAGGTGGATTTGATTGGGGATGAACCCTGTAACCAGAGCTGCAGGAACCTCCTGGCCTAGGGAGAGTCTAAACCTGGGAATGTCTTTTAAAACATCACCAGATCAGCCTCTCCCTGTGCTTGGGTGAAGCAAATTGGGACATAAAGTGGAAGAAGAGGAGTTTTAATGAGTCTGAGAAGGTTTAGCCACTAAGAGCAGAAATGCTAATGCAGCTCTGGAGCAGATGAGGCTCCTGCAGGAGGGTGTTCAGTGTGTGAAAACAACCTCATGCAAAGGACTGGAACTTAACTTTGGAATCCTGAGCAGAAAAACTGCATTTATCAGGCACAGGACACTTTGTCCTGCTCACTGTCCTGCTTTCAAGTCACACCTTCTCCAGAAATGGCTTTTTAATCAGCCCCCAGGTTTTTCTCACAAACTGTCCCAAAGCTGATAAATGTCCTTGTTGTAGTGAGATTATTTCCACTTGGCTCTGGAAAATGTTTTGCATGACATATAAACATCAGGGTTTCTTACAATGAATGCACAAATATGTAGAAAAAGAAGAAGTAGGTATTTACAAGCCAGGACTGAAGTAATACATTTCTGAGAAGGAAATTCCCTGCAATGGTTAGAGAGTGCTGCAAGGAACAAATTCTCTCTAAATACCCTGTGTAAGGAAAATAATCTTGGGGACAGTAATTTGTACATGCTTGAGAACTTGGTAATGATCCTAAAGTCTGTTTTGGATAAATAGGATTTTTTTTGCAGCTGTTTAAAAATGTAAAATTAAATACAATTTTTTGTTGTTGTTGTTGCTTATATGAAGATCACAGCTAATTAGCCTTAGTTAAGTAAAGCACATCCTTTGAAAATTGGAGACAAGTT
This sequence comes from Peucedramus taeniatus, assembly GCA_013400575.1. Taxonomy (NCBI): domain Eukaryota; kingdom Metazoa; phylum Chordata; class Aves; order Passeriformes; family Fringillidae; genus Peucedramus; species Peucedramus taeniatus. Next base: position 323,166 of record WBNO01016908.1, on the reverse strand, counting down.
CCTTTGCCCTCTGAAGAATTGTCTGTTATTTACATTGTTAATATTAATATCCTGCAGCCTCTAAACTCGAGTTGGTGTCATTGGAGACAGCCTGTAACAAACAACTCAGACCTCCACTAAAATAACGACTCAAGATATTTTCTCTTTTGTTTTGCCACAAGTTGAAATAACCAGTGATGAGTAGAGGCCAAAGTTCTTAAGGTAAAATCCAAATTCAAGGATCACAGACTGGTTTGGGTTGGAAGTGACCTCACAAACCACCTTGTTCCAATTGCCTGGAAAATCTGCATGGAAGAATGGCAGAGAGCTCCAGAAGGAGCAAGGCCTGAAGGCAGAGATTTATACTGAGAGTTCTTGAGAATCTGCTGGAGTTTCCTTCTTTGGAGGAGCAAATATCTGCTGGAGTTTTACCAGGCAGGAGGGAGGTGGCAGGGTGGGGTCTGTGGGTGCAGGGCTGGTTTATTGTCCTGGAGAAGTTGGATGGACATTGTGTCCTCTGTGCCCTCCCTGTTCTCAGGCTCCTTCAGGGACCAAACCAAAGGTTTTGCAGCCCTGGAGTTCAGCTGGCTGAGTGACAACAGTGTCAGTGCAGATCAGCTGAAAAACCAAGGAAAATATTCTTGGGGGTGGTGCAGAAATGAGTGAAATTTATTAACATGGAGATGAGCACTGAAGGAAGGGGGTCTGGGGGATGAGTCAGCCAATAGTCCTGGGGAAAGGCTGCAAAAATGCAGGAATTGCCATAAAAAACTCTTTATTATCTGTGCTTTGCTTGGACTTGAAGATTTTGGTAAAAAACAAATACTTTGTAAACCTGACACTGGGTGTGAACATGAGAGGACGTGGAAGGGGCCTCCAGGAGCTGAGTGTCTGTGGCTGGAGTCAAATTAAAGACATGAGAGAGGCTTCTGGCTGCCCATGGCAAGCACAGAACATGCCAAAATCCAGGATATTCACCAATGCTGAGGCCTTCCAGATGGAACCCAGAGATGCCAGCAGCCTCAGAAAAATTCAGTAAACAAAAAATTCCCCTCACTGGCTGCTTTACTGAACTATCTGGACTGAAAATAAATATTGCCAGCAAAAAAAATAAATATTTACCGATAATATGTGCTTTAAAAAAGAAGGCCATATATCAGTTATATACAATTCATTAGGTTTTAATATGTTCTATACAGGTTTGATAGGTTTAACGTTTAGGTTCCAGTTTCTGAACTCTGTAGGAGGTTTGGAAGCCCCTGTCCCATTAATTAGAGTGGGAACTGAGCACCCAGATCCCCAAACTCACTTTGAAATCCTCTGCCTGAACACATCTTCCTCCTCAGTGTTCACAAGGTTGAATAGAAGCAAAGTTTCTGGGATATGATAATTTTGTGCTGGAATAAATCTTGTATAAGTTAAAATCCCTGGAAGCTCCAAGGTAGTAGGAGTTATGTACTGGGGAATCTTTAACAAGATCACTGAAGAGATTACTGGTTCAATAAATGGAGATTTTTATCTGGGCTCCTTTGAGACAAGGAAGACACCAAGGGACTAGAGAGAAGTAAATACAACCCCAGTTTGGAGGGGAGCAGGGAAAAAAGGGCAGGGAAAACCAGGCAGGATATAATAGACCAGCACATCTGACCTTGGTGCTAGGCAGAGCTCTAGAAACATTAATAAAGGATGAGATCACAAAACATCTGGAGAAATAAACCAGTCAGCATGGTTTCATAAAGGGTAAATCCTGTCTGACAAATCAGGGGGATTTTTTTTGGGAGATGATGTGGAAAGCAGGCATGGGTGAGAATGTTGGGCTTAATTCTGTCTTTTTTGGGCTCAGGGCACTCCTCTAAAGGGATTGCTCAGGGATCTGGGGTGTGGGTTGGAGCAATGCTGGTGTAAGAGGGAGGGATGAGGGGTGTAAGTGGAGGCAGGAGGAATCTCCAGCTGATTTCTTCACTGAAAGGGTTAAACTTGGGCAGGGGCTGCCCAGGGAGGTTTGGAGTCCCCATCCCTGGAGGTGTCCAAGGAGTGGCACTCGCTGCTCTGGGCTGGGAGAAATAAATTTGTTCAAAATTCTCAGAACTTAATAAAAAACCTGCATAGTATACATCTATATACAAACTTTGAGATAAGAAATGCTTAGAAATACCATAAAATGAGACAAACATTATTAAGAAAGAAAAGTTTCAAAGAGTAGTTTTACAAATAAGACTAAATACTTTAGAGAAATAGAACTATAAAAAATACATTGTAGTAAGACCCATAAAAAATAATTTTAAATAATTAGCTTTAAAGCATTTACAATATAGTATAACAAAAACTGATAAACCAAAAAGCCACTTATGTATATTATAATTTAAAAAATAGTTAGCTTCTAATTGTAATAGCATAAATTATAACATCTGTATTATCTCATCCTTTACATAAAACTAAAAATAGAATAAAAATTTTTAATACTCCTCTCAATTACCCCATCTCTAAGTCAAAAAAAATCCCCTAATCCAACACTGGGCAGGTGACAAGGTGGGGATGGGGCACAGCTTGGAGTCCATGGTTTGGGAGGGCTTTTCCAGCCCTAATCCTGTGATCCTGGGGGTTAAACTGCAACTGAGTGAAGGTGTTACCCAGGGAAGGGAATAAAAGGGAGGTGATGGATTCAATCTGCAGAGAACTCCTGTACAGGGCTGGGGAGGGGTGGAAGAAAACAATCCATGGGCTCTGCTCGAGAGGAACTGTGGATTTTTACATTTGTAGCTCTAAATGGTGGGAATATTCACCAAACAAAGGTTTGGCAGAGCTCTGGGTGAGAAGCAGGTGTAGAAGTGATGCAAAGCAGAAGTTAAACCCACAGAAGTGTGAGCTGTGGAAATATCAGAGTTTAACCTGGCATATTGTAAAATACTTACCTGGATCTCCTGTAGCTGCTCTGCCCAGGGCAGGGACACTCTGACACCCAAAGGACATCCCAGGGATTGGGAAGGGCAGGGAATGACAGAAGCAATGACAAAAGTGAGGTTGGGAAGTTGCTATGTGCAGAGAGCCTGGGAAACCTGGATCTCTGCTCACTTGGGGGAAAAAAAAGCTCTTTAAAAGATGATCTGATTTGAAGATTTCAAGATGCTGAGGAGAAGTTTGAGAGGAGATGAACTAGAGAAACTCTCAACATCTGCTCAGATTCTCAGGATGTGTGTTGGTAAAATAAGTATAAAGAAAAAAAAAAAAGGAGCAGAAATAAGAATATGGATGTGTTTGATTCCAGCAGGGTGAAAAAGGAAGCAGCCTTCATTACCATCTATGTGTGCTGGAAAATCAAGAATAATGGAGCTGGGGGGCAGAATCATCTCTGTCCTTTGCTAGCATAACCCATCTCCTCACTAATTACATAGTTAAAGGCCAAATAATTAATCTTTACTATCAAGACAAGCAAGGAAAGGTGTGTGGTGGGTCAGAGGGCAGGAGGTACCTTCAGTGTGCAAATGAGCTGCACACGTGGCACAAGGAACAGGCAGAGTTGTACCTAAAGGTGTTTTCTTGGCTTATAAAATGCATCCTCTGCTGAACCTGCACCACTCCCAGAGGCCATTTTTTAAATTTCTTTCCCTCTTTGTAAATAAAATCCCCCAAATTTGTGGTATCAGGAGGAAAACAGAATAAAATGGGGAGGACTGGGGGACGGGGGGATGACAACCAATCCAAAAAAGACCCCAAACCCACATTTTATTATAAAAATCCCATTGTAAATATTAAAGATTCCTGAACTCTCTTATGGCAGGAAGTCACACTGCTGCAAGCACGACATGTGCCAGGGTCTGGGTTTGCCAGGCTCATGTAAACAGATAAAAACAAAAAGTACATCAGTCCTGAAATGCCAGTGAGCAATGGGATGTGTGTCTGTGTGCTCTGACCTACAAGGAAGCACCCAGCAGAAATCTTACTAATTTTAGTTCTGGTCCAGAAATACTTTTGCTGCGTGCATGACCTGCAAAGCAGCCTAATTGTAAAGCTGTAGTAGTGTACTAATTCATGGAGAAATAGGATGAAAAAATGGAGGCAGTGCACAGTTTTTTTAGCAATGGGAGCTGCATTTGTGTTCTCTTACCCAATGTGTACTGAACTTTATGCACAAAAATAGAAATACCACTGCTGCCTGATGCTCAGTGACACTGGTGATGTGATGTGAGCAGGAACAGACAAGCACCACAGCATCCTCTCTGCACTAAAAAATCACTTTTTCCATCAGATTGTAGGAGCATAAAACCCCTCCCATTTTTCTTAGTGTTAGTCAAATTCACTTTCCTAAACTGTGCTTGTTTGGAGGTTTTTTTTTTTCTTGTTGCAAACAGTTGGAAAATGAACATGGCTAAAAAAAGGCTCAGCTGGAACCTTGAAATGAATCTCTCACCCAATGAGAAGCAAGAAAATGCTTTTTAAGGTTTGAAATTCTAGTCATAGGTTTGCTCAGTTTGTGTATACTTCTGCTCTAGGTGGGTTGGATTAGGAGTGATGGCCCTACAATTCTGGGTTTAGTACTGTTTCGTACAAAATACTGTATTTTAGTATTATGTATTAGTATCTGACTGCAAGTAGGAAATAAAGTCTTGGGCAAACAGGGGTCTAGCATGGTGTGCTGACCCTGTTTGCCCAGAGAGGTTGTGGATTCCCCATTCCTGGAATTGTTTAAGGTGAGGTTGGATGGGGCTTGGAGCACCCTGGGATAGTGAAAGATGTTCCTGCCCATGGCAGGGGGTGGAACTGGATGGTTTTTGAGGTCCATTCCAAGCCACTCCAGTCTGGAATTCTCTAATTCTATTTGTAGGGTCAAGATCCAAATGTCAGAGTTTCTGACTGTTCAAGTTCCTTTCTTTTCAGAACTGCCTGCTTTGATAATTCTCTGTCACTTTCCCCCGCTTTTTATTAATTGTGACAGTTGTCTAATTGAACTGAACAGGAACTATTATTTCAGCTACTTCAAGTTCATAACAGAGAACAAAAACAGGAGTTGATAGAAGCTGGAATAACTCCATTTTCTTCCCAGAGCATGAAACTGTTGTGTCTATGAACCCATATTTCTTCTTTAACCTGCTTCTCATTTGTCTGCATCTTCCGCCGCTGCCTTCAGGAATGAGTCATTAATAGCTGCTATTCAGGAAAAAAGTGAGAACTCTTTCAGTCCATAACTCACCCTCACAATTCAAGCAGTGAGTCACTTTTGAACCTTTTTCTACTGCATCATTCTGTAACCACCAAACCAGATGGAGTAGCTGGTTTATAAAGGTAATGCCAAATTCACCGTGAGGCTGCTCAGGTCTCCCTGGAAAGTCCTGTTCTGGTCAGGAAGGGTTTATCCCAGATTTCTGCACTGGAATCAGGTGCTTGGAGCTGCTGTACACGTATTTTTTTCCCAGTTAGGGCTGTGCCAGGGCCTCATCCTGCTGCCCAGGGTGCTGTGACCTGCCTAACCAAGCCCAGTGTGCCTCTAACTGGCCGAACACGCTGGAAATCAGTGCTCAGCTTAAACCTGACAGGCTCCTTTTTCACTACAGATAAAAGTCTGTTGATTTGCCAACCCCGACTGTGGAACGCTCCTGCTGCCTGAACTATTTTCCACACAACACTTGTTTTCTTTGTAAAAGCCTTTTTCTATTGATCTGAATTGACTGGTGCAGCAAAGCCTTGTGAGTTCGATGCAAATTGTTGCCTTGCACTTACTGGGAGCAGCAGAGCAATACCAAAGGATGTTTTGGCGTAGATGTGCAGCACTCTTATTTCAAGACTTGTCTCCCTGTATTGATATTTGGCCTGATCTTGCTTGCAGAGTATAAGCAAGCAGTCAATTAAAGCATTTTTAAATGTTTTGAGGAGATGCTAAAGCTAAAATCCGAGGAGGACACGTGTTTGGGTGGAGGAATGCTGAATCTGCGTGTTTTCCTGGATTGAGCTGGAATTGATCTCAATCTTTCAGCTGAGACAACATCAACTTCTAGTATTTTATCCTTCCTGTGTATCAGGGCTGAGAGGAGCACAAAAGGCAAACAGAAATTTCATCTTTGTTTTTAAACCCACAAACCTCACTGGTTTTGTGAAGTTTTTAGCCTATTGTGCAGCTCAGTTACTTTGCCAAAGAACCATAAATAGGTCTGGGGCTGGAAAAAAAAATCTGAATTTTTGAATGATTTATCCACAAATAGTTTTGAATGTAGGTCCTTTTAGGGGAAAACTCCTTCCCAATATCCCATCTCTCCCTGTCCTCTGGCAGTGGGAAGCCATTCCCTGTGTCCTGTCCCTCCAGACCCTTGTCCAAAGTCCCTCTCCAGCTCTCTTGGAGCCCCTTTGGGTAGTGGTCCCCTTTCAGCCTTCCCTGAGCACAAGCTGCAAATCCCAGTTCAGAGCTGTCAGCTAAACCATAAATTACCAGATTTATTCCTGAGTTAAACATCTCTGAGCCTGGCCTGCACATTTTCTTGATAGGTCAATAACCTGCCCGTGGAGTCCAGCTCCAAGCTGCATCTGTGTTGATGCCAGGAGTGGGAATAACTCACGAGAGCTGTGCTGTGCTTCCTCTGGCAGACCAAGCTGAGTCACGTTTGCTCCGTGTGTGAGGAGCAGGGACATGCTCCCTGTGCTGTGCAGTGGAGGAATGTGTATCAGAAATGACCAAAAAGACAAATGTGAGCCAAAACCGTGCTTAATCCAGTAAATATCTTCACATGATCACTTTGTACAGAAGGGAAGAGCAGCCATGGTCAGAATGGCCATCATTCATGTGGAACTTGTTTCCCACACTGTGATTTACCTCTGTGAGGGGAAACAAGCCCCAAAAAGCTTTTAGTGCCTGCACACAGAAATAACAACATTGCTGGTGGTGCCAGCTAGGAAATTTGGGATGGCATCTGTTTTGATGATAGATGAGTGACCCCCAGGTGGTCCTGGACACAAACAAGAGCTTTTCATTAGGAACAGAAACAAGAGCTGCTCATATGTTCCTTTGATTTTGGGGCTTTTGTTCTGTGTTGTTTTGTTTCTTCTAAAAATTGAAGCTTTGGGCACTTAATCTAAGTCTTGTTGCTTACTTGGAGGTAAAACTCTCTCTGTCCATCTGTCCCAGGAAAATTTAACACCAATGGGTTTTCTGCTGGCTTCGTGTGCAAGTCAGGTTTTTGAGAATAATTAATTTGCATAAAGAGACAAGAATCCTTCTTTTCTCCTTCCTCCTTTCCTTGATCCCGTGTGCCAAGCTTGAGGCACCACGTGGCTTTAAGGGGGACTCCTGGGAGAGGCTCCCAGTGCCTGCTGGGGAACTGGAGAGTCCAGTGCATGTGAGAGGTTAGAGGCTGGTGGGAAATAAAGCCTTAATGATGCTCTGCAAGCCCTCAAGAAGCAAGGCCAGGTTTCTTTCCCTGGTGATCCACAGCCCAAATCCGCCAAGGCTCCTGCATCCAAATTTAAGCGCAGGAGTGGCCCCGGAGGACGAGGCGTGGGCTGCACTTACAGAGGCAGTGTTGATTCAGGATTTAGGTGAATAGAGCTGACTCCTCTGGGGATGTGTATGATGTATATATTAGACTTTTTGAAGAACTTTTGACCTTAGCCATGCTCTTTTTGTGTTTTAAGTCACCATGATGGCTCCCACGACGTCGCGCCTCGAGACGCGCGCGGTCGGTCGCGGCGTGGTTAAAGAGTGGAGGATTTGAGAGGGGCCAAAATTGTTCAAGGAAATAAATCCCACTCAGTTGAGTGTGGCCTGAGCCCCTCGCTCCTCCAGGGCCTTTGGAGCATCCCTGTTTATAATCTTGTGCAGAAATATGCAAAATATTGGAGACTTGGTTGCTTCCTCATGAAGGTGAACAGGGAATTTGATGTCTGCTCTAAACTTGAGCTCTTCTCAACAGCAATATCACAGGCCTGGCACACAAAAAATAGCCCTTCAGATGGAAAGTTATTCCTGAAATCCTGGCAAGTTTAGAGTTTCAGAAGCAAATTATCCCATTGAATTACTGTGGCTGAAAAGTGAGAGCAGAGGAGCACAAAGTCAATATGTTAAGTTGTAAATTCTTTTTCTGTAGTAACTCTTGCACGTTTTCAGAAGTGCACAGGGCTGGGGAGCAGAAAGGAAACAAAGCAGTTTACAAACACCAAAACCATTCTGAGAGAGAAATTGTGTTTTTTATTGAATCACAGCATGCAAAAAATTGGTTTTCTTAAAGTAAGAAACAGTGAGTAGAGGTGGGAATGTGATGTGTCTGTGCTGTCCCTGTTCCCAGCACCCTGCCCACATGCAGGACCAGAGCAGGGACATCACCACGAGAGCACAGCCTAATGAGAGCTGAGTGACAGTGGCACTGCCACCAAAGGACATGTGACATGCACATGAATATCAAATGAATTCATTATAATCACCGCTATTTCCATGAATACCAAATGAACTTATAATAACTGAAATCATGAAGAGTTACCATTTTGTGAGTAAAAAAAAAAAAAAAAAAAAAACACACCCCAAAAAAAAAAAAAAAAAAAAAGAACAGAAAAAAAAACACAAAAAGAGCAGCAACAAAAATATTGGAAAAAAATTAATCTAATTCTATTTCGGAGAAGGAATATTTAGAGAAGAGAATTGAAAAAGTGGAGTATTTTGAATCATACAATTGTTAGTGCTGGAAAAGGACTTTAAGACCATCAAGTCCTACTATTCCCCAGCACTGCCAAGGCCACCACTAACCCATGTCCCCAACTGCCACCTCCACATGGCTTTAAATCTCTCCAGGGATGGGACAACAACATTTCCACTGGTAAACAGTGGTTTGTCTCCATTTATTTTATTGGTTTTTCATATATATAGCTCTCATTTTTGAATGCTAGCTACCAGATAATGAGGATGTTGAATTTTTTAATTGCTTTCTGGAAAATCTTGATTTAAAGTAGGTTTTATGGAAATAAATATCTTTACTGATATCTTTACTATACTTTACTTTACTTTACTATAATAAATATCTTTACTGAATCTGATAACACTCTAGGAGGATATAAACTAATAAAGGTTCATATGTAGCATCCTTTAGGTGTTTCATAATTTCCTGAAGCAGAGAAACTCTGGGTTTGAGTCAAACACCCTCTTCCACCAAAACTTCAAAAAGCTGAAATTGTGAAGCTTTTTTATTTGTGACAAATCTGCACTGCAGACTGCAAACATTAAAATCTGTAAGGAACAGTCTGCTGGGGCCAGATTCCTCCTTCCCCGACCAGACAGTAAAATTTGGGAGGGTCTGTGCTCTCCCTGCCTGGTGGGAAACCCATCCCTCTCCTCCTGTCTGGTTCCCAGCCTGGTCTGTGCTGGTTTTCACTGAGTGAGGATAGTTGGGACTTTGCCATTGGTGTTGGAACACAAGAGTTCATCTGTGTGGTGGTGGGATGTGGGATCAGGGAGCATAAATGGACTTTGACTTGTGTCCTTTGAGAGGGAAGAGAAAAGCAAACCTCTGTCATTCCTCACATTGCAGGAGCAGCTACTGAAATTCCAATTAAAAGCTGTAATGGGAGCTCAGGGTGGATCTGTACCATAAGACACTTCTAGGTCAGGCAGGAGGGTTGCAATAATAATAATCCCAAGTACATTTCCTTATTTAACTTTGTTTTTTATTGTGTTCCGCCCGCAGCTGATTTTTTTTTTTTTTTACCTTGTAACATAGTCCCTAATTGAGACACATGAAGCTCATAAGAGGCTTTAGACAAGATTCAGCTAGCCACAAAAGTCATTATCTCATTTTCATTTATTAACATGATATTTCCAATGGATTAACGAGGGTTTCCCTTTTGTTGCCTCTGCTGTGGCTCTAGCCCTAAAGGGGCTGTTGCGTTTCTCCATCTCAAGTGACTTCTTACTCACATTAGATTACAGTAATGTACGTGTTCCAGGAATGACATTTATTCTACTTCTTGCATTAAAATTCCCTATTTGAAGTAGCTATAATTGCTGGAAATAGGATAAAGTGAACTTGAGTGTTGGTTTTAGCAATGAGCTGGTATCAAAATAGCTGCTGCAAGGGCTGGGCGTGCAGAAATACTCTCCTTAATTTCAGGTGTCTCATGCTGTAGAATTTCTGGAATCTGCATGTTATGATGAAGACCTGGTAATTCCAATTTTCTGAGGAAGCCAAAGGTCGTGTTAAGAAGCTTCTCCCTGTATTTTCCACAGCACTCACAGCTATTTTCCAAGCATCAGTGGTCCTGCCATTGCACGAGGCTGCAAGCGGCAAAGTGCCAGTGCCTATTTTGGATAAGCAGGAAAAGCTTCGATGGGACACCCCACCAGGCCATGCAGAGGGGTGGGTGGTGAAGCCCAGCACAGGCAGCTGTGTTATTTTCCAGTCTTGTTTTCCAGCTCTGCTAGCTGCTCCCCAGCTCCTTCTGCTCTCCCAGAAGGCTGCCTGAGCAGCATTACAGCGAGGACCTGCAGAGAGCCTGTCTGCTCCAGGCACTGTCTGATCTTGTCTGACATAATTTAAACCTATGCTTCCTGCCTTGCTTTTACATTTTCCAGGGCCTGAAAGGTTCAGTGGGAAACAAAACTCACATAAGAAAAATATAGAAGGGAGGATTTAAATCAGTGCAGCCTATTGCTGCTTTATCTTACCTGGTATAAAGACGCTGCTGGGTGTCTGCCATTAGGTTTGATATAAAATCAAGACCTTAATTTTTTGTGGGTGTCAGGTTTCTTCTGTCCAGTCCCTCCAGAGGTCTCAGCCCTAAAGGAGGAGAGTTTAAACGTGGCATTTAGGAGAAAAAATGTGTCTGCTCCAGCCAAGCCTCCCCAGTGCAGCTGGATTTAGTGCTGCTCCTCACCTTGTTGTGTCCAGCCCTGCTGTTCCCTGCCCCGAGCTGCACAAAGAGAGGAGTTAGCACAGAGTGATGGTGTGCTCCTTCTGGATCAGCATTTCACAAGCCTGAGGATATGAAAATCTGGAAAATCAACTGTGGAGCTTGGAAGAAGATTTCTTCCTGCCTTGTCTACTGGGGAAAAAAGTATCAGGGATATTTAATCCAGGAAGCTCCATCATATGTCAAGTTTAAGACTGTAACAGAGCTTTATAAAAACTCTTAAGAACACAATCACTAACAGGTTTCAACATGAATTTGGAAACTGAAACAGCCTTTGCTGATTTTTTTTAAAATTTCTTCTTAACTCTCTATTCTAGAGGATGCTTTTGTTTTTTTTTGTTATATCACCCATCAAGGCTGGTGTCTGGGGAAGGGGCTGGCAGCAGCCTCAGCAATCTCAGTGCTGGCAGCAAGTGGAGAGGTTCCTGTGTGGGATCCCCTCCCTTTTTGGGTGTCACAGCTGGAGTTATTCAAAGGAATGCTTCAGATGGGTCTTTAAAGGATGGGTTTAGACTTTTTCAGAGTGAGGACAGGAAAACTGCTTTTTAAAAAAGTGATATCTGTATAAAAAATGCTGTTATCATTCTCCATGGTTTTCTAATAAATAATCTTCTCAATATAATGCTGAAACTCACATGGGGAAAATGGCCTGAACCTGATGGGTGGAGGGATCTGTTAAGAAACACAAAAACCCCTCAGGTGACCCCAAACCTCTCTGCCTGGGATTCAGGCACTGTCACCAATTGTTTGGCTCTGTCTCTGTTAGTAGTTCCTGTAGTTTTTATGTCACAGCAGGGTTCAGAGAGGTGCTCTGTGCTCACCAGAGCCTGAACAGAAAGGGTGTTCAGCGTGTGTTCTTCCTTAATTTAAAATAAAAATAAATAAATATCTAGCATGAGCAGTTGGAATAAAGCTATGTTTTGGGTAGTTTCCAATAATGTGTTTTTCATTGCATGAGATGCGACGCCTGTCAACACTTCCTAGTCTCTTTTTTATATTTTTCTTACAATTCCCCCACTTACTTTTCATAGCAGAGAGGAGTGTCCTACATATCATGCTTCCATCTCCATACTGTAATTATTAATATAGGGTAGGGAGAGGTCACCTATGTTTTTTGGCAACAGTTATGTTCCCATGTATAAATCATGATAAAGTGCTATTACTCTGTAGGGTATGCTGATGTTTTCAATTTACCCTGTGTAAAATATAATTTCTTTCTTTCTGTCTTTTCCCTTTTTTTATAAAAAGCAAAAAAAAAAAAAAAAAAAAGCCTTTTGTTTCTGTCATATAGATAAACTCATAGATTTTTGCAACCCATAAAAATAATATTAATAAATATGAGGCATTGTTACAAAGTAGGTCCTAACTATGCAGCCTAATGTTTCAGTAAGTCTGTGGTGCACATCCTTTTATAGCCAATTAAGAGGATGTTTTATTTCCCTCATTAAAAGTGCAGCCCACAGTCACCATGTTGAATCAAATAAGTACGAGTTTGCACATCCTGTGCACAACCTTTCCTCGAGGCACAGTAGCATTTGTCATCTTTATAATAAAGCTTTCCAATTTTTCTGATTAATATTTAAAAGAAATAACATGACCTGAGGAATATATATATAACATCCTTGTGCCAAGGCTTTCTTTGCTCTCTGGTTAAGGCTAAGGTGCCATTAGATCACTTGGTATTCTGCATCATTCCAAGACCTATTTTCCAGTGTTTATGTACAGCAGCAGCTTCTTTGTGCTCTTTTCTTCCTCCCAGCTGAGAGACAGAGATCTCACCAGTGCTTGTTGTGTTTCAGTGGTTGCCAGGATGCTCCTGCTCTTCAGTCTCATCATTCCAGGGAATGTTCCTCTAGGGATTGTCCTCTGAGCCATCACTGGGTCGTTATGGGTCCATGAGCAAGTGGTTTCTGGATCCAGGTCCTTGAAACTTTCTGGAAGAGCAGGTGTGGGCTGGAGTTCTGGGGAAAGGTGAGGCCCTGCCCTGTCATTCAGCTACCAAAACCTGGCCAGTGGTTGGGGGCCACTGGGTCTCTGTCTCTTCTGGTTCAGGTGGCAATTTGCTCGTGTCACCATTGTGAGTGTAGAGATGACCTGGACAATGTGGTTTCATCTTGTAAAGGCAAACCTGCCCCTCAATCCTTGTCTCCTGAGGGCCTCGGGCTGGTTCAGCTTTACTGAATTCAAAGATTTTCACAGCTGGGGAAGCAGATATCTGTGCTAGGGCTGGGAATGTCTGCAGATTGTAGAAAGATTGACCAATTACTTGCGTTTTCATTATAATTTTTATTTTTGAAATACCTGCGGTTGACAGTGCAAAGCATTAATCTATTAAACAAGGGTAAAGAATGTGTAGGCTGAGATTTGACAGCAGAGATGCTGGAAACTCTTGTGCAGTCATTGAAATACATTAATTCCTTGGCCTTCCCCCCCTCTCCATGTTCTCTCTTGTTTATTTTCTTTCAGTTCTCCCTCTATAATAATTGGAGGCCAACAGAGGAAAACAAGGAGGGCTGAGATCAGTTTTGGTATTTTTTTTATTGGCATGTATCACTAAAGCTCCTCAGGTTCTTCAAACCATTACAAGCCATCACAGCTAGAATAACAAAATATAAGCCTTTAAACTTAAAGGCTCAATTATTCAGGGCTCTCTGTAAATTACAGACAAAGCTAACAAATTTCATACATTAGTCATGGTAAAAAATATTAAATTCCATGGTTTGTCACAGATTAATAGGAAAAAAAGATTAAAACGGCAAGTTGTGTAAGTAATTTAAACAAATGGTTGTCAGAGATTCTGCATGTTTGGTAAAGAATTAAATAAGTGACTATCAGCAGCTGAACTTCTTGTGGATGAGCCAAAGCCTTTTGGAAAAGCTGAGGCTCTCTTTGAATATGGAACTAATGTTTTCCTCAATCCTGTAACACATTCAAACCAGCTGTTATGCAAAGAAAGAATTTACCATGCAGTGTTGCTTGTGCTTGTCTTAATCCATCCCCACCAGTCAGGCACTCGTTGCGGAGGGAAAAAAAGGGAAAAATCTCCTGTGGACCAAAACTTGGAAGATGCAGAGAATTCCAAGATTAATACTGAGGGCTGGAGGGGTTGTTGGAGGGGCCGATAACGCTGCGCACCACGGGGCAAGAGTTTCGTTAAGTAGCTCCAAGAAATAATTGCAAAAAGTTCTTTATGGAGTGTTGGCACTGGGGCAAACTGGCAGCAGAGCCAAAGGGATCCCACGCCTGCTCGGGAATGGGGTGGGACCCACAGCTGAGGATCTGTGGGCAACCTCTGCCCACGACAGGGGGTTGATGATCCAGCTTCTGCCCAAGGAGCATTCCCCAATTCCCCTGTTGGGGAGGATAACAGGAATGTCACAGCGCACTGAGGGGTGGATTTTACAAGAACGAGCCGTGTGTGCCCTCAAACTGTGACAATCTCTAAAAGTTGTCTTTTTTCCCCTATGTTCTTTTCTTACTTTTTTCTGTTTTTTTTTCTTATCTGTCAGCTGAGGAGATGAGGGAAGTCTTCCTTCTCCTTTTCTCCTGGAGCTAACAGTGGGATATTGAGAACAGAACCTCACCCTACCTATTATTTCAGCTCAGTTCAACATACATTTTTTTTCACTCTTCACTTCTGAAACCATTGTTTTGTGCAGGAGAAGCATATGAGAGATCAAAGCTGTGGTTGATAGCAAGGGAACCAAGTATTCACTTTCTGGATTTCCCTTTTCTTTCACTTCCTGTTACAGTTCTTCCAATTTACAACTCTCTGGAGTACGATGCCACAAGTAGGCAACTATTGCAATTTTCTGGGTTTAAATCTGCCGTTTTGGCTCTTACTTTAATGCCCATAGCACAAAGTGCTGCTCTGAGTAGCCAGATCTGGCTTTTGCCTGGGGGCACAGCTCAGGCCAAACTGGATTTGCTGTAGAAAGCTTTGCCCATTTTCTTAAGCTGGCACTGAGGAATGGGCTCTGTCTTTTCCTGGCATCTCAGCAGCTCTGGGAATGCTCACTTTGGAATTAATTCAGGCAGAGCCATGTCAGGGTTGTTTGCTCCATCAACACTGGCTTTAGTGTTTTCAGTAAATCTCCATTTCACTCAACACTGTTTTCATAAAATGCATAGCAAGTGAGCAGCAATCCAAGGGTGGAAAAACATCCAGCCTTTATGGTTCACCCCTTTTAATGTAAAGATTCATAGTTTTCTTCATAACTTTCAGGGAGCCTTATCTCATGTATGTGTTTGTTCAGCATAAAATCTGTTGGTGGGCAGGTTGTCCTCTCCCAAATCCATGTGTTTGCTGGGATGAAGGCGCTCTGGGGGCTGGCAAAATTAATTGAACCTGAATTTGGGATCTGCCTTTCCCACAGTATCTCCACCCCGGCTGGAGTCAGGAATCCCCGGTCATCCCCCATGGGAACTCCCTCACAGGAAAATTCCCAGCACAGCTCCTCAATGAAGGAGGTTGAGTGTCTTCTGATGTGTGTTGGATAAGCATCTGCTTGTGATATTCTTCTAAAAATTGGAAATATTCTTCTTGCTCCATACTGACTTGTTCCAGCAGGTCGTGCACCAGGACTGCTGATTAACTTTGCTTGACTGGAGAGGTTGTGTCTGACCTAGATTTAGAGTCAGGCTTAGATCTGTCATGAAAGATCCCATACTTGACATCACCAAATTGTTTCACAAACCCAATTGCTGTTAGTTTTGCTGGTGATTTCCCAGACTTGTACTGCATTCTTCTCTCTGCTCCTCAACCACATTTGAGGGCTGGTAGAGGGACAAGCCTTCTTGCCACCCTTTGTGTAGCTGTTTTGTTTAAACTTTTGGTGCAGCAGGAAGGTCTGGGAACACAGGAATAGGAATTTTATATCAAACCTAATCACTTTTCACTGTCCTCACAGGACGCCAGTGCAGGTTTGGGTCTTGCTTTCCTTCCCAGAGGAACCCTGTGCTTTCCTCGTCCTATTCCCTGCATCCTGGGTAATTCCTGGGTTCATTCATTCCAAAGGTTTTATTCCTATTTAACACACAATTTAGGAAGGGAGGAAAAATGTGCACAGAGACATAAACTGCTGTCCTTCATCCGAACATCCCTGTCTGGCTCTGCTGCTCCCACCTCCTCCAGCTCCTCCCTGCCCCCAGCTTTTCCAAACCTGCTGGGTGGCTTCAAACAGTCTCCTTGTATCCATCCCATGTTTAAAGACTTCTCTGAAAATAGGTGAACTCCTCTAGCAAGTAACCTGCTGGAGGAGCCTGTCAAGGGCTGGCTGTACACACTTCAGTCTCGGCAAGAATCAAAGTGAAATGAGGAGAGTCTCACAGAAAAGGGTTACAGAGAGTTTCACGTATTTTGCAGCCTTTTCATGGCTTAAATTACACTTCCCCTTGTTCTAGTTTTAAAAGGCAGAACAGAAAAGTTAATTTTAACACTGAAAAATGAAGGCTCTTCAATTATTTATAACATTAAAATGTACAAATGTTTGATCAATGAACTTGAAAAAAACATGCAACTACAAAACCCATTTCACAGTGTTCTAAAGTTCATGTGGCAGAGATAGAGAAGTGAAATGATTATTAACAGACGAAGAGCAGCATTTTAATAACATTCGAGCTGTAATAATGAGGCTGACAAAAGCAAGGGAATTCAAAGCCAGCCCTGATCTGACGCTCCCTCCTTAACACATAGACTGTGCCTAATTTTGTGGAATGTGAGGTATTGTAAGAAAATTGCTCTCGTGCCAGAGACCCCCTCGGTGTGGTGCCCAGTGGGGTGGCAGCAGGATGAGGTACATTTTGTTTTTAGTACTTTATTATTTTATACTGGAGTGTTTTGAGTAAACACACAGCTGTGTCTTCTTCTCTCTTTTTTTTTTTTTTTCCTTCAAGCTTCACCATTACCATTGATAATAGTGGAAACATCTCTTTTTTCCTCTCTTAAAATCACTGAAATAGGACATTTCCCATGAAGCAGCAAGGGGTGAACCCAGCATGGCATACAAGGATGTGTAAAGGGATTATGGATCACTGCAACACCAAAAAATATTGGCCAAGTATTGGGATGAGCTTGTGACACCCAAATCATGGAATTATGGGATGATTTGGATTGGAAGGGACTTTAAATCTCACCTTCCACTGACCCAGGGTGGTCCAAGCCCCAATGTCCAGCCTGGCCTTGGACATTTCCAGGGTTCCAGGGACAGCCACAGCTTCCCTGCCCACCCTCCCAGGGAAGGATTTCTTCCTGCTGTTTAACCTAAATTTCTCCTCTTTCACTTCAAACCTAAACTGTCACTTGCAAATCATGGTGAAGAATAAAGAGAGGTTATGGTGAGCACGAGGCTTGTCCCCAGCTGTCCACACCCCCTTCCAGATTGGGAATGAATTGTCTGGAAGCTACTCCAACTTCCTTGGCTCCCAGTGCCTTCACCCCCAGGTCTGCTCTCCAAGGGTCTGACAGCTGGGAAGGGCTGGTGGTGTCCTTCCTTCACACTAACAGGATATTTTTGTTGGATAGGTACACAGGTTTTCTTACAAAAAGTAGTTTATTTTCCAAATACCATCCCTTTCCAGGAAAACAAACATGATGTGATCAGCCAACTGCACTATTGCAATAAATCCTGTTTGTTCAGCACTTTTCCTAGATAAATGGTTATTCTTTGGGAGATTAGGATGCCTCTTATGCAATAGCAAACTGAAAACTCTCTGTTTTTCTGCACTATAGTGAAACTGTGATTTTTAGAAGCATATTTCCAAATGGGAAGGGGCACACAGATGCTAGATGTGCAGTGGAAAGCAAGGAAAAGGGCTTATTACACTGAAATGTGTATTTATATCCTTGTAAAGGTGAGGAAATGATATTTAGAAGGTGGCAAGCCTTGTCCCTGGTTTGTTAGAGGGAAGGAAGGACTCCCTTGGCTCTGCCAGGGCAGTAAGAGACCCTCCCACCCCTTCCCTTCCCCAACCTGACCTGGGAGGGAGAGTCCTGGGATGGGAGAAGTGAGACCGTGGGAGAGGTCAGACGAAGCTCCTCTGCTTTTGGGGTGTTTCCCTCACCTCACCAAAGGTCACTGAGGAGAGTGTGTCCAAGTTGAGCCCCTTGGTGGCCATGCAGCCCAGCCAAGGCACAGCCAAGGGAGCCCAGGGTGTCCCCGTGGGGTGGGCACTGTCCCCACCCACTCACCCAGCCCAGGGACCAGCTGTCCTTCCCTGAGCTGCCTCCTGAAAAACAGGAGCCCAACCTTCATGTCTTGGTCCTGCAGCTTCTAATTATGCCCTGCACAAGGCCTTAGATGTGAAGTCTGCTGCAGAAGCAGGACGGTGACGACGATGAAAGGGAGCAACATCAAAAGTGTCAGGAAGAGGGGAAGGCAACGCCATATCAGTGGTGAAGCCACATGCATATTCCAATTTGCTATGTGACTGTGGTACTAATTTGGAGGCTGAAAAAACCCCGATTACACGCGGGATGGCATCCACACAGTGCCTCAGGAATATGCAACCAGAGAGTTCCCTAACAGGGGAGCTGCTTGCTTATGGAGTCTGCTCTCAACGCACAAATAAAGTATAATTAGGGCTCATTAGGAGTGGAGGGAGGGCTGCAGTCACCCTGGCAGCATTCACAGGGAGGAGGAAATAAGGCCACAGCACTCTCATTCATTGGGTTGGGAATGAGGAGGGAAGGGTAATGCTGTCCTCACACATCCCAATCCAAGAGAATGGATTGTGGTTTTTTTTTTTTTTTTTTGCAATGGTGTCACTGTTTTAAAAACACAGAATTGGTCTGAAAGAGGGAGGCAAAGGAAAAAAAGTTACAAAAATTCTATTAATAAAATTTAGGAGATTAATAAGTCTTAGTATTACATATAAAAATTGGCATTAAATATTTAGAAATTCTATTAATAAAATACTAGATTAATAAAGCCTAATATTAAATATAAAAAATTAATTGGGTGCAGCTCGTCAACTTTGTAGTGTGAAAACCATGGTGAGAGTCCTGCCAGTCCTTTCTTGTGGCTGTGGCCATGGGATGGAGGTGAAAGAATGGGAAATTCAGAGTTAGGGTGACTGACCAGGCACAGTCTGCTTGGGAATGGGCAGGAACACTGCCTGATCCATATGGGATCCCAGGAAGATTTGACCTTTTCCCTCTGGAAAACAGCTAAAATAGTCAATGACGTGATGCAGGTTGGGAACATAATGGGAATAAGGCCGTTTCCTAATTGGGAAGTTTGGGGATCTGCAGGAATTTGTGTATCCTGATGTTTTTGGGCACATCCACAGTGTCAATAGGGATTAATTTTGCCCCTGGATCAAAAGGTGTGGTTGGACTTTCCATATTGGGAGAGATGGACCAACACCAGCATTTGGGTCGTGCCTCTTGCAGTCCAGGAGGGATGCTGCAGGATCAGGCATCCTTAGGCTCATACTGGAATAAAAGATGGGATTTCGGTGTGAAAACGTTTCAAATGGCAAAAATTCAGCTTTGCAAAAGTTATGTGGAAGAGAAGGTGTTATCTAAAATTATCTAAATCTTTCCAAGTGTAGTTTCTTACCTAAATTTCTTATTCATATGGCTTTTTTTGGGTCGGCATTCCTAATATCTTCTTCCAGTACAGTGTAGATCTCTCATCACAGATGATGCTTTCAGAGGATTTTTTTCTCAGAGCTAGAAAAATCAGTGCTTTTTACCTCTGCTCTGTGTATACAACAAATGGTGAAACAGTGTTTAAATTAGGATAAAATATTAAAATTAATATTCATTGACTTTTATGTTTCATTATCATTAGATATTAAGTTTATTTCCTGGGTAAACAGTTTATAGCAAGTTATAAATATTTTCTGTTGACCTATTAACTGGTTTCATATATTATGAAGTTATTGACAGTTGCAGTAAAATTTATAAACAGCTATTAAACCTTTTAACATACTTGATGTGTCTAAGTCTCTATAACACAGAGAAATGATTTTTTAAAGATGATCTTCTCCTGATATTAAATTCCTCCAAGATTTTAATATATTGTCAAAGTTTATGGGTCATAAAATAAACCTAGAGCTTACAAAAAATTTACACAAGGATATTATTTAAGAAAAAGGACGTGGAAGTTTTAGTGCAGTAAGAATGATGATATAAGCCACTGAAACATATAAAAGTACATACCAAATACTATGTTAAAATAACATTAACTGTCTTGTATAAATCCAAAAGTCAAGGTTTCAGGGTTTTTACAGTGCCTGACTCTCTTATTATTGTGTCTAGATAATGACACCCTCACAGTGCAGCACTTAGAAAAGCTCATTTTTGATAGATGTAAAAGCATGAAATAACGATAGACCAAGAAATCCTAATTTGGAATTCCCTGATAATGTAAGGTTAGGGCCCATACTTCGTGGGCCTGATTCCACAATGTATTACTCCATCCTGAGCCCGATGTAAATCATTGAAAATCAATAAAAATGGGTCAGCTGGCTGGTGTAAATTGGGCTGCCTTCATTACAGGCCATGGATGGATGCCAGTTTACACCAGCTGAGAAATTGGCCGGGTGCAGTTATATCTGTGTAAAGCTGTCAGAACTCAGTGATTCATCAGCAACTGCACATTTACTGCACATTTCTCCGTTTCCTTTCCATATATATCCCTATTTAAAAGTTGGGTGGTTCGACACTGCCCTTGAAAGAAGAGTGATGTCTCCTGAGCTGATCCATGGGCAGTGGAAGCAGCACGTTCCTCTGATCAGCAGGCACTGGGGGCTGCATGGGGAAGTGTCTGAGTTCTGTGGTGCTGCTCCTGCTGCAGGATGCTCCAGGTTCAGCTGGAGGGATGATATCCAAGGTGGGGCAGCACCAGGAGGGTGCCTTTCCCCTGCCTGTGTCTGTCACCTGTGCCTGGAAGCAGCAATGGGATAAAAGTGCATCCAGAGAGCCAGAGGAGCAGTGTGGACACCTCAGGAGGTAGAACAGCAGAACATAAAACACTGGAAGAAGTTACCTAGAGAGGTGGTAGAGGCTTCATCCTGGAAGTGTCCAAGGCCAGGCTGGACAGGCCTTGGAGCAACCTGGTCTATTGGAAGGTGTCCCTGCCCATGGCAGGGGGGGTTGGATTAGATGACCTTTGAAGTCCCATCCAACCCAACCCAGTCAATAATTCCATGTTCTCACAGCAGGTGTGCTTTGTACCTCTTGTATCTACCAGGGTTAAGCTGAGGAGATCCTGCTGCCCTGGCTGTGCTGCCTGGTCTGAGGTGAGGGACAGGCCTCACCATGGCTCACTTTTCCAACAGGTTTCTTCCACTGTTTTTTGAAGCTAATGAGGTTCTCCGTAATGCTAGGCCCACAACTGAAAAGCTCTTGAAGCTGGAGAGGAAGGGGGGGGGATAATTTCGGTGTACGCTTGCCTCTCTCAGAGTAAATATCCCAAGAAATTAAGAAATAGTGGAGAAATGTGATAGTCACAGGTAAAACCAAGAGCATGGCCATGATGGAAGAGCTCAGAGAAGACACTCTGCTCCTCTTTAGATGTCAGCTCATCCATGTCCTTTGGGTGTCCCCCCTTGAATGAGGGTGCCCCAGATCCCTTAGCAGAGCAGAGCACACACTCCAGTTTAGCTGAGGTCCTGCAGGACCACCACCTACCACTAAAAGCAGCAAAACCCACAGGATGTTTTTGGTGTTATGAATCCTTTGCAAGCTGGGGCTATGCCTGGTGGGCTTTCCACCCCACATCTGGGCTCCTCACAGGTCCTCTCCTGGAGGGCCAGAGCCACCCAGGTCCCAGGAGCTTGGTGGGGCTGGAATCAGAGCTGGCTTGCCTTGTGCAAGCATGGATTATAACTGACGTGACTTTGTGGTTTCCTATCTCAGCTTTGAAATATAGTAAACTCACAAAAGCTACTGTAGAGTTCAGAACAAACACAGGGGGTATGTTTAGTTATTTGTTTTTGTAGTAAAATAAAATATTTATTATACACAGACACCTACTGTGAACAGAGGGTAAGGCCACTGTGTTTTATCTCTAGGGTGTCATGTTTGACTTCCATTAGGGATGTATTATAGACCTGTGGGTTTTCATGAATTCAGAAAGTCCACTTTGAACACTGATTTCAAAGCCTACAGGGGGTGTGAGGAATGTAAGAACACTGCTTCGTAGCAAGGAACCTGTTGCATCTAACAAACACCTTGCGTTTGATAAGTCAGAGTTGAGGCAGGCTATAAAGGAGCTCTTATTTTTAATTTTTTTTTCTTCCTTAGCACGATTTTAAAGAAAGATTTCCTATTATTTGCCTCGTAACTTCAGCCCATCTGAAAGCTCAAGGTGAAGACAATGAACGAGCTCCTGAAAAATGCACCATTACATCAGCATACTTTTCCCATTTTTCCCTAATTCCCTCCCAATGAATCATATGGGAGGAGAAAACGACTTCAGCCATCAGATGGAGAAAGATCCATCTCCATAAGTGCCTCTCACGTTAATGGTGCTGTCCAAAACTCTAAGTGCCACTTGTGGGTGATGTGTGGAGGGGCTGTGGGTGGGGTGTGGTGCTGGGGGAGCTGGGTCTGCCAGCCTCGTGCCCCCCACATCACCCTGGGGTGGGTGGTGAAGGGTTGGCCGTGAGGAACAGCTCGTGGAGCTCAAGGCTGTGCTCCCCACAGCTCCTGAGCAGCCTTTGGGATCAGGAATTCATGGCACATGGGAGCATTCCCAGGTTTTCAGAGCACAGGAGTGATGTGGGGCCACCACCTCCATGGAGGGGTTGGAGACAGCAATGGGAAGGTGGAGAGACTGTCAAAGGAATCTGCTGTGGAGGTGTGAAACCTTCAGATGTGAATTTTCTTCTCCCTCTTGTCCATGTCCCTGTCTGTGGCTGGACAGCCAGGGAGGGACGTGTCCCCTTCTCTTCAGACCTGTGTATCTCACCTTAAACAGCACAACACAGCTGACAATATGTGAAATGAAAACCCCTGAAGGACAGACATCAGTGCCTCACTCTGCACTTGAAGCTACCCAAGGCATTTGTGTTTTGTCACAGCCACCAAATTTAAAAAAAAACCCCAAACAACAAAGATGCTGAGAAGACCTGGCTTTGTAAGATCAGTGCAGGAATCAAAATTAAAGCTGTTTTGGTTTACCTGCTCCAGAGGAGGAGTACTGATACATTCTGAATGTTCATTCACTTCCTTGTTCTTCATTGTTTATTGCTGGCTGTGGAGGGAATGCACACGGATTTGTTTCCATAATGATTTCATGGAGAGGTCAAACCCCACTGAATCCAGATAAGTGCAGGAGCCAGCAGGGTCCTTCCAAGCATTGGAAAAGACTTGGCACTGCTGACTTTTGCACTGTGGGAAGGTCAGAGCAAGATGTTACCAGTGCCTATTAGGCTGAGCATAGCTGAGGCTGGAAAATGTGTGGTGAGAGAAAGTAAGTCTAGAAATACTCTTGCTAAGGCTAAATTCTGCTACTAAGAAGATTTCTGCTCCTAATTATACCTTCAGTTCTGCTCTACTGACACTATTTTGACACAGGGTAACATGTTCATAAGAATTTGATTCTCATTTTTCAGTAGATAACAGTGTTTATGGGCTAAATCTTGCCCAGCACAACATTTAAAATACCCTTACAGCCAACCAGTTGGGATAGAACAGCAACAGCTGTTTGGTACAGTAACCAATGGACAAAATTATTTCCTTGTATCCAAATAAAATTTCACTGGGAATGAGACAGCAGTTGAACCAGACAGCCTGGAAATATTCCCTTTGTTTTGTTCTGTTCTGTTTTGTTTTTCCTGGGGATTTCACATCAAGGATAAGGCCATTACACTCAGTAGTAAAATTCCTGTTGGCACTGTGGAAGCCAAAGTTTCACCTCATTCCTGCAAACTGCATCACGCAGATTTGGTAGGGTGAGCTCACCCTTGGAAACCACTCTGGGTCCTGCTACTCATTCCTGGGATTTTCACCCTGCATCCAAGGTTGTTCAGGGAGCACAGGGCTCTTCCCAGGTCCCCCCTCACAGCACTAATGCCTGGAGAGGGAGGTGAGCAGCAATAGTCATGGACAGTAAGTCCCGACTTGGTTCTGTGCTCCCCGTTCCACTTGAATTCAACCATTAAATCTGAACTTCCAGTTCAAATTAAATATGTCATGACCAATGTCAGATATATGGACAACTTCAGAGTGGAATAACCCAAGGCAATCTGCTCTGATCGTATCATGCCTTAAGTCTCGGACTAAATCCAGGGGGAATTTAATAAAATAGCTCAGTCAAGCATTGATCTTTCCTGATGGTTTTTTTCTTCCTTTCTAATGGTCTTCTCACACACATTGCCCTCACTTCCCTCTTGGAAAACAACACAGTATCATAGAGGAATAATCCAAAATATTTCAGCACTGCAGCTATTGTACCTTTGCTATTGACCTCCTTTCCAATCTCTCATTTGATGACAGTGGTGTAGGATGACAGAATTAAATGATTTTGTTTCTCTCTCTCTCTCTGCCATTGTTACATTTGGCACATGAAGTGAGTGAAGTATTGTAAAATGGGATGATAGTGCTGCAGGAAAAACTGTCTGGTGTTTCACTGTGCTCCAGAGCATTTGCAAGCAGAGCCTGGATGTCCTTTTAGAGGATTTTGTACAGCTCTGTTTGTCCATCCCTGGAACTGTGGTGGAAAACCAAGCTCAGCACATCCTGAAAATTCAAGAGGTTGAGGTGTCCTGCTGGAGATGAAGGACTGGTGGTGCATCACAGGTCTGCAAGCAGGGGACAAGGGAGCAACCTTGGGATGCAAGTCCTGTGGATGCTCAGAGAATGGGACATTAGCATGAAAGAGATTCCTAAAAATATTAGGATTTATGCCCCTTTAAGGATATAATGCTATATCTAGGTGGAAAATACAAGTGCATGTAGTTCATAAGTTCATATAGTGATAGGACAAGGGGAATGGCCTTGACTGAAGAAGGGTGGGTTTGGATCAGAGATTGGGAAAATATTGTTCCCTGTGAGGGTGGGTGCCCAGAGCAGCTGGGGCTGCCCCTGGATCCCTGGCAGTGCCCAAGGCCAGGTTGGACACTGGGGCTTGGAGCATCTGGGACAGTGGAAGGTGTCCCTGCCATGGCAGGGGGTGGAATGGGATGGTCATTATTCATTCCATAATCTATATAACAGTATCTGGTAGAATATAATCTATATCAGTCTTACAAAACATTCATTTTTACTCATCAATGTCTAATATTTATTATAGAATCCAACAATCAATATTTTTAGATTGGGCAGAAATTGCAGTTAAGTGTACTGTGAAAATTCCTGGGGAGTGTTGCCATTGCTGCTGTAGTGCATGAGCTGCTCTCCTCCCTCATTTCTCTCCCCATTATTTTGCTTTGAAAAAGTATATTTTTTTGTGCTATGCCAAAGGAGAGCATCAAAGTGTTGCTACCTCTGGACTACCCAAGTGCTCCCAGGGAGAAGCAGAAGGACAGAGTTGGCTTTGGGACCAGGGGACAGGTGGGTGACAGTGAAGGTCTTTGCTGGAAACCCACTGCAGAGACAGTGGCAAAAACCTGTCCCACTGCATTGATGGCTGAGCTTAACATTTACATAACATCCAGGAGAGAGAACCCTGCACTGCATGATTTCCTTTAAAAGTGAGTCCTTGGGTAAGATCCCTCTCCGATTTGAAACCCTTCCAGGATTTGGAAGAGTTTCAAATAAAATTAAAAGGAAAACAAAGCTCAGGCTCCTGAGATTGCTCTGCTACATACTGACGAGTGAGTGTGAGGGTATGTTTTGTCTCTAAAGAAAATAGCAAAGCCTATAGCAGTCAAGATGGTTTATAAGCATGAACATAATTTTGAATAGCCCTAGCTCTGGTTTGCCATGACCTCTGCAACTCAACTCTGAAGAAAAAGGTAAAAAAAATATTCCCTTAATGCCAGCTATACACCAGAAAAGACACATAAACTCAGCAGATTTGAAAATCACAAGCATGTCTTGTTTGTCATGATTGACCTTTTCATTTCATTTTATTAATTATAAAATAGACCTTTTTTTCCAGGAAACTAAGAAAACACCCCTCCTCTCCCAAAAGATGCAATGCATACACTCATCAGAAAACACAGGCAGATAGAATATAAGAAGTCTTTTATTCAGTGTTTGAAAGCTTTTCTTTATTTCCTTTCTCTCTAAATTTTAACTCTTAATTTTAACTCTAACATATCTTTCCATGCTGGGAAGTGGTTAATGCACTTAATCAATTTCTATTTTCACAAAGACAAAATACTCCTGCTCTTCCTCAGAGCTCTCCTCACCAGCTGATGAGGCAGCACAGACTTCCCTTTGTCCTGCCCATGCATCTGGTGTGGTCAGAGGAGTTAGGAAGAGGAAGGGAATGATCATTTTGGAGTATGGATGGTTTGTGTGCCCCTGGCCATGCCCTGTTCCACCTCAGCCCCCATCCTACTCACCCGTGTGTTTTCTTTCCCTCTCACTCATCCCACTGGGGGGGCTGTGGACTCCAAGCAGCCCAGCAGAGACAGCTCTTTTGCCTGTGCTGACCCATTCTGGTTGTCACTTTGCTTTATTTGCACAGCAATAGATTGATTTAAAATTGCAAACCCTGAAGTTTAGCACCTTTACTGTCTCTTCTCTCCAAATACTGACCTTAAATCATAGAATCACAGAATTATTTTGGTTGGAAAAAACTTCTAAGATAACTGAGTTCAGCTCTTCCCCAGCACTGCCAAGGCCACCACTGCCCCATGTCCCCAAGTGCCACACACATGGATTTTAAATCCCTCCAGGGATGGGGACTCCAGAACTGTTTGGGGCAGATGTGTCAAGGTTGGAAAACCTTTTCCATGAAGAAATTTTCCCCAAATCTAATCTAAATCTCTCCTGCTGTAACTTGAATCATTTCCTCTTATCCTATTGCTCCTCAGGTCCATCTCCAAAACGTGTGGGATGATCTGCCAGGGACCTGTCAACCAACACATGCTGTGGATCAGCTCTCTGTGGTGCACAGGCTCCTGGATGAGATTCCACCAGTCCCCATTCCAGCAAAGTCACTCCCAAGCAGCCAAGGCCAATGGCAGCCTGGACAAATAGAGACACCCACACTCCTCGTGTTAGCTCTGAACCTTCACAGGAAAACTGGGAATATTTCAGCAGTGGTTCAACGTGCACCCAGATGCACATGTAAGTGTGACAGTGAAATGTTTTACCATTATTGAGTGTGTTTAAAATGCTGGGGGAGTGTGAAAATCCTCCAGAATGATCAGTTCAACCAAGTTATTTTTTTTCTGGCTGTTGGAGCCCTTTCTGTGTTTGCACTGGTAACAGCAGCAAAGCCAGGATGTTTAGCAGCTATCTCAGAAGGACTGAGAATTACCTGCAGAGAGATGGGAGGAACTTTCTGCTTTCTGTGTTAAAAAGCAGCATAAACTGTCAAAGACACCAGTTTCTGTTGGTGGGGGATGTGGCTCATCAGCAGGAACCCCAAGAGAAGGAAAGGACAGAAGGACAGACATTGTCTAACACACTGAAAAAAGGGTCCTGTTGCTGAGGACAGCAGTAAAAGGAGAAAAAACACACAAGTGTCGAGGAGATTTTGTCCTTTTTGAGTGCCTGGACTTAATGGATTTTTCTGGCTGAGCTGTGTAGAACAAAAACCAGCACGGCTCTTCCTGTCTCTGCTCCCCACACTTCTCCAGGGCTGCTCGTGTCGTAAATCATTCACAACTTCACTAAGGTGATTCTTACACAGTCAATCTATGTCTTTAACACAAAATCAAGGGGGGGGGGGGGGGGGGGAATAAAACATGTCTATCCCATTTTCCTGAGCCAGCTTTTCTATCTCAGTAAGAAAATTGTCATGTCCAAGCCCATGTGAGAGCCAGTTAGAAATGCCAGCAGTATATTTAATTTCAGTGTACGTGCCAGAAAATCCAAGGTTTCTTGTTCTCTGCTTAACATCCCACTTGGTTGAGATTTTGTCCACCAACTTCCTTCCTCTTCTTTCTGGTCTCTGTTTTGTTTCATCCCTGTTCATCTTCTCCTGCCCTCTGCCTGGATGGTGGTTCTGGGCTGCCCTCCCAGCATCCCATGGCAATTCAAACACCTTTCCAAGGATAATCTGGTCTTTAGAGCAGCATTTGCCATGACATTTTTGCTGCTCCTGCTCCACTGCAGCACTGCAAAAGTGTGCACAATGCTGTGTTTGCTCCTCAAAATTCCCTGGTGAGCTCTGCTGGGTGTACTGGGAATAGTGGTTCTCTAACAGTAAATAGTTTATTGCCTTCCAAAGATGCTCTGGTTGTTTTGTTCATGTATATTTTTATTTGTACATAAACACATGCACACACACACATTTGTATATTGTTTCTCCCTTCCTTCCAAACATTATTTTTGTTAAATCATAGAACCGTTACGGTTCTAAGAGTTTGATTGAAAACCACCTTGTCAACTGGATCAGAGCATTGTGTCACACCCAGTGATTCCTTGAACACTTCCAGGGATGGGCACTCCCCCAACCCTGCCCTGGGCAGTGCCAAGGCCTGAGCCCCCTTTCCATGGGGAAATTCCTGCTGTGTCCCCCCTGAGCCTGCCCTGGCCCAGCCTGAGGCCGTTCCCTCTCCTCCTGTCCCTGTTCCCTGGAGCAGAGCCCGACCCCCCCGGCTGTCCCCTCCTGGCAGGAGCTGTGCAGAGCCACAAGGGCCCCCCTGAGCCTCCTTTGCTCCAGGCTCAGCCCCTTCCCAGCTCCTGAGTCACTCATGTTTCTTCCTCCAACAAAGAGTTAAAAAAACCCACTAAATTTAGGACCTCTTTTCACATTTCACATGTGCCAGCAGCTGAATGCAGTTGAAACAAATCCCAACATTGACTTCCACAATCTTGGATCAAGGGAAGTGCCAGTGTTCCCTGTGATTGGATGGGACACTGGATGATGGGGTGTCCTTTTTGCAAACTACTTTTCAAATATCATTTAAGAAGATTTCAATATCTTTTGTTCAGTCTGAAGTGTAAAAATACCATATCTACCAACAGTAGTGAATTATTTGAGAAAATAGATTAAGAATGGCAAGTGGGACATATGTTATTGAGAAATGAAGGAGAAGGGTTTTTTCTTTCTGGAAAATCTTCCAAAAAAGAGCTGAGCAAGAGCTCGCCAGATTTGGCATTTCAAGACAAAGCTGATTTGAGCTGAGTTCAGAAAAAGGTCTCAGTGTCAAATGTTTTCAACCTTTTTGCATTAAATGAACTGAAATTCAGCCAAACCAGATTCCTCAGATTTGGGGAAAAAAGATTCCCTCCCAAACCCAGGAGAAGCAGGCCAAGTTTCATCCTGACAGGAATGCTTTTGCCAAAGCTATAAAAGCTGAAGTGAAAGTAATGATGCTTTATCTGGCATTTATAAGGCACTTTCATCCCAAAAGTTCTGAAAGCACATTACATGCAGCAGGCTGGATTCCCCACTCCTGAGTCAGATGTTGTTCATGCACATTCCCATTAAAATATCAGGAATTTGGGAGGGCAGGCCTGGAGATGCCATGCAGGAGCCCTTTCCATGTCCCACGGTGGGAATGCAATGGCCTAGACTTGGACCTTGGCTTTGCTGGAGATTCAGACCAGCAAATCCCAGCTGGAGAGAGGTGCTGTCCATCAGAAAACCAGTTGTGCTCCAAAACTGGGTTGAGTGGCTCAGTTGCACTTTCTTTGTCATAGCCACATGGATTTTTACCTGACCTCGATGCTTAAAACTTTCACTACTCTGTGACTTTTTTCCAAGATTTCTCTTGGCTTTAACATAATTCTGTTTTCTGCATCAGTGCCTCCCCTAATTCTATATATACATATATTTCCCATAGATGGCACTGGAATTTCATGTTTTCTTCACTATGTTTTTGTCCAGATTTTCCCTGTTTGAGGTGACCATGTTTATTTTCCCTATATTTAATTATTAGGCTTTTATTCTTTGTTATTTTGAGTTTTTTTTTTTTCTCCCTCTTAGTAATCTTGCAGAGTTCTCAGTACAAAATTTAAAAAAAATATATTAATAGTGTTTTTTTTTCTCCTCTTTTCTCCTAGATTTGCTTATTATTTGTATATTTGATTCAAGAAACTAATTTTACCAGATTCTGTGAATAGAAGAAACGAACATTTTAAAGGTGACTGTGTCTCCTCAACTGCTGTGAAAACAGGATGGGAGATGGGCCCAGCATCCATGGTGCCTGATCTTATCCCTCTCCTCCTGCTTTGGGTTCACTCCTCACTATTGACTAAGGGTAGAACAGGGCAAACTGATTCCCTGCATCCCCATTAAACTGAGAATATCCACTTAAGTAATAAGATTTTAATTACTCAAGTCAGAATTTCATATTAAACTCTAATCTGATACATTACCAGCCTAAATTAATGTCAAAAGGTGTCCGTATAGAGACTTTCATTCATTTAATGATGGTTAGTTTGGGGCCTAAACAAATTATTTGCAAAAAAACTCTCCAGCCCGCTGTAGAAATGGCATTTCCAATGCTAATGGACTTTTGATTTCCAATTAGTGCTCGCCTCACTTTGATCAGGAGCCCATTTACTGCGAGCGTTGGAACAAAAGGGTGTTGGGAGGACGTATCCTTGGATCATTTTTGCGGTGTGCTGACAGGAATGTGTGTGTAAAGAGTCATTTAATAGCCTCCTAACTGGGGTGGGACACAGGGACCAGATGCTTGGCTTGGTGCCTTCCTTACAGCCTCAAGAAAACCCTCCAAGAAGCACAAAAGGAGCTTTTTGTCCAACCCCAAATGCGCAAACGCTCCGACGCTCTTCTCTCTTCTTGGAGCTCTTGTCTTCAAAATTCCACCCTAGGAATTCTTTTGATTAAAAACACTGATTCACACAGAATCATGGAGTAT
Organism: Peucedramus taeniatus; assembly: GCA_013400575.1. Classification (NCBI taxonomy): domain Eukaryota; kingdom Metazoa; phylum Chordata; class Aves; order Passeriformes; family Fringillidae; genus Peucedramus; species Peucedramus taeniatus. Next base: position 292,404 of record WBNO01016908.1, on the reverse strand, counting down.
CCTGAGCTGGGAGGGACACACAAGGATGGAGTCCAGCTCCTGGCCCTGCACAGAGACCCCAAAAATCCCACTGAGAGCATTGTCCAAACTCTCCTGGAGCTCTGGCAGCCTTGGGACTGTGCCCATTCCCTGGGCAGCACCCAGAACCCTCTGAACCTTTCCCTGAAATCCACCCTAAACCTCCGTGACACAACTCCAGCCATTCCCTCAGTCCTGGCTTCCCTTTATTATTTAAACCTCCCAGAACTGCCCCTCTGCTTCCCCTCCTGAGGAAGTTCCCCCTCATTTTTTATTTTTATCAATTATTTCTTCTTTGTTTTTGCTTGGACTCCTCAGCCATTCTACAGAAGCCAAACCCTGCACTTTAAAGGGTATTTTGGGAACTAAAATGAATCTTTCCTCAGTTTTAAACCCCGAAGTCTCTTAACACCTTGCAACCACAGGTCCACACAGAATTAACTAGAGAATGCCCAGAAAGGGTTAATCTTTGCTGGCAGTTTGGCCATATTAGAACAATTACAGTGATTCATTGTCTATGTCTAATGGCATAATCTGATTGTAAAGACAGCAGAGTGGGCGTTGGAAAATATACAGCAGCCCACTCTAGTCAGTGTGAGGCATAACAGGAAATGATTGTGGGTGTTAACCATGTCACAAATGCTTGGATTAAATGCTGACTCCACACTGAAAAGCCAAATAAAGATATGGGAAAGGGCCCGTATATGTTTCAATAACAATTAGGAAAGTATCTAATATTGGTTTTAGCAACAGAAAGGAGAAGCTGGAGTGAAAAACCAAGCACAGGTGATTCTACTTAAAGCTGTATTTACTATCTTCCTAATGTGTGAGCCAATAAGGAAAACTGCTCAGAATAATTTCGTTCAGAAAGAAGGTATTTTATATTGAAATAAATAGGAAATATAACTCCTGATTATGATATTGTCATTAAGGTACTTATTTTCAATTAAGAATTTTTATTAGCTCTCATCAAGTTGAGTAATGAAAGTGCTGTAAAATATACTTCCTTTCCCACCCAGTCTGCTCCCTCCTGGCCCTTCAGGAAAGGAAGGGAGAAGGAGAAGGAGAAGGAGAAGGAGAAGGAGAAGGAGAAGGAGAAGGAGAAGGAGAAGGAGAAGGAGAAGGAGAAGGAGAAAAGGAAAGGAAAGGAAAGGAAAGGAAAGGAAAGGAAAGGAAAGGAAAGGAATAAGGAAAGGAAAGAGGAAAGGAAAGGAAAGAGGAAAGGAAAGGAATAAGGAAAGGAAAGGAAAGGAATAAGGAAAGGAAAGAGGAAAAGAAAGAAAGGATGAAAGTAATTAAATTTTATCAGTGTCCTGAGCTGGTTTCCCTTCTGCCCAGTCCACTGGTCAGGTTTCAGCCCTGGTCTGTGGTGCCAGCACCTGGGCAAGCCCCTGGTGGGTGCTTTGCTCCTCCTCCTTCCCTTCTCCCAGGGGAAGGGCTGGCCCTTGAGCTCACATTTTGTTGAGGTCCCCATGGCCAGGCTCCCTCCAAACCATCTCCAGAGGAGCCATCCCATTCCCCAAGGACAAAAGGGTCAGGTTTGGACTGATCATCCCGATAATACATTAAAATAGGTACATTCATTAACTTTTTAAATATACTTTTTAACAGTTCTGGCCTCTTGGAGGAGCTAATGCAAAGCAAACACTTCTTTTGTTTATTTGTTTTTTAGGTAAAAGGCTTTAAAATCACAATAAAGCCATTTTAATTGTAAATATATTTGCAGCTGTGTTTTATCATATAATCTTACCCAAAAATCTGATTTATGAAGTTATGATGATTTAAATTGTTCTTCCTCTTTCTTTCTCTCTCTCACCTTTTTCACACAAATTCTCTGGAGGATCTAAAAATAAGCCTCTAGCTATACAAGTCAGTGCTCCAGGTTTATCCCAGAGACTAAGCAGTATTTCACCAAATACCTTTATTATTTTCTGGGGTTCCTCTGCATTGTGTGAAACCTCCAAGGTTATTTGAGATCAGATGTGGAAGAAAAATGGACACATTTGAGGCACGAGTTGGGAGGAGGAGTTTTTCAGAAGCTATGATGGATAAATTAAAAACATGAATTTCTATTTTCCTGGTGCTTGGGTTACACTTCCAGAGACTTTTGTTTACTCATTATTAATCTAAAAAAATACCTGTAATGGTACATTACAGGTAATGGTATCCATTTTTACAATGGATAAAAGTGAAGGTAATGAGACATATGTGAAATTCTGTGTCTTGCCTCTTGAAAAAACATCTTTAGCATCAAACCCATGAACTTTTATATTTCATAGGTAAGGGTTTGATTTATAGCATTAACTTTAATGGAAGGGAAATCACTTATTTCAGCTAGGGGAGACTCAAGACCACAAAGAGTAGGGTTGGTTTAACCACAGCTTTGTAAGATAACAGCTTTTTTAGATTTTTTTTTTTTTTTTTTTACTTTCTCTGATGAAATGTTAATATCCACTCCTTGGTAAACATTTAGGTAGCTGAGGCAAGGAGGGGAAGATCGAGAGGCTGATGGAGGCCCAGGTGTTCCTTGCAGAGCTCTGTATCCTTAAAATATTTCCCCACTGTCCAAATACAGCTTCCTGAGCAGGCTGACTTTATTCCTTACAAGCACAGAATCCTGGAATGCTTTGGGTTGGAAGGGACCTTAAAACCCATCCAGTCCCAAACCCCTGTGCCAGGGCCTTCCCACCCTCCCAGGGAACAATTCCTTCCCAACATCCCACCCAACCCTACATTATTTTGCTTTAAACCATTCCTCCTTGTTCTGTCACCAAAGCCAGGAATATCCACGTGCAAAACAGAGCAGGGCTGAGGGTTTTGAGGTGAGACAGCCTCAGTTCAAAGAGACACAAACCCAGAGCCTTCCCAGCTCCTGAAACCCCTGCTGCAGTTTTCCAGAATGATTTGTGGCCGTGGGACAGTCCCCAGTGGGGACACAGGGCACAGGTGCTGTCCTGTCCCTGCTCCCAGGACACACAGCAGCCCCTCAAACCCTGCCTTGAGGAACTAAAACTCTTTTATGGCAGGAAGAATAAAGCAGGATTTCACAGTCACTTGTCTTTGCAGTAACCAGGTTCTCACTTCCCCCAGCACTCCCCAGGGGCCACGGCTACTTCAGGTGCACTCCTCTGTTTATGGCCCTGCTGCAGGATCAGTTTTCCCTAAATCCCCTAATTCTGGCTGCTGGGGTGGATTTGCCCAGCGAAGGGTGACTGAGGATGGCCTTGTGATTAGGCTAATTAGCTCATTAGTGTCTTGCCCCCTCTCTATGCCTCCTGTTGAAGCCCCAGGACCAGGCTGGATGTGTGGGGTCCATCCCTGCTAAAAGGGGCTTAATCCTTGCTCTGCTTCCCATTCCCAAACAAGTGATGGCACACGTGGTACATGCTGATTTTTTGTGCTTTTGTTCCTAAAATTCTCTTTAGAAACATGGACTAGAGCACAAGTCTGATGAGGACAGGCTGGGGGAGCTGGGAAAGGACTCAGCCTGGAGAAAAGGAGGCTCAGGGGGGCCCTTGTGGCTCCTTGGCCAGGAGGGGACAGACAGGGGGTCAGGATCTGCTCCAGGGAACAGGGACAGGAGGAGAGGGAACGGCCTCAGGCTGGGCCAGGGCAGGCTCAGGGTGGATATTAAGAAAAGTTTCTTGACTGAAAGGGCTGTTCAGACCTGGCACAGGGCAGTGATGGAGACCACATCCCTGGTGGGATTTAACATCTGTGTAAATGTGGCACTTGGGAACGTTGGCCAGTGGTGACATTGCTGGGGAACAGTTGAACTTGATGGTCTGAGAAGGTCTTTTCCAGCTTAAACAATTCTGGGATTCCACCCTGGTGTTTCTGAAGGAGAATTCAAGTTTCTGGCCAGCACTGAACCTGTAGCCTCAGTCCCCCACAGCTCTGCCATGAGGAATATTTATCCTTCCCATACCTGTGAATCACCTGAGGAAAAAAATCACAGAAACTGACTTCAAAACTCCCCAAAACCGTTTTAATATTGAAAACCAGTCGTGCAAAATTTGCTTTTCCTGCATGGCTCTGTTTATAACACCGTAAGATATTTCCTCTGTCTTAAACCCTCCAAATTCCAGCAAATGCCATTAAAAAGGGGGCGTGCACAAGGTGCACCCCTTAGCTGTTGCTCCTTCAGTGGAATGAGGCTGTGTTTGGTAAATGAGTGTGCACAGCCCTTACGTGATTTACTTTATACCTACAGTAAATTTTCTTGCAGGAGATTTTATGGTGCCTGGTTGAATCGTGAATGTTCAGTCAAACCTTCCTCCAGCCGAGGCAAATAGAAGCCAGATCTGCAGAGAGAAAGTAACAAGGAGTTTTTGTTAATGTGTATTCCTGCCCCGAGTAAGAGAACAGTAATTCTACCCTAATGAAAATTAAATTTACTACCTTTTGTTTGTAGTTGTATCTTAAAAAACCCCAAACGCACACACCCTTGTTAATCACCATGAACAGCTCTCTTCAACCAGCAGAATGACAAAAGAGCACTAAAATGCTCTGGCCAGGTTCCAGGTGGGTTTTTTTTTGTTGTTGGTTTCTTTTCTTTTTTTTTTTCTTTTTTTTTTTTCTGGACTTTCCAAAGAAAATTCACATAACATGTTTTCCCCCATGTTTTTCCATGATTCATAAACCCGCTTTTATCCAGTCCATGAAAGGACCTCTCTCCATTATGTAGACCAGAGCTGACACATTTATGTGCAAAATTGCTGGAGCATTTACACCACTATTCATCAAGGCAGTGTCTGTGCTCCAGGAATATTCCAATCACCTGGCACAATCAGTTTCACACACATTCACAAATTCTTGGAAGACGTCGTTGTTGTAACACATAACAAAACATAACAACCACTGTGCTACAGGGTCAGGCATCCAGAAAGCTGCTTTTGCTTTCCTTCATGCACAGGAATTCAAATTAACCAGTGCCACTATATTATTGATGTAATATTGAATAATAAGGGATCTGTGGAAAACTGAGAGTATCAATTGGTTCAGGAAATTGCTAATAAATACAATTTTTATTCCCAAAATGACCAGCTGAAATCCAGCTTGTGCTGCTGGAAGTTGCATTTACCTGACTGGTTGTACGTGGCTTGTAAAACAAGAATATTCATTTTTCTCTCTTTGTTATAAAATATTTTATCACCATCCCCTATTAGAAGTTTCCCAGAGAAATGTCCAAGGCTGGGGTGGACAGGGCTTGGTACATCCTGGGATAGTGGGAGGTGTCCCTGCCCATCACAGGGGGAGAAATTGGATGAGATTTGAGAACCCTTCCCACCCAAACCATCCTGGGATGCTGTGATTCCAGGGTAAGGAGCTGCTCATCAGGTGATTGTAAAAAATCTGAATTATTCTGCAGCCCTGGGGTGGTCAGCACCTCTCTGACAGGTGTTACTATACCCCATGGGATAGATCTTGGCCATCCTCAGATAGGATAAACTTGGATTTTCTAAACATAGGGGAGGCAGGTATTTAACTTTCAAAATCACCGTGGCTGTCAGGTGAGAAAAAACATTTATTTCCATGAGGGTTTTCACTGACTGTACTTGCAAAGATTTTAAAAAATTGCCTAAATAAGTATTTACATGATACTGTAACACAGAATGGTTTCAAAGGAACCTTTATGATCTGTCAGGTCAATAATCTGCATTTTTAAAAGTCCCTGAATACATATTTGCATGATCTGTATTTCAAAAGCTCTAGTAAATATGTATTTGCACAATAGACCATAACAATCTCTTTTAAGCCATCGTGGTCTATATATAGTGTTAATCCTCATATATTCCAAAGGAGTTTTATTTTCCAAAATAGCTTTTATTAATAAGATGTTCAGATGCTGCCGTTCTGAGGGCGATAGAAGGATGTAATCAAAAGGGATGAGGGCGGCTTTTCATGCAATTAAAAACTGATTTAAAAGTTAGGCCAGCAGTGGAAGGGAGCACTCGGGTCTAGCCTCCCTTGCAGCCCACAGACTTTTCCTGGAAATCTCCTTTTTTTGGTGGAAGAGAGAAATAGGGCAGAAAGGCTTTGAGTCGGGGGTTTGAGATGGAACATCAGAGCAACAAATTTAAGAACCGAAATGTTTTTACACCAGGGTCTGCTTTGAGAAATGTGCTGATGTTTCCATGATTCCCTGGAAAGAAAGACTGGAAATATCCTTTTCCAGAGGCACGGCTGGGAGTGAGATGCTCGTATCTGATGGTGTTCTCTGGCTGGCAGTGCCCAAGGCCAGGCTGGACACTGGGCATGGACAGTGGGAGGTGCCCCTGCCATGGCAGGGTGGCACTGGATGGGATTTGGGATCCCTTCCCACCCAAACCATTCCATGGCTCTGGGGTATGATCAGCTCCATGGCATGATCAGGTGCAGGTTTCCTCTGTTTCTTCTGGGGGTTGGGTTGGAGGATTTCCAGAAGTCCCTTCCAACCTTAACTATTCCTGATTCTGACCAGACATATATTACCAAATTCATCATTTTTATTCACAGCTGAAAATGGGCTCCAGAGCTGAAGATGGGAGCTGAGATTTTTAGGAGAAACCCATGTCTATTAAAATCAGGAATTTTTCATTCCAGCCAGCTTTGCTTTTCATTCATATGAGCCTCTTAAACACAAAGATTGGATTGGTTTAGTTTCTTTAAAAAATATTTGGATGATTTTTGAGATTTTGGGTCTTGTCCTGGCTTCAGATCCTGAAAGAGATTTTTCTGTCACTGTGACAAGACCTCAGTTTTCACTTTCAATGCATTGAATATGATAATTTATGTATAATTACGTTATCAGACATGGAGCAGAGGTGAATGTTGTTTTATCACTGCTAAGAGTATTATTGTGAAATTATCAATATCCTGGTTGTAACAACACCTGTCTTTAAATATCCAATCCTGAACTAACTCTGCCTTCTGGTACAATCAGAAATTATTAGATATATAAAATTATAGGGGTTTGATGGTTTCAGTTGTCTTTGCTGTGAACAGATATTCCATTTCTCCAGCTACTTGAGTTATTTGTTCATATTTTCATATCTCTGGAATTAACTTATCTTGGTGGCACAGCTTCAGTCTGAGTGTTTCACTCCCAGCAGTGTGCAGACCACAACTTTTGGTTGTGGGATGGCAAAACCTGAATAAATAAACGTAAATAAATAAACCTAAATAAATACACCCAAATAAACCTAAATAAATCCCCTGTCCCCAGACTCTGGGCACTCTGCCTCCACCCCAGCCGAGGTTTTCCTGCTCCTCCTCCTCTCTAGGGCATCTGGTGCAGGTAAAGGAAGGAGCCTGCACATCTTGTTTCTGTTTGCAAAGGAAATACACCCTGCACTTTCCCTGAACATAAATTCAGCCAAAGTGGTATGGCATTAATCAGGTGCAGAATCTGGAAAAATCATACTGAGACTTTGTGTCTTATGTTAAAAGCAGCAACTTAGGGCTGGTTAGTTTGTTTATTGAAAATGTTTTATTAACACTGTACCTTGCAGAAAGGGAAGAACAGGACAAAATGAGATTATTTCTCCATCCACCCACCCCCTGCTCAGATTTTCTGCATAAACAATTTGGAGCATGAACTGTAAAAATAAACAGGTTGGTGCTGGATCCTACAGGGAGTGTAAGTCCCACAGATCCTGGGGAATGGCAAAACGCTGCTGGGTATTTCCAGACTTAGGAGGGTTCCTCACATAAATCTGAGTCAAAGATTAAACTCAAGCCTCCTGAAGCTCACCTGGCTTTCTCTGCAGGGCTATGAAGCAGCACCTTGGCTTCTCTGTGTTTGGATTTGGATCACAAGGAGTCACAGGAGAAAATCCCACCTGGTCCAGCAGCATCTCAGCCCTGAGCAGAGCAGAGGCAGCAGCCCCAAACACACACTCCTACAACATCCCTCATTTTCCCTGCATTGATAATTGCCCATTAACATAATGCAAACTGAAACCCCTTTCTTAATGCCAGAGCCCCTGCACACAAAGCTTTCCTTGCTCCATTAAAAAGACAATTTTGCCCGTGCAGTAATGGAAAACGTCAGATTCAAAGAGGAAAGTGGGTGCCTCTAAGTATTTCATATTTTACAGGAATATGTTTTAAATGAAATACTGCCTGACAGATAAATTACTCTGGCTTTGCATATGGGCCTGGCTGATTTAGTGCTACCAGCAGTGCAGATGGTTGGCGACAACTTTGTAGGTGCTTAAACATCTTAGTACACGAGTGCAATTCTTGCACTAATGCAAACCACTTGTGGAATGACCCCTCCTATGTAATGTTTTCCATTGAGAGAACTGATTTGGACTTCCAGAGGAAAAAAAAGAATAATATACAAATTACTCCAGGTAACCCAGAGCCTTTAAAAAGAAAAGAAATGCAATTATATCTGCTCTCGGCAACCACAGTTTAATGAAAACAGAAGTCTGAAATGGTCTTTCTAAGTTTCAGACTTACAACAGGTCCCTACTTATTAGCAGAGCAGTTGTACCAGCAATTTGTTTTTGTAATTATGTTCTTTGTGGTCTACACAGTTTTCAAATAGTGATGCTAAAAGGACAGCTGGAAATACTGCGAGTTGCTTACCTAATCCCCAGTGAGAATAAAAATAGATAACAGTAAATGAGACTGTGTGGGGGGAGCTAAATTAACAGGCAAAGCTGAGGGTTTTTTTAAAGACACAGTATACTTGAATGTATGCATTAAAAGATGGAGATGAAATGTATTAAATATCAGTAGGAATACTCGGCCCTTTGATGACTTGAACGAGGAGCAGAGCTCATTCCCAGGCTTGAAACACCCCGCTCTTGTACAAAGCAAATAATGAGCTTGACCACAAAATGCTGATATTTCCCATGGAAAAGGGAACACTGAGGCAAAAGGGTTGGTAATGGAGCAACGCTGGTTCTCCTTCCTAAGCTTGTGTTTATTCTTCAAAGAAACTCCCCAATTCCTGTTTAAACGGGAATTTGACTGGGCTTCAAAGGTGGTCACTCCTCCAAGCAGCAGCGTTTTCCCTGGCACCAGGGAGCTGTGCTCACATCCTGCCTGGAGAAGGGGAGGCTGGATCCCAGGGGAGACCTGCAAATGCTCCTTTTTAAAGAAACTCAGCCAACTTGAGCAAATCTGGAAATATATAAGCTCCAGCTTGAGGCTTGCACAGCCACACAACCAGGCATTGCTGGGGTATCCTTCCTTTGGTTTTCCGAGCACAACTTCCTTGGTTTCCCTTTAATTTGTCAGGATGGTGTTGGCACTTGCCGTCAGTATTTAAATCTCTTCAAAGCTTCATTGTTGAAGGACAGAGGCCACCTGTAGCTGCACACTGTGGATGCACCTTCCCTCCACGAATCAAGGGCCACTAAGGCTTTGAAATTTGAGATTAACAAGGATTTTTACCTGCATTTGCGTAGCTAACAAGCGAGCCAGGCTACTGGCGGGTATCAATCAGCATTTCATTATGCCATTTTGCATTAGCCGAGGATGTGACCTGCACTATTCCCTCCTGCAAAGCAACAGCTCGGAGCTGTCATTTCCTTGAAGCTATAAAGGTAAAGGCCTGATGGAGCAGGGAGCTGACATTTGCTCGGGGAAGCTCGCAGGAGCAGCGGGCAGCTCCCAGCCCCACGCCTGCCATGGAAAGCCGACCCTCAGCACTCGAGAGTTTCTCTTCCTGACATCCCCTTTCTTCTTGCAGATTCCTCCCAGGTCTGGGAGGGAAAGGCTGGGCTGCAAGAAATCCAAATGCACAGAGCAGAGCCAAGAGGAAATTTGTGTTTCACCAAAAGCCAGGAGCCAAGCGAGCTCCCCGAGCGCGCTCGGCTGCAGCCGGGGTGTGGTGGGGTTGTGTGAGGAGAACCTGGGCTCACACAGATCCAAGGGCTGCACTGGAGGTCCTGATCCAGAACAAACTGAAATCAAAGGAAAAGCTGACCTTGGATTCAAGGAAGTCCCTGAAACAGCATTGTTAAGTGAATTATTTTCTGAATGTGTCCAAACCATCAGTGAGGCGTCGCCTTGGGAAATGATTCCTTGGAATTGTTCAGTGGCTCTCTGCAGCTCCAGGTATTTTGAGAAGCACCAACAGGACTTACCTGTGGTTTTATACCCCCAGCTTCCTCTAACCAAATCTATCCATTTGCCTGATCCTGACAGTTAATGAATTGTCTGCTACAATAAATAAAATCCCTCCACATCCCTGGAGATGGGGAGGGGAACGTTTGCTCCTGGGCTGTAAAATTTGGCTGTGTGGAAAGGGGGTCTTCTGTGTTTTTTTTTTTTTTTTTAGTATTGAGTGAGCCAATATAAAGTGTGGTGTATTTTCCTTAAGGACTTGGTCTCTGTATCCCAGGCCAGGTAAGAACAGAACAAGAGGGAAGTAACTTGGTTTTGTGCCTGGAGTGAGGCTTAAGCTGTTCAAGGCCAGAATAAACATGAAGCAAATGAAAAAAAAAAAAAGGCAAGAGGAGAGAGGTGCTGTGGTTTAGCAATGAGCAGAGCTTGGAAGAGGAGACTCAGTTGCCTCCCCCCCTGTGGTTTTATACTGCCATTCCTGCTGGTAGTGCCCATCTTCCCAGCTCCAGGCAGAGCTGGATCTTCAGCCAATTTTCTTGTATTCCAGGGATGCTCCATCGCAGGTTGTTTCCAGCTCCATCCCACTGCTCTTTGCTGGGAGTAGCTGAGTGTTTCTGATCACCTCCTCAAACCTGGAGCTGTTCCACCTCCTGGTCTGGCTCCAGGTGGCAGGATGAAGTTTCACAGAATTACAGAATCACAGACTGGTTTGGCTTGGAAGGGATTTTAAGGAGTGGATCTCATCTGATTCCACCCCATCAGCAGGGACAACTTCCACTAGCCCAGGTTGCCCCAACCAGCCAGCCGGGTCTTTAATACTCCCAGGGATGGGACATCCACATCTTCCCTGGGCAATGTGTTCCAAAACCTCTTCCATGACTTCTCTGGGGAACCTGTTTGGTCCATACTACAAATGACTTTAAAACTGTGTTTTGGTGTGACCATTTCCAGCCCTGAGCTTGTTTGCACTCTCAAAAAGATCACAGACTAAATGTAAATGCAACTCTTAAAATAACAAAAAGACAGAAACTAATAAAACATAAAATTCCAGTATTGATAGTCTTGAAAACTGATTGGTGAGATGAAACTTCAATCATACACCTTATACCAGGAGGTATATGCAAAACTATAGATTATGCATAGTGACATAAAATCCCCCAAAGGCAGATTTATCCTGGATATTTATTCCACAGAGCTGAACTATTAAGAACATATCAGGGGGAAAAAGAAGGAAAGCCAAAACACATCCTTTTATTTTCTCTGAAGTGACATCAGCAGAACAGCCCAGTTGATGTCAGAGAGGGTGGTACCTCCAGAAGAGCAGCAGTCTGGATGTTCAAAGTGAAAAGGATTTTCAGGATTACAGACTGATTTCTCATTTCCTCCTCCTTTGCAGCTCCCCCACAAAAGGGAGATGGGCAACAAAAGGGGCTTCTCCCTCCCTCTGGCTGAGAAACTGAAGTGCAACAACTGCTGAAGTTCCACCTACAAACCCAAATAACCTGCACTTGGACACCAGCATAACATTCAGGAAAACCCTTTCACTGGCAGGAAATTTTAAATTGTTAACCATATTTCTTATTTCTCTGCTGAAGCCTCCAGGCTGTGATGCTGTGAATCCACTAAACAAAATCTAAAATCACAGGCCCACAACAAATGAAGAGATGGGGAGATGCTAACCTGTTTCTGTAGCACAAAGCACATCCTCACAGCTGCTTCCAGGTAGCCTCAGGATGCTTCTGAATCCTTCAGTGGCTCCAAATTTGGGGAAACACCTTCCTAGACTGCTCAGAGTGCAGGCTGGAGTTTGTAGGGAAGTGCAGACTCCAGCTCAGGTGTGATCCCCATCCACACAAGGTTATCACAGAACCACAGAATGTCCTGAGCTGGAAGGGAGCCACAAGGATCACCCAGTCCAAGTCCTGGCTCTGCACAGAACCACTCCAAAAACTCCTCCCTGTGCCTGAGTGCATTGTCCAAACATTCCTTGAACTCTGGCAGGGTTTGTGTCATGACCACTGCCCTGGGGAGACTGTTCAGTGCCTGACCTTCCTCTGTGGGAAGAGCCTTTTCCTAATTTTGGACCTTAAATATATATATAGAGATATATCTATATTTTATATATAACATATATAAAATATGTAATATACATTATATATATATTATATGTATTATATAACATATATTGTCACCCTGATTTTCTTAAGTTTTCTAAGCCTTCTGATGTTTCTATTTTTCATATAGAATTTTTTCATGCACTTTGTGTAAATCATTTATTGTTTTTCATTCCTTTATGGGAGACGAGCAACCTGATGGACTGTTGGGTTGCCCAGTGACATTGAGGAG
>WBNO01016908.1:240904-279928 GCA_013400575.1 Peucedramus taeniatus | reverse complement strand
ATATATATAGATACTAATTATATATATAGATACTAATTATATATATAGATACTAATTATATAGAGATATAGATATAGATATAGATATAGATATATAGAGATATATGTAAAACCTCAAAAAAATCCTTTAAAAAAACGTTGAGCAGCAGCAGTTTGCCTGGCAGAGCTGTGGGGTGAGCCCGGGCGGGCTCAGCCCCCTCCACCCCCTGCCCGGATGGGATCCCGTAGTGCCGGAGAGCCGGGCCCATGACCAGGCTGCGCTCAGCATCCCTCCCTACAAACCCCCTCTGTGCCGGCAACCCCCGAGCCGGGGCTGCCACCCCGACCAAATTAAAGAGCTCAGATTTACAAGGAGGATAAAGCCGCAGCATCCCCCGGGGCAGCGCCTGCTGCCACCTTGGGAAGAGCTTGGGGACGGGGACCAGCTCTGCAGCTGGATGCGGGGAGGGGGTGGCTGCTGCTGCAGGCAGGGCTCGCTGCTTTTCCCGGCAGAAGGGATGCGCTGCTCGCCCGAACGCAGCCGAGCTGGCGAGCCTGGTGCCAGCTCTGCGGGGCCGTGCCCGCTCCCCATCCATCTGCAGATGCAGCCCGTGCCAGCGGCTGGCCAGGGTGGGCCATTAGAGGGAAAAGTCCACGGCATAATTAAAAAAAAAAAAAAAAAAAAAAAAAAAAAAAAAAAGACCGAAATCATGGTTTTCCTTGCTCCTCGGATTTTTCCCTTCTTCTGTTTAAAATTCCCTGGTGGGTTTAATCAAACTCATGAGCTTGGTCAATTTAGGGATTTTTTTCAGGGGAGGGAAAACATTCAATTTTTTAATTTTTTTTTTTTAATGGCAGCTTTGCCAAGCAGGTTTTCCCAAGTTCTCATAGCTCTACATTATGTGGCTCTGTGACTGCAGCAGGCTCCAAGCCTGACTTCCAAACGACCTGGAAAGGGTCCTAAACCAATGTGGCTGCAGGCAAGTGGGAGCTCAGCTCAGTGGATGCTGCAGCACTGGAGGAGACAGACAGGAATCCCAAATTGTGAAATCTGCCTCACCTCCAAAAGGCAGAAAAACTCACAGACTCCAGGCTTGTAGTTTTAAAGGTATTTAGTGACATTTTCCTGGAGATATCTGTGTAAGGCTCAGCTTAAAGCTCTTTCACCTAAAAAAAAGAAATAAAAAAATAAAAAAGTGAAGTTATTCTATCATCTTGTTACCTTTGTGGGAAAAAAAAAAAAAAAGAAGTGGTAAATACACGACAACAATTGCTTTTTACCTTTCCATCACTCCAAATATTGAATCTCGCCCTGGCTGAGTCCCAGATGGTGAAGCATTTAACTTCATTCTCTAACCTCTTTTGGGGCTCCGTTTAATTTATTAAGAGGTTGCTCTCAGGACAGATCATGCAACACATAAGTGTAAATTGAGCCCAGTGTATCTGTGATTTACTAACTGGGTGACTTGAAAGCTCCAAGGTGGAGGTTCCGTAGCACAGGAGCTGTGGGTGTGTGCTGGATGCCTGTGGAGAGGGCAGGGACAGCGTCCCAAATCTTCAGGATTTCCTTGTCCAGAATGGTGTCACATCTTAGGGCATCTCCTCTGGGCTGTGCAAACAGCCAGCTCAGGTTTCAGCTCCTTCCCCAGCCTCAGCCCTGGCCTGGAAGGGAATGTCTTGGTCATCACTCTGATGGGCACCTTCAGCTCCTCCACATCCAGGTCAAGCTGTATTCCCACTTTTGATTCTCCTATTGCAGGAATTCACCATCTTTCCTGGCCCCACTACTGCCTGTTGAGCTGAGTGTGTATCAGAGTGGAAACCACCAACAAATCCTTGTTTTCCAGGCTTTTCATGCTTCTTTAGGTTATTTCTCCATCCAGGGCACTGCACCACCCCCTGCTGCTGTCCCATCACCTGCTCCTCATGGTCAAGACACCACCAGCCACACTTGTGGTCACCCTGCTAGTTCCAAAATCCAGGGATTACCACCTGGATAATGAACTCCATGGGAATAGAATCCCTTCAAGGAATGACCACAGAGCCAGTGCTGGTGCAGGAGCATCAGCCCCCCTTCACTGCAGGGGCTGTGCCCGGCAGAGCTCTGGGATAAAACCTTCCAAGAGGAGATTGGGAACCTCCAGGCTGCTTCCCAGGTGAAGGAAGAGTGACCAATGACTGCAAGTGACAGGATGGGGATGTGTGCCAGGGAGAGCTGGTGGAGGCGATGGAGCTGCTTTCTGCTCGGCCGCTGCTTTATTGAAGCTTTTGGAACGCACCGGGGCTGCGGTTATTAATTTATTATTATGTGAATTCCTGCTGTTGATCCTGTGTTTTACCCCTAATCAGGAAAAACAGCCACTCTCTGAGACTGAGAGTGGATGGGTTTTGGAGTTGGCAGCACAGGAACATCCACCCAAGCTGGTGGCGTTGGCCAAAGGGGACTCGGGACCATGCCCAGGGCACGGGGAAGGCGATTTGGAGTTTGGCAGAGCACGGGGCTGGATCTCCACAGCTGGGGGGAGCTGAAGAGCTGCTGAAAAAGGGCTTTGGATTGAGCAAACCTCCTCCTCCGAGGCAGGCCAGGGGCTGTGGCTGTGTTGGGGAAGGGGAATGCAGAGACCTGGCCATATGTTTGAGGCCAGTCATTATAAATTACCCCACTCCTGCCTCGCTGCCGCGTCCAAAGCGAGGCAAGCGTGTTTTATTGGGAACAGAGATAAACCCAAGCTCTCGGCTCCCTGGGATGGGTTGGCTCGTGAGGTCTTCCCAGCAGCTCCCACAGGTAAACCCAATTCTCCCACCCTCCAGCAGCACCTTGATCTGGCATTTTGTGATCCAGCCCCGTTGGTTTTCCCTGCCCGCTGCTGATACTCGATGTTTAAACCAATTACACAGACATTTAAGTCTCTTTCACATGCCAGCACATGGCCCTTGTAAGCCTTCAGGGTTGGGGGCAAGCAGGGGGGTGTTGGCTTTTGCGAGCAGTGTGTACATTAATTCCAACCTAAAGAGCTGCAGTAAATCACTTAATGCCTGAATCAAGTCAGTTGTTGTTGTTTTGGTGAATTGGGACCATATTGGGGACTATAATAACCTAATAATGGACAGTGCAGGCATAGACCACACTGTAATGTATATTGTAGGGAATATGGTAATAGTCTGAAATGGCAATTCTCCTAAATAAATAGCACATCAACTTACTTAAACCTAATCATAAATGGGACAAATTGGACCCATGTGCAAACAGAAACCTGAGCAGAACACAGGAGTTAAAGAAGCCATTGTTTCCCAGCCTGACCCTGGGCAGAGAAAGCCTGTGTCAGGTTACATCTGTTAAAATGATTCTAATGCCAGCCCAGTATTTTAATTATAAATATATAAAACATTTAATAAGAAGACATTCTGGGCTTTCTAAGCCTTTAAAAAGTGGATGTGGGCGGAGTGGGTAGAATGGTATTCCATGTGCCCCAGACAGAGTGCCAGCGTATAATGATTGAATGTTTTCCTGTAATAAATTGAAAAAACCTGGTTTGTAAGAATGGATCCAAATCACTTGGCATTAGAAAGGTAATTTGTTACCTAGCTTCCTCTTGGAAACAGACTGCTTCCAAGTTTGCTGGAACTTAGTTTCTAGGGACTGTGATGTCCAAAAAGAGAAAGAAAGAGCAACCAGGATGCTCAGGGCTCTGATGTTAAGACATACATGCTGTTTTTTCTGCCTCTCTTTTTTTTTTTTCTTCACAGTTTTCCAGTCCTCCCTCTCATGGCTCCAAACACAAGATTCAGCAGCCAAAAAAAGAGGGGGAAAAAAAAAAAAGAGGTTACTCAGGACAAAAGCCAGATCTATAGCCACCTTCTTTGTACCTTTCCAAATCTCAAGCCTGCTTAATTATGATTAATTGCCACATGGATAATCAGATACAGTTTCAAAAGGTTGGAGATGACAGTCCAAGGACACCAGGGAAGAAGGAAGGTTCGCCTTTGTTACAAGCAAAAAAGAAGAAGAAAAAAAAATATATATACCAGGTCCCTTCCTCAGCCCATAACCTTTTCTTATTTTAACAATTCCAAACGGAATTAATACCATCAGTATATTGTTCCTGCTCCTGGGAATTGAACTTCAACTGTACAATTTCTGCAGCTGTCAGTTTTTGCAGCCCTCCTGTCAATAACGCAATGTTGGGGTGCCCTTCTTCTTGAATGAAAGCAGTTTCAAGTTTCTGCTTTATGTCTGTGCTTTCTGGGTGGTGTGACATGATGAGAAAGTATAAAAAATAATAACAGCAGTTAAAAAGCTTCCACTCTTGACTTAACTGGATCAAATGTAATAGACTACAGTCTTTTCTCCTGATTTCCTTTGCTTGTTTTAGAAAACACTGTGAAAAGTGCAGGAGATTTTGTCTTGCCAGCTCTTTCCTCCATTTAAAATCCCTTTGGCTAAGTCAAGGATCACAGTATGTCATTTCCAGCCTAACAGAAGTGCTGGGCCTTGTTCAGCTCCTATTACTAGGAGGCAAATCCCTAGGTTGCAGGCGCCAGTGTTTCTGCGTTTGGCTCCATTCCCAGTATTGTTTCCTTCATTACATTCCAGAGTGCCTCTCAGCCAGTTAATGTTTGCACTGGGAGGTCCAAATATCCAGCAATCAGCACTGAACTTTTCTCTTTTTGTTGAGAATTGCAGGTTTCAAATGCAATCACTGGCTTTAAAGAAAAACTTACAGGTGAACACAACAGCACTAATTTCCATTTTATTCACTAACAGTTATATTTTCGGCAGTTTCTCCATATGCACTCGTAAAACGCCTTCAGAAGATGTCTGGCTTTTTCAGACCTTGTGCAGGCTGGAGTTATTTAGGAATTTTGGGGTAAGGGCTGCCCTCTGCACATGTCTCCCACCCCAAAACCCCCATCAGCACAACCCCCGTGTTCGGGCATTAATGCTGAAAATTCTTCCTAATAATACAAATATACCCTTATTTTTATTTCAAACATACAGAAATCTATTTTAGTGGCAGAAGAAAGTGGATGCAATAATTTAGGTGGTGTGAAGGGTCAATGTCAGACTTGGCCCTATGAGGTTTGGTTTCTAAATTACTTTTGGTATCATTTTATTTTCTCTTGGTGTCATTTAATTGATAGAGCAAGGACAACTTGCAGCCTTTTGTGCTGTTTTAAGCATTGGGACGCATGGAGAGGATTCACTTTTTTTTTTTTTCTATGAATATTGAATATTTTCCCATCTGTCTGATCATGGGTGGCTCCATGAGCTGCTCCTAGGATGGATGGACACCCCTGAGAGCAGCTGGATTCTCCTGCCACCTGAAACTCCTGTAAACAGCAGCAAAACTTCCTGTAAATGACAGAGGAAAATATCTTTATTTTCAGAAGCTGTGCCAGGCTGCACCTCAGGCAATTTGAATTGTACTATAGGAACACTGTTAATAAGACAGCCCTGTATAGTTCCCTTTCTACAGGTTTACTATTAAGTTACAAGAACCAACCACAGGTCGTCGGCTCGATTACACAATTAAATAAGTCCACGATATTGCCTCGTGGGGAAATGAAAAATAAAAAAGGGAAAAAAAAAAAAAAAAAAAAAAGGGCAGGTTGGGAAATCCTTAGTGTTTTCCATAAAGCCTCCAGCTATGCTTCCACCCGTGATCATATGTCATATGGATGGTGTCACCGTGTCCTAAGGGTGCTCGCTCGCAGCGATGAGATCGGATCCAGGGAAGTGGATATGCTCAGGGAGAATACTAATGCTAACTCAGCCTAAATAACAACGCTGCCAAAGGAGGCAAGCAAGAGATGAAATACAGCGGATTTCAGGAGGCAACAAGCTCTCATTTATTAAGATCACAGGCATTTTACAGGTTACAAATCATAAAGCAGAAATAACTTCATAATATACAGGTCAGGAATGTGCCTGGGATATTGAGGAACTATTTCCTTGGCAATAATCTGCCAGAGATAGTCAGGAGCGTGCGTTTTCTGGCACAACAAATCACTGCTGATTAATTTTGTCTGCCTTTGTCTCAGAGAAGCGACGAGACACTCCAGTGTGTGTTTTGTACTTACTCCACTTCCGCGCTATTCTTCCTCGGCGCATAATTTTTTGCAAGATAGGCCAAACACAATACTCTTTGTTTTACCCCTTTGACATCATTTTTGCTTGAGCACAGCCCTGCCTGACTCAGTTAAGTCAGCAGAACCGAGGCACAAGCTACTGTGGCAGCCCAGCCTGGAGGGTGATGCTGGTTTGAACACAGAGAAGGATTTTTGGGAGAGGACCGGCCCCTTTGCCACCACTGGAAAAGTGCACCCAGCAAGGAGGTGTAGAAGGTTCTGTCATGATGGGCCTGTAGCTGCAACAACAAACTGGAAACTTTTTCCTTTCTGCTGGCACTCAGGGATAAATCCCAGCTCTGGTCATGGAAATTACAGCAAGAAAGGAAGCTGGAGTTTTTGCTTGAGGAGCAACAGAAGCAGGGCTGGATGCAGCTGGGAAGATGTGGGAAGGGCTGGACAGCACTGTGGCATCTTTTCCCAGACTTTATTTGTTGGATCCTGGAGCCAGCCTGGCTGGATGGTGGTCAGCCTCACACAGGAATTTCACAGCACCCCTGGAAGGAAAATACAAATGATAAACACCAAAGGCAATGTCAAACTCCACAACTTTCCTAACATGGAGTTAATATTCACCTCTATTAAACATCTACAGATCAGAAATAGAGTCTCTTCAAAGCAGGTGCAAACTTCTCCAGGCAGCCTGTGCTGGTGGTGTTACAGCCACCAGTTATTATTGGACATTCTCCCCACTTTCCTGAAGTTTCAGTGCTTTGATAAAGATTCCCTGTTCCAGACTGGTTATAATGAATGACCCTGAAAGACAGAATGTTCAGGAAGTGAGGGAGGTGTGTGGTAAATCACAGGAGGACCTGAGCAGGCAGAATTCACTGCTGTGACAAACACTGAGCAGGAACATCCAGAGGAAGGAGGTTTTGAAGTGTGTTCATCAGAGAGGGACATTCCCAGCCTGGCCATGGACACTTCCAGGGATCCAGGGGCAGCCACATTTTCTCTGGGCACCCTGAGTCAGGGCCTCACCACCCTCCCAGGGAAGGATTTCTTCCCAATATCCCATCTAATCCTGCCTTCTGGAAGTTAAACTTGCCCTCTTTCAGTTTTGATTGCTTCAGGTAGAGCAACATTTTGGTTTTGGGCATCCTCACAAACATCAGACTTGGAGCAGGTTCTGTTCAAGCTCTGCTCTGGCGTGGGAGCCTTGCAAGGGAATCCAGACTGAGGGATGTTAATTGAGCCAAGTTCCTTGTTTGACATGGACTGGGGGAGAAGGAAGGTAAAATTCATGAAGTTTGGAGATTTTGTCCTTGAGGAAATCCATCTGGAGACAAAGAGAATGCCTGGACTCAGTCATCTTGGCTGAAGGGTCTTCAAAAGTCACCTCCCACCTCCACATCTCCCAAATGAGAGAAAAATAATGAACCTCAACCCTGAGTGATGCTGCCCCAAAAACTGCTAGTGGGGGAAGCCTCTTCTGCCACTGTGGCTGCAGTGACTCCTGGCTCTCCTGCTTGCTCTGGGAGAGTGGAGAAAATTTTTCTGGAAGTCTTTTCCAAGTCGGGCTGATGGAAACCTGGAGAGGTGGCTTGTTTCTCTCTTTACCTAATTTATCTTCCACAGGGTTGAAGCCACCATGGAAAATGGCATTGATGTTACTGCTCCTGTTGTCAATACTCACCTCCTACTCATGTTCCCAAAGCTCCCACCTTCATCCTCTCATCCCTTTTCCCCTCCAGAATTACAACCAAACCAAAACCGTGTTCGTAACATTTCTTGCAATTCCAAAAAAAGCCACGAAAGAAAACAAACAGCCAGCAGATGCTGATTTTCTCACTTAACTGCACATATTTTATAGTAATTCTCTCTGATTTTCTCCCAAGGCACCACCTGACCTCCCTTTCTCTCCAACCTCTCCCAGTAGTGGCCGAAAGCTTCTAATCATGTAAGACTCAAGCCATGGAAATAAGCTGCAACTAAGACAAATTTACCCTCTGACCTCAAGGCCTCTGAGAGCACAACAGAGCCCAAAAAATGTCTTTGCTGGAAGGAATACATTTTCCTTGGAATTTTCGACCAAACCAAACAAATGCTACAAAGAGAAATTCGTAATTTTTTTTCCTCTTTCACAAAACCACAAGTAAAACAAAAACAATTCAGTGCTTCTGAAAGGAAGAATGACAAAATGCATTTTCCAAGAATTTCCATGCAACTAAAAATGGAACATCCTAAATATTTCTGCTCCTCTCTGCATAACTGCAAGTGACTTACAAGCATGAATTAATTTTTAGTTAATGCACTGCAACGAAGCAGGGAATAGTTAGCCCAGAATTTTTCAAAGCTGTCTATAGACAATTTGGTTGGGAGAGCACCTCCAGAGCAAATCCTTCTCCAGTTCTGGTGGGAGTCCAGAATCTCTATGGTAACTGAAACAAGAACCTATGGAGGAAAAGAGAAAGGAAAACTTGTTGGGAAACAAGTTGAAATAAATTTTAGCTGTCTTTGTTATCTGAAAATGAGGAGGAGGCTCCACATCATCCGAGCAGTCGGATTTCCATGCATCACTGAGAGCTTTGAGGGTCTCATCTTCAGTCAGGGTCAGCTCAGGCCCAGTTTAGGGTGAGTTTTATGCAGAGACTGAACTGAGGTTTCCTGCTCACATCCCAGCTCCTTTGCAAGACCTGGGAACAGAACTCCCCAGCCTTTCCCATCCACGAGGAGCAAAGCTTATGTTTCTTGGTCTGGATTATTATTTTCTTTTTCAGATTAAGGAAAACAGAAATGAGAGAGAAAGAAAATGGTTGACTCACGGCAGACTCTTTGCTGAGACACAGCTGCCCTTGTCCTAGGAACAGGATTCTCAGAACCTACATCCAGAATTTATTGCAAAATAAAACTGAAACTTTTAAAACCAACCATGTTAAATGATGTTTCTCTTTATTTTTTTTCATATGTATTTGTGAGGCTATAGCCAGGATCAATGGGATGACTGGAAAATCGAGAGAAACTGAATTCTTGTGAAATTTTCAGGCAAATTTTGCAAACCCACACAGGCTCTATTGGCTGGAAACACTTCAAAATAATTTTGTGGTTTTCAAAGCTTTGATGTTTCTGGTCTTTCTGGGATTCCTTTGGTGTCAGGTCAATATAACAGCACCCACATCACAACCCTCAGGTAATGTTGTATTTTTCCTCTGGTACTGCTGTTGGAAAAGTCCAGGAAATCCTGTGTCCAATGATCCCAAATCAGAAAGCAAAAATTCCATGGACATGTGTGCATCCACTTCTAAATTTAATGGTGTAATTTTTCCATTTTAGGGAAAACATTCCACAATTTGCTACAATATTTCTGCTTTCAAAACACAGATCTTAGGCCTGACTTGCAGAACTTTGGATTTCTGAGATTAATAATTTATTTGTGGCTCCAATTTATGCCTTGGGAATCATGGAATGGTGTGGGTTGGGAATTGCCCTAAGGACCATCTGGTTCCAACCCCCTGCCACACACAGGGACACTTTCCACTGGAAAACCTGCCTGGTTCAGGAACCTTGCTCAGAACTGCCAGAACCCTAAAGCTTGAGCTGCTCCTCAAACCAGGATAACACGCTGGCACTGCACAGTTCCCCAGAGAGAAGGGGGAAAGAAAATTATGGAATCAAGGGGTGCTTCTGAGGCAGATTTTACTCACCCTGAGTAAAAGAGAAGAGATTTGGCTGTGACTGATTGATGTTTGCAACCTCCCCTCCCACAACCATGCTCAGTAGGAAACACATGCAGAAGGTGCACAGGGAGACAGCTCAGAGGAAAATGGGAGATGAGAGGGAGAGAAGGATGACCTGGTTTTGCTTCCAAGCTAATTTTATATCACTTTAACTATATTTAGTTACTTTTCTATTTAATAGAGCTGCAGCAGTTGGACTGAGGTTTTTATTGTTGTTCTCTGAGTAATTTAAATTTCTAAGAGTTTGTGATGGTTGTTGTTGTTTTTTTCCAAAGGCTTCATGACCTTCTTCCATGAGTTTATTTTAGATATAGCGGAATGTCCCAGAGAAAATTCCAAATGGTCCTTAATAGATGAAATGTTTCCAGAAAGGAGAAATTCTCAGTGGACTATGAAACTATTTTTCAATCATGGTGTATGGCACACAAACCACAGCTGAGGGTTTGGGTTTTTTTTTTCAGTAGGAAACTATTGCCCAGTGGGTTAAAAGAAAATAAAGGATAATGGGATTTTTCTGTAAGGCTGGAGCCGCTCACAGGGGTTTGCTCCCCACTAGATGTCACTGGAACTGTTTGAAATGTTTGGAACAAACAACCCCAAATTCCCCAGGTTTTGGGCATCCTTACAAACATCAGAGTTGGAGCAGGTTCTGTTCAAGCTCTGCTCTGGCGTGGGAGCCTTGCAAGGGAATCCAGACTGAGGGATGTTAATTGAGCCAAGTTCCTTGTTTGACATGGACTGGGGGAGAAGGAAGGTAAAATTCATGAAGTTTGGAGATTTTGTCCTTGAGGAAATCCATCTGGAGACAAAGAGAATGCCTGGACTCAGTCACCATTTGGCTTCAAAGACAGAGCAGAGTCCTGCAAAAAGGAAAGAGCAGGATCCTTGTGTGGCACCTTTTGCTGAGTCAGCAGTGCCCAGTGCTGGGACAGCCACACCATGGAGTGCAGGTGACATTTGGGTGTCACCTGATCCCCCATTCAAAACAAAGAACCCCAGAAATTCTGAGAAGCCGTGTCCTGAAATTTTCCAAGGCTATTCTCAGCTCTTCTGATGTTCACCCCATGCCACAAAGGAAAACCCCTCAGATTACCAGGTCCACTATTTAAATTCTCCCTGTAGTTCCAATTGACTACAGGAATCTTCTTCCATTCTTATTCAAAATTCAGTTTAGTGTGATTATGTGGCCATGCATCAAATATGGCAGTATAATATGTCCTTTCATCTACTTGCCATAATACATCCCTTTTAGTGCCACATAAATCCCTGGAAATATCGCTGTCTTCTGCTCTTGAGATCCTTCATGTGCCTCTTTGCCTTACTGCCTTCCTCTCCTATTGTTTCTCCTAGCTGAATTAATTCCTTTTTTCCCCCAGTGTCGCTGCTCTGCTCTTGCTGCTGCTTCTGAGCAGGCACCACTGAAAGCATGGCCCTCCCAGTGCCACCACAGCCCTCCCAGTGCCACCACAACCCTCCCAGTGCCACTACAGCCCTCCCAGTGCCACCACAACCCTCCCAGTGCCACCACAACCCTCCCAGTGCCACCATAGCCCTCCCAGTGCCACCACAGCCCTCCCAGTGCCAGAGAGGAGCCCAGA
Organism: Peucedramus taeniatus; assembly: GCA_013400575.1. Taxonomy (NCBI): domain Eukaryota; kingdom Metazoa; phylum Chordata; class Aves; order Passeriformes; family Fringillidae; genus Peucedramus; species Peucedramus taeniatus. Next base: position 268,546 of record WBNO01016908.1, on the reverse strand, counting down.
GATCTCAGCTGCTGGCAGGGCATCTCTCCTGGCAGTGCCAGCACCCTGCCTCTCCTCTCCCTGGAGTTGCCCAGAGTTGCTCCATCTCCTCCTGCAGCACCTGCAATCAGAGTGAAGGCAGACCTCGTGGAGCTGAGGAGCTGGAATTGAGGAATTCCAGCAGTTGTGGTGCTTCTCATCCTCCCAGGGCACTGCAGCACCCCAGGGTTTTCTCCTCTGCCAGTGCTGGGAGGCCCTGGAGCACAGGGAGGCTCTGCAGCACCACCCTGGGCTGCCAAAGAGCTGCTGCTCTTTTCCCAGTGACCATTTGAGCCGTGCATGGGTTAATCACAACAGGCTGCATCCTTTCCATGCAGCCAAGCAGACTCCAAATGCCAAGGAGCTCTTCTCATCCTCAAGAGTGCAATCCTGGCACCAGCACTGGCACCTGCTTCTTTAGAGTTGTGGGAAGGTTTTGTTGGAAGGGACCTTAAAGACAACCCAGTGCCACCCCTGCCATGGGCAGGGACACCTCCCACTGTCCCAGGGTGATCCAGCCTGGCCTTGGGCACTGCCAGGGATCCAGGGGCAGCCACAGCTGCTCTGGCACCTCACTACCCTCACAGGGAAGAATTTCTTCCTGATTTCTTCCTAATTTCCCCCTTTAGTGAAACTCCTGTTTGTGACTCTTTCTCCAGGATTAATCCCGTTGTCACCAAGGCTCCTTGATTTGCCCCAGCCAGGAGATGGGGGCCACCAGCCTGGCTGTGCCCTGTAGCAGTGACACAGCCCCCCACCCCTGCCCAGCCACCCTCCTCTGTGCCAGAGCACATGCTGCCTGTGATTTAATTAATTAATGACCTAATTGTACCACCTCAGCATAACCCCTTAGTAGGTACCCGTCGAGTTATTTGGGAGAAACACAACAAAAAAGGGTCCATTCCCCTATAAAATGTCTGTATTAAGTTGTTATGATATTAAGCCAGCAAACTTCCAATCTATTCAATATTCAGTAAATTTAAGAAAATGAATTGAAGCTCCTTGCCTATTTTAATATGTGCTCCTGAAGACATTTTCCCATTTTTTTATGGTTTAATTAAAGCCTCATGGCAATGGTAGGCTTCTTCCTACCTACTATGCCAGTGGTTAAAAATTACATGGTTTCAAGTACCCTGCATGGCTTTAATTGCTCTGTTGAAGATAAAAGAGCAGCAATATTTTTATCACAGCAGCAAAATTAAAAATGAGCCCCCACCTTGCCCCTGCTCCACACACTGATGTCCAGACCTTGACTCATGAGATATTTTGGGAATATTTCTTCCTGCCGTGTATCCTGGAGAGCAGAGGAACTTCCCAGCCCCACTTCTTAATATTTAAAAAAATAATAATAAAGTGTAGAAATCTCTAAATAAAGAAAGTCCTGGAAGAGAACATTCAAAGCAGGACAATGCAGAGGAAGGTTACAAGTATATTAGGATAAGGGCACCACAATTATATGAAGAAAGTCTGGAGAGAAAAGATTACATTGTTCTGACAACAACATTTTTCAAACATTTAGACCTTTAATATCATTAATTTAAAGTACAAGATTAAATATTTTATGCAAATATTAGACAACAGCAAAGAGCTCTGCATATTAGGATTTAAAACAAATTGAAAGCATGCAAGACATATTCATTTCTTAAGCAGTTTAGTTAAAAAATCGGTATTGTCTCTATTAGGATTAACTGACAGTAACTCTTTGTGTTCAAATGGATTTAACTTCACTGTGGTTTGTTTTCCTGATATCATTGTCCTCCAATAATCGTGGATAAAGGGAAATGTAAAAGGACAGATCAAGTCAAAATATATCTTCACATCATAAACACAGAATTATGTTTAAATTTCATTACTAAATGGGATTTCAGCTTCATATACCATGCCTAATCCTGCACTATAAAAGATGTATAAAACCTCCTGACAAATTCTAACAGACTTTGTGGATGTTGCATATATTGATTAAAACATCAAGCAGCTACATACAAACCAATAATGAATTACTTCTTGTTGGAAGATAAAACTTTGTGATATTTAAAATTACAGACTTGAAAGTAAGTAAAATTACCCCTAATTATGCAGAAGGGAGCAACACCTTAGCAGTAAACAAGATAAGCACCTCAAACAGCACTAATAATTTTAATTAACATTTTCTAGTCTCCTTTCACCTCCTTTCAAGGTCATCTGCTACCTTTCCCTGGTACAACATTACAGCACAGTGTTAAAAACTTACATTTCATTACTAATTGCTTTGATAAGCCAAAAGAAAAAAAATTTTTTGGTTTTTTTTTTTTTTTTCCTTCTTTCTAAGCCACCAAATCTCCTGCAAAAGCAAATTTTGCATAGTGTAAAACTGTCAGGAAAGGTTTTGCAGTGAACTGCTCTCAGCAGTCAGATTCCAGCAGCTGGGATTCCGTTGGTTATTTGGGGCCTGATTCTGACCACCAGAGGCAAAATTCTTCCAGGAATTCTTTACAAATCCGCTGATATTTCAGGTGCAAATATAAATATTTGGATTGGACCCAAAGTGTTGAATATTCAGATTGCAATCAAAGTTCAAAAGACTCCTGAGGTGTGAACACTGAGAATGGAAATTTGGCAAAACGCGATAATCTACACAGTACTTGTGTTAATTTCTTCTTGAGCATCGATGAATAAATGCATGTTCAAGACTCATGACCTTGCTAAACTCTTTCTTTTCTCTTCTAAAAAGTCCAAAAGTTGGTCAGGAAAGGGCTTTGTTATATCAGTGGGTTTGTTCCATGCCACAAATTTCATGTACGAGGTCACTTGGAATATAATGTGTAGTGAAAGAATCTCATTAGGCTAAAATGAATGTAAAATGTGTCAATTTGATCCAAATGAGAACTGTAGTAAAACCATGTTTGATGTTCATGTGCAATAAATCTTTAACATTTGTCTGTAAAGTATTAGAGAACCCAGAGGGAAATCTCTATTTGTGATAGCTGCACATTTCCAATGATTTTTCCTATAATCCTTTGTTGACATTTAGCATATGGCAACAGAAAAGAAGATCCTAAAATGAGAATTATTACTTATTATTCGAAGGTAAACAAGGTGGGCACCTTGAATATAAGGTTTTTAGACTGAAATGACGAGAACATCCCTCTACCAGGAGGAATTGCTCATCTTTCAGTCACTCCTTGGTGGAAAAGTGACATCAAAGGTGCCCTACCTGCCCGTCACTCAAATGTTAAAATGTCTGATGGCCCCATCCTGCCCGTTGGGTTGGATTTTGATATATTCATATTGTTAATTACTGTTGTATTTCAATTTTCTCTCTAGTATTTTTGTTCATTCATAATAGCTTTATGCTTCAGCGGACCGAAAGGACTAAAATGAAAGATTTCCAAGATTTCTTCTGGGAGTAATTTACAAAAGACCACAATTTTTTAATTGCTCCTGATGTTTAGTTCTGGATATCTGGAAGAGGAGAAATCAGCCTAGCTCTTTTGGTTGCCACACCAACCATAGCAATTTTTTTTTTCTCTCTGTCTCTTCTTGCACACCCCACCATCCCTGTTTTGGGGGCTGTGCTGGAGCAATGTCGTGGTGTTAACATTTCTGCAGCTCACACTTGCCTTCACAAGAGAATTATGAGTTATTTACATCCTTTGAGGAGGCTCAGGGAATAATGGGTGAAATGTCAGAAATAATTATGAGAAATTGAGGCATTTCATTTGAGCAGTAGAAGAAATACATAACTTCTGCTGGATGACTAAACTTGAAGTACCACAAGATTGCTGCATGATGAGATCTGGCTCAAGATTATCACAGCATTTTATAAAAACCAAAACAACCTTAAAACACTTGCATGCCAAAGGTTGCAACACAGGCTTTGGCAGGAAACACGAAAACGCTCCAGCATGGGAAAAGTCTCTGAGCAAACTTGCATCTGTGCTGATTTAGGATTTTATACTGAAGCACCAGCAGCTTTCTGAAGCCAGGCTTGGCTTTCTGGCCACAGTCGTGGCTGGGAAGCTGCTCAGCATCAGCCCTGACAAAGCCCCTTCCCCATCTCCCCCCAGCCCCTGTTTTTTACAGCATTTGTCCATCTCGTTGTTGCTGTGCAGGCTCTTTATCAATAACTGTGGTGTTCTCAGCAGAGTTTTCTTTGGCTTGCTGTCTGCTTTACAAAACCGCTGCATACTTGACAGTTTGCCCCAGTTCAAAATTCTTTGGTCAGAGAAAGCCCGGAGAATGAAACAGTATCTGGTGTTGTAAAATCTTGACCAGATTCTGAAATATTGCCTAAGCCCCTGTCAGCTCGAAGGTGATTTCTCCAGGTCATGGTTTAGGGGGAATTGATGGGACAGTCTGGGACTGCTCAGGCTGCACTATATCTTTTTCAGGAGTGCACGTAGTCACCTTTAGCACTCACTGCTCTCCAATCCTCTCTGCTTTCCACAGCACATTTACCTCCATACATAGATTATAAGCTAAACATGGGGAAACCAATCCAGAAAAACAGCCCCTCTGCCCACTGCCTTTTCATCCCTCTGTTTCTGTTGGAGGGATTATCAATTACCAAATAACCCTTGGGAAAATCCACCTGAGGCTGTAGCAGAGAGAACAACACCCAGTGCTACATCAAACACTTCATCCCAGTGCTCCCAGCACTTTCCCAGTGCTGTCTGGTCCATGATCCAGCTGCAGAAACTGAGGCACAGGGATCTGAAAGTTTCATCAGTCCAAAGGTAAATTTGATATACAATACGAATCCCAATGTCGTGCCCTTCCTATCCAAAAACCCACAGAAGGACCAAAATCATGGCACATCCAGCAACTATAAAATGTAAAAAAAAAAAACATTCATGCTATAAACTATTTTTAAATCTATCTGATTATATAAATATATAGCTATAAATATATATATAGATATCCTCTGATATATCTCCAAATTGAACTTGCCAGTTGAAAGGCTTTGGGTAAACAAAAACACTTTTGAATATTCTCGTTATCAGACTGGAGTAATTCAAGAGCTTCCATCAACAAGTGCTCAATAAAATTTTAAGTTCTGCTTAAAATCCCACTGAAACAAAACACAACCTTTGGTATTCTGCCAAATAAGGGGAAGATCTGAAGAGGAGTCAGAATAGATCGCCCAGCTGACTATTATAAATTATAAATTATAAATCATTACATTAAGTTCCATATATTTATGACACAAGCTCTGACTATTGCACTTTTGCAGGGAATTTTCCTGAAGGCAAATCACAGCAGACCTGCTCATTCCTTTGGAGAAACTGTGCTGGCCCCGATAAGGCCAATAACCCTTCCAGTTTGGTGGCAACTCCTACAGACTTAATTAGAAAGAAAAAGACCTAATTCTGCATTTTCCTTATCAACCCCAGGCTTTTTTTGTACTGCATCACTACTTCTCTTAAATTCTCAGAGTTTCACCCAGCTCTGGGCTAGCCAGGAGTGCCTCAAGGGCCGATTGTGCAGATCTTGGGAGTGAAACATTGCTCTGGTGCTCCCATGCTGCTTTCCCAGTACTTTGGTTGGGATGAGTTGGGCTGGGTTGATTTGGTAGTTCAGGCTGGATTAAGGTACTCCTAGTGCTTGAAATCCTGGATTTGCACTAAAGGGATTTTTATCCTTTCTTTGGGTAGCGACTCAGCAAAGTCACAGCAATGGGGTGGCCATAGGAGACACCCCATCCCCCCTACACCTTCTCCAGAAGGAAATTCCCAGTGGGGGTGTGATGCTGCTATCAGGACAAGAAATTCCTAAGCATGTGCCTCGTTTGGCTTTCCAGACACTGGCACCAGTGGATCAGGCATGTTGCTTTTAATATTCTTAATAGATCTTTTTCCTTGGCCTCACTTTATTCCCCTCATTTTGAAACTCTTGACAGCCTTTCATCAAAAGTTTCTGACAAACTCAAAGAAGATCTAAAATGGGCACTAATAATTTAGTACTGTAATTTTATGGGTATTTTAAAATTCCTGGGTATTACTATTATTTTATGGAATGATTTTTCCTCCTTTTCCTCGCTCTTTCTTCCTATGTTCTCATGGAATTATAGGTGAAATGTATTTCTTGGCTGCTGTTTCATCTTTTGTTCATACGGTTAAATATTGCACTGGTTCAAGATTGCACGAGGCCCCCACATTAAAATTTTATTGTATTTTTGTATTTATTTTTGGCCCGGATCTGGGGGCCTCTCAGGTCCAGGTTTTGTGTAATTTTATTGGCTTGTGGGTGGAGGAAAGAACAAAAATGAGGTTTGTGGCCAGAATGTTATCTTTGGCTATAGGCAGCTATTTGGGGGCCTGATTCTGCTCTGATTCATAAGCAAGTAAATCTCAAGCAGCTCCAGTGAAAATGAAAAAGCTCCAGTGATGTAAACCCGATGTAAATTAGAGGAGAATTACCTCTGTGGTGGATGCTATGTAAGCGTTTTGCTATTTATGATTTAGCTGGGAGCTGTTGACTGGCCTCTCTAAAGATAAGAGCCACCTATAACTCAGTTGTGAGCATCTTTTTCCCTTTTTGACTAATGTCTGCTTGCTAAAAAAGATTAAAACTGGGGTTTTTTATGAGCTCTGAGTAACAGAACTGAGACTACAAAGCTCATCAAGCTGAGAGCCACAGCTGAATTTTGGTGACCTCTCCCTTAAACAAGAAGCACCTTATTCTACCCTACATCCATGCTTTAAAACCTGTTGAATTCAAATATTAGAATCCATGGATTTCAGGCTTAATCTCTTTGCTTTATGAAATACTTTTCACATGGCCACCACTGAGCGAGTGGTTGTCCATCCCAGTGTGAGTCACAGCCACTGCATCCTTTGCTCCTTCCTGCCTGGTTTGCATCCATCACCACAGTTCCTTTCCTCCCCAGAACCTGTGTCCCCTTCTTCTCTTTGCACATTTATTCCTGTCAGGAGTTTGGCTTGGGAATGACTTCTCCTGCGAGCCAAACCTTCTTATTCTACACTTTCAAATCCTTATGAAATTTGGCTCGCCTTCCAAAGCTAAGCCTCAGCTCCCTTGTTACTCTTCTAAATATAAAACATTTTTATTGCATTAAGCCATGTTGAAAAGAAAAAGGGAAAACAGGGAAAGGGAAGAAAGCAAATCCCTGCACCCAGTGTGAAGGAAGAGGTCGGAATTGCACAGGAATGGATCAGGTCTTTGTTTTGTTGTGGTATTATCCCCCTCGCATGTGCTTTCCACTCGCTCTCTGTATTCCTCCTTGAGTATCTCCCACGCTGAAAAACCCAGTTAAACTCATCACTGGAGGAGTTTTTTCCCAGGCTGATCCAGAGAGTTTGGAAATGGGAAAACCCATCCCACCACTGATCCTGCTTCATCTCTTCCTGAGGAGAAAACTGTTTTCTAGTGAGCTCATTTAGCACCTTCCACTTACATCAAACTTGATTTTCCTGTGTAGCTTACGCAACTTTGAAATGAGTTATTTATAATTTTCAGTCATTTTTTCAAGTGTCATTTTAATCATTTCAACAAAGAAGTTTCTTAATATTCCCAATAATGGATCTTGTCACTTTAAATATTAAAATTTGCATTAGGGATTCCCTTGGCTACATCTGCATTATTTGCATGATAGATTGTGTGCATGTCTCAGTCTATATATATGTATATATATATATATATAAAAATTTATACAGATATGAATTCATGAATTTTTAGAAAAACGGAGGCAGTTTTAAATGATCCCATCTGCTACTAAAGCACTATGACAAATGCCAAAGTGATTAGTGATAAATAAGTTCCTAACACTCCAAAATTAAAAGCTCCTGATATTCAACTTTAAATAAATCCTTATTGTATAGCAGAAATAATTCCTCACAAAGTGTTTCCAACATTCAGAGAATGCTTTTAGGACATCCAGCATTAACATAATTTTTTCGACTGCGGTTCTCACAGGACATCTGATGAAGTCTCTACCCTTAATTTTAATTGCGGAGGCTGCATTCTTAATTAAAAACTGTACAAATGGATTTTATGCCATGCCAAAAGAAATCTGAGTTCATTAGTTATAAAACCCTTTAAAAATTGATGTAAATATGTGAATTCTTTAAAAGTTTGAACTCAGCGTCCTCATTTATGTTGAGGAGCCTTTTATCTAGAGAATAATGAAGTCAATACAAATTAAGATAGTCTGAGTTTTACTTTTCCCTTTTCCTTCTCTTTTTTCCCCTCTCTTTTTTTGGTGAATGAGGGTGATGGGAGTCAAAGAGTGTGAAGGTTATGTCTTTATGTCACAATGTTTTTCCTTGAAGAATCAAATTCATTTAAATCTAAACTGTGAAGAAAATTAGAGTGGGAAATGCACTGACCCTTTTGTACTGGGTTATATAAATATAAGTTCATATATCTTTTATTAATTCTTCATATTAAAACACAATCACATCATCTTGAGCCAATAAACCTAATGGAAATCTGTCAAACTGGAACTTTGGAGGAGAACTGTGGACATCGCCTAAAGAAATATGTGCACCTTATTGATTTTTATTTTAAAATCGGAGAGTTGTTAATTAAAATGCTTTTCCATAACTTGTCAAGCCTTCAAATAACAAATGGTAAACTCTGAGAGGTTTGTTTAACCTGACAAATTGCTGACCTTTCATTCTGCTGGCTGCTCATCTGGCTGCATGGGACCTTTCCCTTTCCCTTCCCTCTCTGGCAGCTGGGAGGTACCGTGGTGCCTTTTCTGGTGGGTGCCACCAACTTGACCCCTTCTGTGGTTCCTCAAAAAACCACTTGTGGTCTTAAAAACCATGGAAATGAAGGGTTAGCATAGGGCTCAACTTCTCCTGTGCTGGGAATTAATCTGTAGCATTCCACTCCATTTTCCAGCCTAGGAGATTGCTGGTGGGAAGAAACATCCAGGAGGTGACTTGCGAGCAGAGGCTGTTTGTGCAAAGAAAAGGTAGAAGTGAAATTGAAATGATGGTAATGCCACTTAGAATTTGAACTCAGAGTATTTGCTGTTGTCCTAACAAAGCTGCAGATCAAACAATAAATAAAGAACCTGTACAAGAAAATTCCTGTGTTTCTTTCCATCCCCTTCTGTGGTTTGTGCTGTTGAGCATCTCTTTCCTGGCCGAGTGTGCCAGCAGGGATGTTGAAATACCACATGAAAAGCTGTGGAAGTGCATGTGATGTTTCCAACACGAGCTGGAGCACGAAGCACCAGAAGTCTCACAGGACAGATGTTCTCATGAGTTTCCAGCCCAGTTTGGCACGGGAAAGAATTCAGATAGACCTGGGACAAACCTCAGATTTCCTCTTTGTTCTGTTTTTTTAAGGAGCAGAGTTCAGGCAACAAAACCACTCTACCTTTTGAGATATTTCTATGACTGCATCCTAAAGATCATAAAAAAATATTCCAATGTAATTGAATATTTTGTAGTAGAAACACACCAGGTTGAACAGAACATTGGCTCTCCATCAACTTTAACCATCCCATAATTTCCCACTTCCTAGAAAATTAAACCAGATCACTCAGAAAGTGGAGATGGACACACACTAGATCAGGTTGTCAAATTCCCCATCCCTGGAAGTGTTCAAGGCCAGGTTGGATGGTGCTTGGAGCATCCTGATCTCATGGAAGGTGTCCCTGCTCATGGAACTGCATTATCTTTAGGGTGTCTACCAACCCAAATCATTCTATGAAAGAGGTGTGTAAACTATTTTTGGGTGATTTATACTAAAATTTAATGGCAGTCTGCCACTGCCCAGCTCTTCTCCCACAGCACCAGAAATGTTCCTCACCCTCTGGTAAGAAGCTCACCATGTCCATCCTTGACAATTGCTGGATTCCCTATCTTACATTCCACATCTTTTAACTTTATGCTTTTGGGATTATACAGAACAATTAAAAAAAAAATCTTTAAAGTTGGTGTTTGATTAACTTTTTTCAGTTTAACCAGAGAAATGTGAGACACAAACCATATCCCTGCCTAAGTGCAGGAAGATGCTGCACCCAGAGCACACTTCAGCCTGCATTTAGCTCATCTAACTTGAATTAAATTAAGTACCAGAAAAGCAGAGACGTTGCATGGTCCCAGAAGAAGAAAATCCACTTTCCTGACACTTCACTGCTTTCAAAGAATGGCAAGAGGATTCATCTGCAAAATGCAGATGGATTCATAAAATCAATTCATGCACCTATTTCACAGCAGCCAACCCTACTCCTCCTACAGCAACTGCTCTGTGAATGAAGCCACAAAATGTTTGCTTAGCAGATCTTTGGCCCCTTGTTTTTAGTAACCTCCCAGATTTTATGCCAGCTCCATGGTCTACCCAGAAGTAAAGGAAAACATTTGGTCTACAGAAAAATTCACAGAAATGGACACAAACAGTCCTGTATAATTGATAGTTTTATGAGACTGAACTCTGTAAATTTTTTTAATCTTATCCCTCTAGATCCAGTTTATGTGCACATTTGAACAATGACTTCATATCCTTTCCAAACAGAGATTCTGGGATTCAGTCTCGTCATTTGGCCAACACAAATCCCCAAGTGCCAAGAATTTCTAGTTTTGTTTTGCTTTATGTTTGTCTTTCTCTTGTTCTTTTACAGGATTCCTCATCAAACCAGTCAGTCAGTGGAATGATTCCAGTTTGCACCAGAAGAAGATGTGTAAATCCCTAAATCACTTTGGAAAAGTTAAGATTTTTGTTGTCTCTGACTTTCATGGTGCAGGTTCCAACAGTAAGACTTAAATCTTTATGTGCACTAAAGGAATAAGTTTGCAGAGAATTTCATAGGCTGAACTGTTTGCTTTGTGGGCCATCTTCATCAGCAGACAAGGAGGAAGGCTGCTGGAATATTCAGACATCTTTCCATTTGTTACCTCTAAATTTGTGCCCTGCTCTGTCAGAATCCCATGACTTCCACAGCCAAGCAGGGAGTATATGATATTTATCACACTTTCTAGCCAAGTATTTTTCACAAGATGATTCCTTTTGGATTTGTTGTTAACTGCAGCCACAAAAACACATCTAATTTTTTTTTTTCAAGAGGCTACTTTTCCAGCTGAACCATATCCCTGCAGCTGAGTGCTGATTCCAAAAAGATTATGTTGTATTGTGTGAAATAGAGTCCACTAAATCCAAAATCTCATTTAGTTTGACTTTTTTCCTTGTGTGTGCACATCCAATTGCAATGCCTCATTATGGATGTTAAGGATGAACTTTTAGAAATTTTTAGAGGATTTTGGCCACAAAATGGAAAACTATCTTCTCCCTTCCATCCTGTTGTTGGGTCAGGAAGTTGAATTGTTTGAGATGATGCATTTTGCAGACAGGTGGGACCCTGGTGTCCATGTGGGGTTAAAGATCCTTTGAAACTCACATGATAATTGGTATTTTGGTGCTGATTTTGTGATGAAGACTTGTATTTTTCTCTGCCTGTGGAGAGCAAAAGGAAGGGAGAGGTGATGAAGATACACAGGGTCCAAGGGCAATATGGTCATATTTGCATGGCATTAAAGCTGAGATAATTAGGAAGTGGATATGAATGATGCAACACATCTGGGAGGTAAAAATATCTTGGACTACATTCAGTTTGGCTCATAGGAGCATTCTGGTCATTCATCCTGGTGCCTTCAAGCTCAAAACTTCATTTTTCCTTCCGAAAACCATTCCAAACAGAGAGCAACAGTGCCTCGATTTTTCTCTTAAAACCGCTGGGTGGTGTTTTGATTTGTTCCTACACATTTATTGTTCTCACATTAATATTTTTTTCCCTACATCCATAGCTGAAAGAAAGGCAGAGGACTCAAACCAGGTGGAGTGATGTGAGCAAGTGGACCAAAGGTTTACTTTGGATTCATGTTGCTTGAAGAGAGACTGCAGAAAACAGGGAGGCTGTTCAGGGTGGGAAGGACCACGCACTCCCATCGTCACCAGGATTTTGGATGGGGTTCACATCCCTGCAGCCCATTCCATGCTGACCACAGCAGATCCCTTTGGTGGTAACAGCTTCTGATGAACATGACTAATCCCAGCAAGATCTGAACCAATAACCCTGAGGTGAACAACTTTGCAGCCTCTGAACATTTTCTCAGACTGCCTGGGTTGATATTTTAGTTCCCAGATCCCCACCCCCCTCCTGACTATAAATAGATCTCTGCTTTTAAGATTTTGCTTATTTTGCACAATGTATCTTGTCTGGAACACAATTTATATTTTATCACAACAAGCAGCTACTCCATTAAGCTAACATGTATTTTTCCTGAGGTAATTAACGTACATGCCAAATTTGACAAGAGATACGTGGTGCAGTTACAGGACATATCTTTATGTAATTAACTGTATTGGGTTCCAGAAATCACAAATATAGAATTTCAGTACTTATCCATCTGTGAACTGTACAGCTTTCAGAGAACCATGTTTGTTATTTTCTCCCACTATTACTTGAACCAAAAATTATATAATAGAAGCAAAAATTATTTTTTAATGTACGTTGAAATTTGAGTTTGGGCTGTGAGTGCTTACAAATATTAAATGACCAATGAACCCACAAGTTGCTTGCCCTAAAACCAACCGTAAGAAACCCCTAATTACCAAACAAACAACATTCCCGTTCTCTTATTTAGCTTCTTTCTTTCATGGTTCAAATTGACACAAGAGCCAGGCGGCTCGAGAGAGCGCGGCCACGAGAGGATTTTAATTTATTGACGGCTCTTGCCCTACTGTACAGTCAGCGCCGCTATTTGAGCGTAATGGATGGAACAGATGTTTGACACCGCAGCACCTCTTCATAACTTCACTCTTCAAAAACAGTTTTACAAGTGCTCGCTCGCGTTGGTTCCCATTCAGCACAGGAAACTGAGGTCATGCTGAAACATGAGGCCCGGGCAGGAGCTTGAACTCATGTGCACTGCAGCTGGGCCCGCGCCCTCCGAGCGCGTTAGCGATCCGCGGAGCCGCCGTCGTTCCCAACGCGGGGACAAAGGAACCAAACTGTTGACACCCTCACTGTAACATCTGCACGGGGGAAAATATGAACCCATGGCTAAACATCAAGGTTTCCCGACGGTTAATTTTGTTCATCGTCCATGTGGCCGTTTTTTAATAATTTCTTTGGGTTTCGGTATCAACGCTGAAAAGTTTTCTGGACTGTATTTTTCTTAGCATTGCTTAGAAGCAATAATTCAAAAAGCAACTGATGTTTCTGATATTCTGAGCTTTATTTTTTTCTATATGATTATTTTAACACATGCTCATCTCTGGATCTGTCAAAAAAATCTTTCCAGGCGTGCAATGTAGGTAATTTTGTGGCTTGTTTTAATAAAGATAACATAAGGTTTGTGCAGTTGGAGGTACTGATTACCTTCTGTTGCTTTCCCTGGGAAAACAATTAAGGCATTTAGGTAGGGAGATTTGGTACCCAATTTGGAAAACCATAGCAGGGCACCAGCCTGATATGGTTGGAAATCCCATATCAGAAGTTTTTCTCCTACTGTAACTTCAGCTCCTTCCCAGTACAAGCGCCCTGACAGCCTCGGGGATTTCTCCAGCACTTTCATGAAAACTAATACCTGCCTGCAGCAAGCTGCTGCTCATCTCCCAGCACCAGCACGTGGGCCTTGAACTTTCTGCATCTTTGCTCTCTGGCTTCCATGTACCTTCATATATAATTGTGAACTTGCTCTTAATTAAAGTCAGCCCTTTAGTGACTTTGTGGCCCGCTCTGGAAGGAAATCTGTCTGTATGGCGGTAGCTGCACTGCACAAAATTATGGTTTTAAGTGCTGAAATTAAGTCAGCAGGGCTAAAAATGAAGGTTTCTGCAGTTAACTGAAAATTGAAACGCTGAAACACAGTTTGGTCACAGATGTTCCTGTGAGGCTGGACTGGACAATCACTTTTCTGCCTACCCCTCAAAGCAATCTAATGGAAGGAGCTGGGTTTGTCCTGGTAAAATCATATATTTGTTATGCTGCTTCTCCAAAGCATTTGAAGGAAGATCCCCCAAGAAAGAATCTTCATTTTCCTGCTCCAGCTGCTCTCATGGGCTATACAAAATAAAAGTCCACTACTTCCTTCAGGAGGTTGTAAAATCTTGTCTATTATATCAGAAAGTGACCTATCATTGGAATTCCCTGAAACTCCTGGAAATGCATATTTTTGTCTTTGCCTGCCTATTTCCATGATGATAACATGCACTATTTAGAACAAAATATCTTTTAGAGCATGATAACATGAATATTTGTAGGATAACACCTTTCTTCCTGCAGAGCAGCACGAGCCTGGGGTTGGCAATTCCCACTGTGCTTGTTCCCTCGGTACCCAGAGCCATCAGCACAGAGGGCAGGAGCCAAGGAAGCTGTGGCAGCCCTGGCTCCACTCAGAATCATGGAATCACAAAATCATGGAATAGCCTGGCTTGGAAGGGACCTGAAAGATTATCCAGTTTCAAATCTCTGCCATGGGACACCTTCCACTATCCCAGGCTGCTTCAAGCCCCATCCAATCTGGCCTTGAACACTTCCAGGGATCCAGGGGCATCCACAGCTTCTCTAGGTACCCCACCCTTACAGGGAAGAATTTCTTCCCAATATCCCATCTAACCCTGCACTCTCGTCCTGTCACGCCAGGCCCTTGTAAAACATCTCTCTCCGTCTTCCTTGTAGCTCCCTTCAGGTACTGGAAGGCCACAATTAGGTCACCCTGATACTTCTTTAGGCTGAACAACCCAAATTCTCCCAGCCTTTCCTCACAGGAGAGGTCAGAAAAGACCTCCAAGGTCATCAAGTCAACCAAATGCCACCATGCCCACTAAACCATAACGTGGAGTTTTGGTTCCCAGGAGTGCCAGCACTGACCCTGGCCCTGAAGGAGGGACAGCCCACCATGGGCCACAGGCAGAGGTTGTGCTCAGAGTTGTTTGCATTCCTCTTCACACAAAAAACACAGGAAAAATCCACAGAAGGCTCCCTCTGCCAGCTTGACCTGATCTCAGAGATGTCCCTGCTCAGGACAGGAGGGTTGGACAAGATGTTCATTCAAGGTCCTTCCAACTCAAACCATTCCATGCCCAGCTGGTACCTCCTCTGCCATGCCTGGTTTAACGTTGTGCCTGGAACAATCCTGCCTTCCAAGCAGCCTGACATGCACAGAAATACCTTTGCTGTGTTTTCAGGGTGCTTTTCAGTGAGTTTTTCTCCCTCTTTCATGCCCCAGTGTGGTCCCACTGAACCCAACCACATGGCTGGAGCAATTCCTCCATCCATCCATCCAGTCTACGCAGGAGGGGAAAAAGTCCCACTTGCGGTTTTCGGCTTTGTTTTCTCAACCTTTAGCAGCTGTTTGTTTGTTCTGGGTCTAACCACAGGCCCTGGCTCTAGGAGGAGTTGTGTGATGAAGGACAACCAGATCATTTTTCCTCTTGTTCTTTCTTGTCCCTGTCAACTGATAACCTGACCTGTCACTGGCATGGGGAAAATACAAAGTTGAAATTTTTTCCATGTCTGGAGATTTTCCACAGTGTTTGTGCCAATGTGCAGCCTCAGTGGCAGTTGGTTTAAAACCTATGGAGAGTTTAACAGCATGCAAAGGACAAATCCTACACACCCTCACATTTCACTTTCAATGTCCTCGTTTCTCTGGAGTGGGAAAAGGCATGATAGGAAAAGTTTCCCAATTAAAGACAAGACTGCATAGTTTGGTTTGTTGATAGTCTTGCAAAAGCAAACAAAATAACTCCTTACCAAGGTTTGCTAGAAGCCCATAGCTTTTTTTCCTATGGGAAAATAGGGCTGTTCCATGAAATTGTGGGGAAAATTTGAGCTGACAGCCCAAGATTAAATTCACTTTTTAAACTCAGAGATGGCGACAAGTTTAACTATTCTGGCTTGGCTCAGAGCACTTGGGCTGTGGCTGTGCCTGCAGAAGATGTGAGTGTGCCTGGTGTGATGCTGGGTCAGGGCTCCTGAGGGGACCATGAGATCCCTTTTTCCCAGGTACAGGAAGAGCAAACATCATTGCAAGCGGAAATCCCCCAGAAAGGCAGAATTTTACCATGTTTCTGGATAAAAAAAAACAACCCATGGAGTGGCTGATTAGTCCAGACCAGCCAAGTGACCACAGTAGGCAGAAGATGTCCTTTCCCTGAGTTTTTAAAGAATATTTTGAAATACTCATCAACCACAATTTCTTAGAGAAAATTGAGACAACACCTTTCCAACCTCAACATCCCTGCAGGATGAGAGGTTCTATGATCCTTGTTGCTATAGAGGTTGTAGATGGTGGAACTGGAGTCTGAGTCAGCTTGTGGAGACACCAGGCTGTCAAAATGCTCACCCCTCTGCCTCTCTGGCTTAAACTGGGGACAGTTACATGCTTTTTAACCATTTCTGTTAGAAATTCTTAGGTTTAGTCATGCCTTCAGAACCTGAGCTCTTGCTCTCATGGCTACTTCTGATATTCCACCTTGGTTTAAGTCTTAGCCCAGATGTGAAACAAGATTTCTGTGCTCATTGGAAAAGTTCTGAGGTTTACAAGGAGCAAACAGAACAATGTCAGGCTCTGGGTAGAGATCGCGAGTGTGAAATCGAATTCTGCTAATAAATTGCTCCCTTTGCCTTAACATTGCAAGCCATGCTCTGGAGTTTATTTGAACACATAAAATATGCTAAAAGTTTAGCAGCACCACTGTGTAAAGAAGAGTTGGATGAAGTATATATTTTTAAATACAGCAAGTAATAAAATGTTGCGTAAATTCCCAAGAATATCATTTTGGGGCAAGCACAATAGAATGCTTAATGTGTGTATTCCCAGGTCTGCTGTTTTTATTCCTCTTTTTTTCCTTTCTCTTGGTTTAATCTCCTCACCCAGCTGATGGCTGGCATTATGGGAGCTGGGAGGAAGAGGGCACATCCATAGGCATTTCCAATATCATAGCTGTGGGACAAGGGATGTGAGTTCCTTCCAAGGTGCAGCTGCATCCAGCTGTGGGAGACAGCTCAGAGCTGCTATGCACAGGGAGGGATTGTTGTTTGCAAAAGGACCACAGAAAATAAAGGAAAAATGCAAAATAAACTGGAAAAAAAGACAAAGATTCATTCTCAAATTAATTTCCTCCAAATTTATTTCCTTTTCATTTAACTTGGTTGAGAAACATCCCCCTGGGCTTCATCAGAAAATCAATCTCTCTGTTTTAAGTTCTAAATGGAGTTTTAAGTAGCTCGTCCTGACATTCAAAACTCCATGAGATGCCCAAATTCTCATCGAGGCAATTCAGATGTCATTCAGAGCCATTCTTGCAGGTCCAAGAGAAAAGCTGGAGGCAGAATTCCCTCTTTCCAGACCAACCTTTTGGGTCTGAGTCAGGTGATGCTGCCTGTTCCTTTTACAAACCTTCCTGTGGTTGATTTTCTTTGGGTATAAAACACCCAAATTTAGGATTATGCCTTTCAGTGAGTAGTTTCATGCTTCAAGAGGGTTTTGTTCCCTGGCTGCAAATCAGATTTTGCCCTTTTGCAGCACAATGATGCCCCAGGTGGCCCAGAGGTCTCATGTGCCTATTTCTTTTATGCTGCTAATTTCCAAATAACTATTTTGAAGTTATTTTAAAATTAAGAACTGCTCTGTGGTACCTCTGAAATTATGTTCCCAGACTGCTCCCAGGTCCTGCTGTAATTCCAGTCCTTTTAGAACTATCCTCTCTGGAAATGGGAATCTCTATTATATGGACTCCCAGTAGGAAAAATATAGACCAATTCAAAAAAATAAGAAGGGAAATTTAAGATAAAGTTATGGATAAAATTGTTCCCTGTGAGGGTGGGCAGGCCCTGGCACAGGTGCCCAGAGCAGCTGTGGCTGCCCCTGGATCCCTGGCAGTGCCCAAGGCCAGGTTGGAGCAGCCTGGGACAGGGGTGGCACTGGATGTGCTTTGGGATCCCTTTTAACCCAAACTACTCAGGAGACATATTAAGGAAAAATCCTAAACAGCCTCTGACATTAAAAATTGTTATATTTTATTTCTTTCTGTGATTTCTGGAATATTAATTTTTAGTTCTTCTGACGTTTTAGCAATTGTACCTCAGAGAGACCTGTTACTTTATTATGTAGCATCAAATAAATAGAATAATAAAAATTGGTCCACTGATCCAATTTATCTATTTCTACCTGTGTGTATGTATTTAATAAATACTGATTAGTGGGTGCTACTGAGCAATACATCTTCTATATTTTATTTGACTTGTCAGCTAATACAGTGCAGTACTAAAAAACATAGGAGATGCTAAAACTGCAACTCTTTGGCACTGAGCAGAAAGTTTTTGGCATACTGAGAACAACTTTTGGTACAGTTTGCTGCATTTGCCCACACAGTAGCATTTTTTTTGGCAGGTTTTACCTGTTCATCTCCCGTGAAATTCCATGGGCTGGAAGAGTGCCCTCCTAAGGAGAGAAATCTCAGCATCTCTAATGAGGGGCCAATTCCCAGCCCCGCAGCATCTTCAAATGGGATTTGGCAGAGATCTGCCTTTTTGGGATTTGGATGGATGGAGTTTTCCCTCCATGCACTGACAATATGCAAGGCTGCAATTCCCTTTCATCCATTTTCCTTTCCCAAGTGCAGAGAATTTGGGCCTCCCCACAATGGACTCCTGCCCATGAGCAAAAAGCCTGGAGGTAACAGAGCCTTTCCACCTCCTCCACGCCTGCAGATATCAAAGAGAGTCAACAAATCATCATTCACAGAACAGACAGGGGGGGAAAGTGTGTTCCCTGTGCTGGCCTGGCTTGCAGATTAAAGGTAATCTGGTAATGAGGACCCACCAGATGATAATTAGTAAGCAGAGTTTTCTTTGTCTGATTTTCCTGCCACGTTTGGAGAAATTTCCCAGGGACAGGAAGGGCTATTCTGCAGGAACATGGGGTGTTGTCCTTTTCAAGAGCCATCAGTTCATCTTGCTGGAATCTGGAGTCCTTTCTGTGACTGCAGATGTTAAGGATGGGTGTTCAATTCTTCTTCTCCATGGAGCTCTACATTTATCCCAGAAAACCCAGCCAAGGGGGTCTAACTCCCAGCTAAGATCACACCGAGGAAATAGGTGGAGTTAGGCCTCAAAGAACATGGAAATCTGTGTTCCCTACAATTCAGGCATAGATTATAGGCACAGTTTTTTTAAGGGAAATAACAGGAAACAACTCAGTTTAATAGATTTCTGTATATGAAAAAAGCCTTTGGGCTAAAATCTGGTATTACGGATTTTGCACAGAGAAATACAGATATTTGTGTAGGTATTCAACGGGATCCACACAATTTGAAGATAATTTGGGAAGACTCTTTTTAGGAACTACACACACTGAATTTAAGTTCTAAATCTTGTGAGACCCTTTCCTGAGTTCCCTATGAAAAAGCTTGTTATAAATAATAGAAATAAAATCATTAAAATGTTAATATAACCTATAAAATCAAACAAAAGACCTGCTGGAGACTGGATCAAACCTAAATAGTATGAAAAATCCTTTCTTAAAACAAAGTCCTGGAGATTTGAATAATTTTCCTTTTAAAATGTCAGTACAAGCTTTAGGTTTGGTTCGGTTAAATTTGGAGCAATTCTCCGTAATGAAAGGAAAGAATGAATATAAACACCTTTCAGTAGGACTTTGGGATTCCTTTCTCCTGTCTCTTTAGGGAAACTATTTTTCCTTATGGCACTGGTCTGCACTGTTAAAGACCTTGCTATGAAATAATGAGAAGTCGAGGAGAGAAGGAGAACAAGCATGATTACCTTGGAAAATTCACTTAATGAAAGAGACCCAAAATGATGTGTCCATCTATTAATGCTACCAGAAGCAGCCAAATAGATTATCCAGGTGAAAAAGAGGAAAAGAAAAACAACAGAGTCCCTGCTGTAGGTAAGAGCTGAGATTTTCCTCTCACACCACTGATTTTTTGTAAGAAATGATCTTTTTCAAGAGTTTCTGCTGCCAAAGGGGCTGAGAGCTCCTGTGCTCATACAACATTCCACCACAGAGTTGTGTGCTTTTAATTCAAACCAGTTTAATGTATGTTAAATGGAGAGATTAATTTATGTAAAATAAGTGTGGACCCCTTCTGATAATGGGTATTTCCCATGTCACCTAACCCAGTGTGGCAGACAGGCATTAACCAGTAAATAATTCCCTGGGATTGGGATGTCCTTCCCCTGCAGAGGATCCTGACCATGGGAAGGACTGTCAGATTTCTTCTCCACCCCACACGAGGTCTGGGATGGCATCTGCAGCCTGGTGGCCACAGAAAGGTGAGGATTGGCCTGAGTGACTCTGAAGACACAGAACAGATGAACAATGAAGACAGAAGACAGATGGGCAATGGCTTTGGTAGCAGTGAGAAGAAGAACTTCCCTAGAAGTCTCCAGGGCCAGACTGGACAGGGTTTGGAGCAACCTGGAACAGTGGAAGGTGTCCCTGCCCATGGCAGGGGTGGCACTGGCTGGGATTTAAAGTCTCTTCCTACCCAAACCATTCCATGATTCTATGAAGACCCAAAATCCTACAAAGCATTATCTGGAAGGACTCAACCAATGGTTCAAAAGCAAGTTTTCCTGTTTATTTTCCATGGCTGTATTCCACTGTAGATTCCATTGCTGTGACAGGTTTCATGTGTATCTGAAAAACTCAAGTCCCCTCCTTACACTGTATTTTGTTTGGATATGACCCATTCTCCAATTTTTATGATAAAATGAGAACATAATTCACATATTAGCATTTCCAGACCTGTAGAGCTGCAGAATGAGTAAACAGTGGAGTGAGCAATGATTATTAATCTACACCGGAGGAAGAGTGAGAGAGAGGAAAAAAAAAGCACATGATTTTGTGGTGTGCTAAACCAGAAAAATATGGTTTGCACTTCTTAAAACATCTCAAATTCTTTTTTTATCTGTGTTTTAGAGGTGACAGAGAAAAATCTATCTTTTAGCTAGACTAATCTCAGATGAATTAATATCCTTTTTCATATAAAAGTGTTTGGGGAAACTTGAAATTGTGGCATAACCTATTGATTACATTATTTGAATTAAGTTTTCGAAATCCTACAGCTGTTTACTGTCAAGATTTAAACCTACTGTCTATTTTCAGCTGTGCACTTAATACACATTTCACCTGGTGACTCAATAACATTTTAATATAAAAGTACATGATCAGGGAACATATGTTCAGTGTTCATACGAGGCTTAATAGCGACAGAAGGGGTAACAATTAACAGTTCTGTTTTTTCTGGGTACACAGGGTCTGAGTTTAAAGTTTTTCCTGGGCTGCTTCCAAAAAATCTTTGTTCCTAGTGCCTTGACCTTTGAGGAGTTTGGAATCAATGAGCCACGTTGCCTTCCATAAGGGTGTCAAGTGCAGAATAAAAAACTGCGTCACATCATTTTTCACCGCGGCCAGATGAGGTCTGAGTGAAGGAACAAGGAACAGGAAAGCCAGAACATCTGAAAAATTGACTCTGCAAGCTGGAATGTGATTCTGCAATAAGGGGCAACTCTCCTTTGCTTTTTTTTTTTTTCCCCCTCTCTTTTTTTTTGCCGGAGTAGGCAGGTTGTAGACAGATCTGGGTCTCAGGCTCCCACCCCTGGGGCCCCCGTGTCAAGGCGCGGTGATAGAGCGCCGTTCATTTCTGCAACATCTGTAACGCATCGAGCGATGTATTAATAGCTCAATATGCCAATCTGCCACTGTGCATTTTGACCTAGCGAGGACCAGGAGCATGGAAGGTCTGTAAGGCAGATGTGGGAACGGCAGCAAGGGCTGAAATTAAAGGCAGACCCCGAGTTTTGCACGGAATTGCGGAGCAGTAGTTCTGGAAGAGGCTAATGCTTCCAGCTCAGTTAGGAGGTTAATAGAGCTAATCTTCTGTATCACTATTATTTATAACATGTTGTTGGACTTAATGTTTATGAAGCTCAAGCTGTATAGTGCACATCCAATTATGTTTTCTTACAGCCATGGAGGGTTTTATGAAAAGGAATATTGAGTGAATGCTTTATTGCTGAAAAATATTGTATTGGTTAGAAGGGAAGTTAATCCAATAGGAGGTAAAAACAGTAACAAAGGCTACAGCAAATACGAGATGCTTTAAATTCATTGCATGACATTCTCACCCTAATTATTAGCCCACGCTGGGAATAAAAACAGCACCCTCATCTTCAAGTTATTATTTTTTTTTCCCTTTCCTCATTTTTATTGCACATTTACATAAGACTTGTATGCCTTGTACTTCTTCCAGGCTGCCTTATAAGGTTTCTTTTAACCCTTTACATCTCTTTTCCACAGCCGTGCAGGAAGACTCATTTACACCCACGGAGGCAGTGGAAGGCAGGTGACAACAGTGCAGGTGGCTGGGGCAGAGGAGGCCAAGCCACGATGGGCACAGAGGTGGCAGCAGCTTGAATGAAAGCCCAGAAGTTCAGGTGCTTATCCAGCTTCAGTTCCCAGAGCCCCTTGGCTCTGGAAAGCTGGAACAGAAAATCCTGAGGAAAAAGAAATTTAAGAAATCCAGTACTGGATGGGAAATATCCATCTAATTGGATGGGAAATATTGCAAGAGCAAATCTTTCTCATGGTATGGAGGAGCAGCCCACACCTGGCAGCTGAAATGACCAGTGGATGTTTGAGTAAGGTAAAAAAAAAAACCTCTTTGAAAAATGCACTGTCCCTCATGAAGGACCATTGTTATTGCAGTTAGGGAGAGCAGAAAGAATGGAGTGGGGGCTTGTGGTTTGTACTTTATGCTTAAAATAAGGGGAGTTAAAGAAAGTCTGACTGAAGGAAAAAGAGGGAAGGAAGGAAGATTAGCCAGTTAATAAAGGAGATTTATGTGAGTGACAGTGGGTAGGCAAATTGCACTGCTAAATGGGGTATGGACTTCTTTTATGTGGAGAAGAGAATTTATCAATTTTCTTTAACTCAAACTGCACCATAATCGTGTTGTCAGGGCCTTGGCTGGAGGAGACACCCATCTCATGGAGAAAGAGGTCTGGAGACACCCTGGCTGGCTGGCAGAAATTTGGGAATGGTGCCGTCTCCTGCATATGTTTCCAACAAACATTTTTGCTGTGCTGCAGTTTTGATCAAGGCTTGGGATTTTTTAAATCTGTACCACGAGTCAAAGGTGCACATGGGCTGCTCTAGCAATTCCTCATTTTCAATGAGCAGCTTAGGAGGGCTGAGCAAGGCCAGCTGAGATGGGATCTCAGGAGCCTGAGATCTTGGATGATGATAAAAGTTCTTGTTTTTGTCATCATTGTCAAACAGGCTGGGCAGAAAGATGCAGCTACACGAAGCACAAGCAGAGAGCTGGTGTCTGACCCGTGTCCAACTGGCTTCCAGGAGCATTTCTTCTGCAGGAAAGCATCTGTATAGAGAGTGGCTGATGAATTCCCATGGAAGCATTTCTGATTTGAGCTCGTGTTATGTGTGTTCCTGGTTAAAAGTGAATTTCTGAAAACACATGGGTTGTCCCAAGGTTCTGCCCGCCGCCGTTATTGGATTCAGTGTTTCCAGCAGGAATTTAGCTCCTCGTGTTACAGATGATGAGACCTGATGAGCTGCTATGAATGTGTTATCTGCATGGAGCTGAGCTGGCTCCTTCTCCAGAGTAGGATTTCCTGGAGCAAATCCAATCTAGGACAGGAGCTACAACAAAAATAATTTTCCTCCCCAGGCAACATCACTGCAGCTTCACATCTCTCTGAGACCTGACACAACGTGTAGCTACAGGACCAGGGTTTCAACAAAAAGTCAGAGTAGAATCATCCACAGACAGAAATAAATAATCCTCTGTGGCTGGTATTTCATTTATCATTTATGCACTTGAATTTATACTCACCTAAATCCTATACATATGTCCTTAAATGCCTGCAGAAATCTCAGATTTCTCCTCTTCCATTAGGGATACCATCTAAAACCTGCTTTCTATTAAAAACAACAAAAAAAAAAAGTTCAGAAAAAGTGCATTCCTTCCCCATCCCTGGGCCATTTGGCGCTTCAGAGAATCATTAGAGAAGTGTGTGTTTTTCAAAGCCAAAAATATTTCCCTCTCAAAATCCCACCCTCTTCTTCAGTGGCTTCTGAGAAAGCAGCAGAGGCAAATACCACAGCAAGAGGAAAGGGTGGATGAGGAGCCAGAAGACCCTCAAAGGTGGAGATGATAAAAGGTGGAGATGGGGCCAGAAGAACCAGGGAAAGGAATCTGGGAGGACCATAGGTTAAAAATGCCATTTTCTTGTTGAATCCTGTAAATGCAAATAAGTTCATTAAGGACCACCAGTAGGAAATATGAATATTATGCTTAATGTTGAGAGAAAATTCCACGTCTATGCTTCAGATAAGGCTGGGGGTAGGATTCCAAAGGGTAGGAAGTTGTCTGACTCAGTTTGTGGCTAGATTTTGGGATATTTAATTAACTTCATTGCAAGATTTTTTAAATCCTTGTAATGACACAATGTGTGTTTACACTGTTTTAATGTGAAAATATTGACTTTTAGGTTGGTGTATTTGAAATGACCAAAGCTAAAATAAAAATTATGGGTTGGACAAAAGGTGAATTTAGTAATTTATCTTCTTGTATTTAAAGAACTTAAAGTGGAATGAGAATTCGCTCAAGATGAGTCATAATTTCCCAGGAAATCCCAAGGCCAGGTTGGATGAGGCTTGGAGGAGCCTGGGATAGGGGAAGGTGTCCCTGCCCATGGCAGGGGATGGCACTGGCTGAGATTTAAAGTCCATTCCAACCCAAAACTGAATTTTAACCTGGTAGTTGAATGACTTTAAAAAGTTTATTCATAGATAATTATAAAAGAGATGGAGGAAATGTTTAGAAAAAGAGGCTGGGGAAACTAAAAAGGCTCAGAAATATATCCCCATTGTTGTACTCACACAGGCTGGGAATCAAAGGAAAACAATCCTGTTTGGATCATCCAGCTCTTGCTTTGGGCATTTTATCTAACCTGGCAGAGTCTGGATCTAAGAATGGATAATGTTTTGTAAAAGGAGCAGTTAAAGATCTGGTTGCATCCCTGGGTATTCCTGGGCATTGAAATAAAATCTGGATATCCTACGGAGAAGGCTGGACTAGGAATAGCCTTAAACTACTTGTTTAGCTGGAGGACAAATATGTTTGAAATCATTAGGAATGGGATTGGGGTTATTTAGAGCTGCCCTTTTTCCCTCCTTGTCAAATCATTCAGGAAAATGAGGCCTTATTATCACAGAACTCAAACTTCACACTGATTCTGAACTATCTCCATTTTGAGATGCTCAATAAAACCAGCACTGCAGGGAAATGTTGTTGCACTTTAGGATTATCCAAAGGTCAAATATTCAGAATAATCTAATAGAAAAACATCGTCTTCAATTTAATGGAATAGCTTTTAATAGGAGAGGAAAAATATTCTAACCTGGAAGACTTTATCATAAAAAAATATTAAAATTTTAAAAATCAAGGGAAATGCCAAAACCTCAGAATTTGTGATGTTTCATAGCATTTTGTGGGTAGCACAGTGTGACAAGAGATACCAGGAATTCAGGAGATCCAGTGGGCTCCCCTCAATCCCAGAAACTCTCCTTTGGTGTCTGGAGTAAATCTCTGCTTGTCTGTGAGAGAACACAACACGTAGCACTTTATTTGTTATTCTGACTGCTCCTAAATCAGACTCACTTTGCAAATTTTGGTTCTTTCCATGCGGACCTTCTTTGTCTGAAATTTGCTGGGGCAGAAAACAAAAGAGGATTCAGAATGATTTTTGGCTTTGCCGGCAGATCCATCACTTTCCAGACATGGCTCCACCTCACGGCACCAGGCCATGGAGAACACGATCCATTAAGGATCAGCAATGCCCCTTATGTTGGCTATTGAGCAAAAGCATCTTGGATCCAAGAGCTGGGGGAAACACTCGGGTGTTCCAGAATAAAACAAAGAACCTGAACTGGCAAATGGTGAGTTTTGAGCTATGAGATAGTCAGGAAAGTCAATGTTACCTGGAGATCCTGATCACAGAGGCCATGAGGTTTCTTCAGATCGATTATAAGATTTTTGTGAAATTCAGTTGTCTGAACAGTGCTCAGTGAAGGCATTTGAAATTTTACCATTTTATTTGTTTGGTATCAGGAAATGATGAAGTGTGTAATGCAGGATCTACCACAGATTCCACCACAGACCTTCATATTGCTAAACATATTTATGTTATCCAACCATATTGCTAAACATATGAATTCTTTAAGGAAGCTTATCTTGATTTTCAGTATTTTTAACAAGCCTTATAAACAGAGCTGTAAAATGTCTCCACTTGCTCCTCTCCAAACCGTGGGCTCAAGAGCTGTGAGCGTGTTAAGAGGTGGCGGATTTCTGCAGCCATATCCATCCTCCCACTCCCAAATCCCTCAATATCTCTCTGGTTGCAGCCACAGGCAGTGTTTGGACAGGCCCTGGGGGTGAGCAGTCAGAGGGTCGGGCCATCCCTGCCTCAGAGTGAGCAGTCAGAGGGTCGGGCCATCCCTGCCTCCTGCTGCCTTCCTGCTCCATACAGGAGGTGACTGGGCAGGGGGTCCCTGCTGGGGTTACCCTGGGCCACTCTCCCTGCTGCAAACAGGAACCTCCAGCAATGCTAAACAAATCAGGCTGCCAAGGTTTTTTCTTTTTTTTTTTTTTTTTGTTCCTAACTTTCCCATAAAAAGATTCAGGTAAATGTAGCATGACGAGCCAATTTAAGCCAATTTCAAAGTTATTTGAGTAATTGGTTATTAAGATAACACTCTCAAATTTCAATTCAGCAATTATCCTCTTAAAGATACAGAATGTAAGTATAGGAGGAAGAGCCTACATGTTAAAGCTACAGAAGCCTTTTTTAAGATCTAAAATGTGGAGATATTTGACAAAACCATGGAGCTCCTAATCTCATTGCACTGAGACTTATCTTCCAGCATGTGCAAACCTTCTATGTTGAAAGCAAGTGTTTCTGAATTTTGGAAATGAAGTTGACTATTATTAGTGCTCATAAAGATTAAGAGACTAAGTGAAGACCCTCCTTTTAATATATGTAAGCTCCTTACCCATAACTTAAGAACCACAAGGGGACAGAACATTGTCTTCCTACAAGGCTGCACTGCAGACTGATGCAGAGTGTGATGATGGAAATAATGGCTTTGGCAGATGTACTTGGTTTGGAGCCAATTTCTCCATCCTGATGAATGGTGGAATTACCACAGAAAAGCTTTACAGNAAAAAAAAAAAAAGGAAAGAGAGAAAAAAAAAGAAAAAGAAGGAAAAAATGTGCAGCTTATTCCCAGTTAATCAACCCCGTAGGATGGATGGCCATGACCAATTATTATTCCCAGATACCACTGGTTAATCAAAAAGCACACAGTTAAAAGGCC
The DNA here is from genome assembly GCA_013400575.1 of Peucedramus taeniatus. Lineage (NCBI taxonomy): Eukaryota > Metazoa > Chordata > Aves > Passeriformes > Fringillidae > Peucedramus > Peucedramus taeniatus. The sequence goes on along the minus strand of WBNO01016908.1, from coordinate 241,142 downwards.
TCGCGTTAGCGACTTGGCTGCTGAAAGCAAGAGTGGAGAATCTGCAAATGTTCACCACAAGATTAAGGTTATGCAAATGCTGGGAAGTTTCCTGTGCTTGCACAGTTGCCTTTCAGGAAGGTGAAGTGGGTTTGTTATCCTTGGAGTGGCACTGGGTGTTTGTTATCCCTGGAGTGGCACTGAAGGTTTGTTATCCCTGGAGTGGCACTGGGTGTTGGTTATCCTTGGGGTGGCACTG
>WBNO01016908.1:229143-240677 GCA_013400575.1 Peucedramus taeniatus | reverse complement strand
GTGGCACTGGGTGTTTTTATGCTTGGAGTGGCACTGGGTTTTGGTGATCCTTAGAGTGGCACTGGGTGTTTGTTAACCCTGGAGTGGCACTGGGTTGGTTTTCCCTGGAGTGACACTGGCTGTTGATTTCCCCTGGAATGGCACTGGGTTGGTTTTCCTGGAGGGGCACTGGCTGTTGATTACCCCTGCAGTGGCACTGGGTTGGTTTTCCCTGGAGTGACACTGGCTGTTGATTACCCCTGGANGTGTTGGTTATCCCTGGAGTGGCACTGGGTGTTGGTTATCCTTGGAGTGGCACTGGGTGTTTGTTATCCCTGGAGTGGCACTGAGTGTTGGTTATCCCTGGAGTGGCACTGGGTGTTGGTTATCCTTGGAGTGGCACTGGGTGTTTGTTGTGTCTGAGGTGGCATTGGGTGTTTGTTATCCTTGGAGTGGCACTGGGTTGGTTTTCCCTGGAGTGACACTGGCTGTTGTGTTCCTGTGGGTTCTGGATCCATGGTGTCCTTGCTCAGAACAAGTGTTCTGTGTGCTGAACATTCCCCTGGAGCACACAAACCCCACACATGCTCCGGCTGCCCCCACCAGCCCTCGGCTCCGTCCCCTCCCGTCCCGGTTGTGCCTGGAAACCAAAGGAAGCGCCGATGCACAGCCGGCGTCTGCGGCTTTTTGTGCCTCCTCATTCCAGACTCGGGGAACAGGAGACACCAGGGAGGAAGCAGAGAGCAAATCCTGACAGAGCAGAGGTCGGGGTTTGCTCACATTTTGGCTCACACCAGCAGAATGCAAAGGGCAGAACCAGATAGGGCAGGAAATATGAACCTGGGTCTGATTTACTCCTGATGAAAGCTAACCCCCTTCCACTGGAAATTTCTGTGGAGCGAAGCCAAGTCTCTGCAGCTGAGAATCCGTCCCCTTTGTGTTCAGATCAGTTGTAATAATTAAAGATATATTAAGACAGCAGAGAGTGCAGTGTAATCAGGACTGGGAAAAATCCTTCAGAGTTATTTTAGCTTTAGTCCTTACGTTTATTTTTTGTGACTGAGATTGTTTAAATAATATGTCTCCAGAGAACAGAGTAAAAATATAGATTCTAATTTGAATATAGATAAACACTGGATTATATATCACAAAATATGCTGGTGTAGCACAAGCAGTACATGCTACATGTTAACACCAGGTATTACGTAACCACAGCGCCCAGCCAATTCACTTTTATCCTGCTAATGTATTTTTTACCTCCAAACATTAATATTTTTATATCTATATATATGTACTGCTACAATGCCATATTCCCAGGTTTTACAGTTTCTCTGCATTTTTTTGGCACAGGTTACAATGGAGGAAAAACGCCAACTGGAACACGTCGAAAAACAAGATCATAAGGTTTCACTCAAGTTGCTTAAATTATTATGTAGGAGGTATATTATCGACCTTTTAATAAAAACCTTTACAGTCTCCATGGAAACATTTTTACATTGACATATAAAAATATAAATGGAAAAAAAATGTTGTAAAAAAATGAATCTGGTCTCCTGTTCATAAATTAGCGGCTGCCCTCGCTGTGTGGTGCCTCATCTTCCCTCCGTTATGCAAATGCAGCTGCTCAGTGATGATTCATTAGTAGAGCATCTTGCTGTAACCTGTGCAGTAAGATGAGGGATTCAAGAGGTTTAATCCTAAAATAGCATTTACTGTTTCTGTGAGGAGGTTTCCCACCTACTTTTAAACCAGGACAGCACATCAGTGCATTTGGGCTCGGGTTAAATGTGCAGGAGGTGGAACAACCCTCGGAAGTACCGACTCATAAAATTCAAAGCTCACAAGAAAGTGCCTGCCTGGTTTTCTTTTTGCTTAAATTAAGAGCCTCTCATCCTGACCGCACTGGATTTCCAGAAGTTCACAGCCTTTACAGCAGAGGAAAATCCCCCTGCAGCCTCAGCCTCATGTGCTGGAGCCCCGGAAAATTTGGGAAGGGGCGAGGAATCTCAAACACATCATTTGAGATAAGGATCAGCCTCTCTTGATTTGAATTCCAGAGCTCTCAGCTGTGGTCTGCTGACATCTCGTCAGCATCCGTGACATTTACCAGCGATATCTCGTTTATATCACTCTCAACTCCAGAGGCCAGATGACAAGATGCAAAGACATTCGAATTCTGATTGCAATACAAAGGCAGAAGTTTGTGCTGCTAAAAAAGAGAAGCACAGTACAAAGAGCACAGGGATTGTTTTCCAAGAAGCACCAGCGCAGTGCTAAATGTGCTTTTATTTACAGATAATTCTCTGGCAGGTTTCTCTTTTAATCTCAATTTCCTCTCTAATCAATGCAGGATTGTGCCAACCATTTGCAGGAGGCATTCTTTACATGAGTACACATGAAGTGGTTTTTCAAGGAGCTGAAGAAATAAAATTGTCAATGTTTACTAAAATAAAAGGCAGTTCCAAAAGAAACCCTGTTCAAATACAAGCAAATGAAGCATTGACCTGTCTCATATAATAAAACAAAGAACCAAATAGTCTCAAAATGAATCATGCAGCTTTCTACCAATTTTCAAGTTATGAAAACCAAAAGGCTTGATTAGCACATAGATTTTAAAAAGTTGAAAGAAGAATCTTTAAAGAATCTTTAAAGCCAGGTAAATGTCATATTCTGAATGCAATAGGTAATACAGACAAATTGTACAGGTTTAAGTTCCTTACAGAGCTCAGTGAATTTATTGAAAGCCTTTGCATTCAACAGCAGCATCAGAGACAGTTCAGGATGAAATGAAATAGTTAATAACTTAAATTTAATTTAATATCAAACCAAACAGCTGTTCCCCCATATAAAACATAAGGAGAAATTTTAATATAGGTAGATAAATAGATAAATACATTTATAAACACACGCTTGTTATCCAAACATATTTATAATAGCTTTTTTTCAGTTCCTGTCTAATACAGCTGATATGATGATTTTCAGAGGGATTTCTTGCTGAATCAAACTTGAAGGGAACATCCCTCCATACCTGGATAGTTTTTGCTGTGCCTTGAACTTTGTGTTAATAACATTGCAAAGGAAATTTTCACAAAATGGTTCAGTGTTGAGTCTCTAAATGCCAGAACTCTCTGAAAGTATTTCAAATTCATTTTGGCCAAGTTCATAACAGGAAATAGGTAAAGGGAGAAAGTCACACTGAAGTGGTTGTTGAAATGAACACGGAAAAGTGTGGAAAATGTAGGGTTTATGTGCACACACACACGGAGGAGCAGCTCAGACCTCCCTCCCTTCCAAGCTGGAATGGAGCTCTGAGCAACCTGGTCTGTAGAAGTGTCCCTGCCCATGGGATGAGATGCTCCCTAAGATCCCTTCCAACCCAAACCATTCTGGGATTCTGTGTCACAGAGCAAACCCAAATCTTGCCTCAGGCTCTGACCTCCAGCCGACACCGGAGAGCAGCACTTGAGAGCTCTGGTAAAATCTCTCAGATAAAAATCTGAACAGTTTCCTCAGTCTTATTTGTTGTTACTATCAGTGAGAGAGATGGTGCTGTAGGTTTGGAAGAGACATGGCATACACTGACTCTGGAATTTCCAAACTTGTACGTGGGCTTTAATAAACACCAGAGAAACTCATCAGAACATTTTTGCACATGTAAGTGGAGAGCCCTTAATTCATTCAAAGGACCAAACTGTCCTAAAATGAGAGTCCCATCTGGCAAAATACCTGAAATTCTAGAAACTCTGTGTACAGAAAATCCAGCTAGGAAAAGCCAGTGTCCATAAGGGAGATAGAAGAATATTATTTGAATAAAGGGAGAGAGTCCTCTGGGGCACAAGCCCATGGGGTTTTCTGTCCCGAGGTTTTGGAGGATGCAGCCTCCTTTATCCCAAGCTCCTGGCCACATCTTGCCTCCTTCCCTTCCCCATTGCTGAGGTACCAGGGAGGGGCAGCCTTCCCAAACTGCCTACCCCATATCCCCCTTGAACCAGGCATTTTATCCCAAAGTTCAGAAACTCAGACTTGTGCAGACCCATTTGTCTGTTTCAGGAACCAAACCTGCTGCTTGAAGTTGGGAGAGACATTAAGACTCATTTCTAAGACTTTAACACCCATCAAATTGTTTATAAAGACATTAGCACACATCTTCCCTATTACCTGTTTTATAAGAAAACCACATGAATTCCGGCTATTTTAATCAGCTGCATTTTTCAATCATCCCCTTATCTAAATTTTACCTTTTTGTGTGTGTTGTCTGCTGAAAATAACACATGGTGGAAGGTTTGGTCTGGGAAATGATTAAAGATCAGCCTTGCAGTTTCCCCTGGCAGGAGCTGACAGCTTTGTTCCTCTCCCTGCAGAGCTGGGCTCTCAGGTGGTGCTGGGTGACCACCCAACGTGGCAACTCCTGGAGCCCTGATGGCTCTCGTATTTCCCCATTTCACCTTTCCCTTTGCTTCTCCACGCCTGGGAGCGAAGTGGAAAATATTCCTAATGCAAAACTGGCCAAGAAGTCAGAGGCCACAGCAGAGGGGTTGAGCTGGCAGCGTACAGAAATCCAGTTTGTATTTTCAGCAGGGACAGAGTTGAAATGTTAGGTGTCTCCCCAGGGACCACACAGGGTTTTGTGGCCACTCAAGCCACCAGTGCCCCCAGCAGCTCTTCAGGAGTCACCATCCTTGCTCTCCAGTCCCCTTGCTCCCACCCCAGGCCATGGTTTGCATCCACAAATTGGCCCCTCTCTGTGAACTTAATACGAGGCTGTGGGGCCAACAAAAATGTGCCAGCATTTTTGGCAAATCTTGCCGCAGTGTTTGTGCAGGTCATTAACCTGACAATGCTGGTGATGAGAGGCTGGGAGTCACAAATGCCTCTGCGTGGTCTCCAAGGCTCAGCTCTCGGCATTCCAAGCACGCCGGGCCAGGAGGCAGCAGTTAACTGGAGAAACCTGATGCCATCCTGCTGGATGGATGGAGAGCAAACATTGCACTGCGACGGCAACGGGGAGAAAAGGACTGGTGAAAGGAAAGAGGAAAAAAAGGAGAATTGCCAAGGAAAATCGCTGCGAACTTCCAACCCTGGCAGCACATCCAGTCATGGAGAGGTTTGGGTTGGAAGGGACCTTGAAGCCCATCAAGTTTCACCCCCTGCCATGGCAGGGACACCTTCCACTGTCCCAGGCTGCTCCAGCCCCAGTGTCCAACCTGGCCTTGGGCACTGCCAGGGATCCAGGGGCAGCCCCAGCTGCTCTGGGCATCCTGTGCCAGGGCCTGCCCACCCTCACAGGGAAGAATTTGCTCTCAATATCCCATCCATCCCTGCCCTCTGGCAGTGGAAGCCATTCCCTGTGTCCTGTCCCTCCAGCCCTTGTCCCCAGTCCCTCTCCAGCTCTCCTGGAGCCCCTTTAGGCCCTGAAAGGGGCTCTAAGGTCTCTCTAGAGCTTTCTCTTCTCCAAATGAACACCCCCAGCTCTCCCAGCCTGGCTCCAGAGGGGCTCCAGACCTTGGACCGCCTCCATGGCCTCCTCTGGGGTCACTCCAACACATCCATGACCTTCTGATGTTGGGGACCCCAGAGCTGAGCATAGAACATCAGATGAGTGGTCCCCAAGCCTCCAGAGCCTCCTGATACTTCCACACCCTGTACCCTGCTCCTGCCTTGTCAGCAGCTCATCCCCATCTCCTTCCCTGGACACAACAATGCTGTCACTGAAATTCTCCTTCCCATCCTGCCAGCCTTCTCTGGAGATGATTCCAGAGTTGGGAAGTAACACCCTGATGGAGGTCAAAAATCCAATTTTTTCTTACAAGCCTGCACTTTTTCCCCTCATATTTGTCTTCAGACAAAACAATGCACCCATTGGAGTAGTTATGTTTAAATACTAATCATCTATTAAGCTCTTCCATAAACTCAACATTAAATTCTTCCATAAACTCAGCATCCATCTAGCAGAGGTTTATTCTTCTTATTGATATCCCTGAGAAACATAGTGTCTAAAGGGATGAGTCCCTCGGTACTTTTCCATGTGTTTATTTTAAATGGATGGAATAATTATTGAAAAAACATCTAAAATTCATACACGGATGTGTAACATTAAAAAAATGCTCAATTAAATTTATGACATGCTTATTCAATTTTTCTAAACTTTTCACAAATTCTTTTTTTAAATAGTCCCAGAGATTTTGGATTTCCTGATAACAGCTTGTTGTAAACTTCCATGCATTTGAGTCCTTCTGTGAATTGTTGTGGTTGTCACATTTTGGTAACTGTGAGTGTGAATCAAATATAAAACAAGGTAAGTGAAGAAAAAGAATAAATAATTTCAGCAGTAGAATTCATATTTGTGCTCCAGAGTTAAACTGTTCTCCACCAGCATCTCAACCTTTTCTGACCACTAGTACAAGAAATTTTAATTTGTTATATGTTATGGGACACTGGTGGGCACATCCAAAACTCTTCCCATGATCCCAGATCTCCTTTGTCTGTTCAACTCTTACTCAGAGGTCATTCCAAACTTTATTTTACCCCTTCTTCTGACCCTGAATCTGAGAGTACAAAACCATGTAGGCATTATTAAACACCCCTAACTCAGTTCCAAAGTTCTGCTATATCAAGTTGCACCAGATCTGACTTTGCCTGTGAAGAAACAATCTGTTTTTATCCCACGTTAACCCAGCTTGGAAGCAATTCCTACCCCGATGTTCAACGAGCCCGATGTTCACCGGTGCTAAAGTCACAGGCCTGCATATTTCTGTGTGTGTGTATGTGTTTGCATCTGCAATTTCCCAGTATTCCTGGCTACTGCTCTGCGAGCCATTGAACTGCTCAGTGCTGCATGTAATAAAACACTGAAGGCATCTGGGTTTTTTTGGACACATGTCTTGGCAGGAAAGCTGGGCTTGAAGTGTTGGATTCTCTTCGCGCAGTTTGGAGACCAGCGTGTTTCCAGTGGAGCTGGAAACCTGTAACCACTCATATGCTCTGCTGGGTAATTTGTTAGAGTTTAGGACTGTTTGGATTTGTTTTCAAGTTGGAAAAAAGAAATTTAAGGGGGTAACCTAAGAAAGAACAGATGCTAACACTGGAATATTAGAGCTACGAGTTCTTATCGCAGTTTGGGGAGCTGTCTAACAGTTCTTTCTAGACAAAATCTGGCCTGGAAGTGGCATGAAAGCAAGTGTGTTAAATATTGTGAAAGCAGCTGCCCTCTCTGCACTCCTCTGACTTGTGAAATCCCATTCCTCTGGTATCTCAAATGGCTCCATTCTGGCTCCCCATCCACTGCTCCCAACATTCTGCCTGGGCTGCCTTCAGCAGAAAGGTGTTGGCACCTGGCCACTGTCCAGCAGGGCATGTTTGACATTTCAGGGTTTTGAGCATCTCAATCTATTGTGTGTTTGCCATTCTTAAAGAAAGCAGGAAAATCCAGGAGACATTATTGTGGCATAAAATAGAAAATGCAGATCCAGATGATAGAATCACAGAACATCCTGGGTTGGAAGGGACCTTTAAAATCATCTAATTCCAAACCCTGCCATGGACAGGGATGCCTTCCACTATCCCAGGGTGCCCCAAGCCCAGCCTGGCCTTGAACACTTCCATGGACACAGCCACAGCTTTCCTGGATAACATATGCCAAAGCCCCACAGTAAAAAATTTCCTAATATCCACCTAAAGCTGTCAGTTTGAAGCTATTCCCCATTGTCCTGTCACTAAAAGCCCTCTGAAAAAGTCCCTCTCCATTCTTTCCTGTGGTTTTCCTTCAGGTACTGGAAGATCACAGTCATAATCCTGTATTTTGAACCAAGAGCAGACAAGAACCTTGCACCACTTTGCACCACTGGCTATTTGCCAGCTTCATGCCCAAAAATGCCTTTGTGCATTGAGTGTTTTTTGGGTTATTCCCATGGAAGTGGCTCACTGGGAGATGCTGCCCAAGCTGCCAGGTGAGGGGTCAGCAGGACAGCTGGGATTTCTTCAGCACATCCAGTCCCAGCTAAACCTGCAGCACAGCACTTCTGGATTCCAGAGCTGGAGCAAGTGGGCAAGGAAAAGACCCCCAAAGTGGCCCTCTACTATATCAGCATCTGATTGCAATTTCTGATGGCAATTTCTTCCTTTTTTTACACAATTTTCCATCTGTCTGGGTAACCAAAGCCATGCAGATGACTGGAAGGAAACGCCAATTCTTTTTACTTTTGTTGAAATGACTTTCACCCTTCTGCTATCGTATTCTCTGCTACATTTAATTTGTTTTGGTTTAGCACATTTTAGCTGAGCAAACAATTTGTATGTTATGACTCCAGCCCGTTTTAGAATTGTTCAGGATTTTTTTTTTTTCCCTTTTTCACAGCTTTTTTTCTAACCTGTCTGTATTCAGCTCACACGCTGGGTTGTATTTAAACAGAAGATCAACTGATAATTGCAACACCACTGCTGGCGTCGCTCGAGTGATGAGGCTGCCAGCATTTCCAGGTTGAATTTTGGCATCCGACATTGCAGCCTGCAAGCCAATTTTATTAAAATGAGTAGAGGGAAAAATCTGTTTGGCCTCTTTTGCTTGATAAGAGTATAAAAGGACAACATTTTAAAAGAATAAATGAATGTTGAGAACACGGTGTCTGACCTGCAGGGATTTTTGTGGTGTTTGCCACTGTGCTGAGGTGTGCAGGTCAATGTCTGGGGATGGGATCACCCTCATCCAGAGGCTCATTGTCCCAGATGAGGGCATTTACCACTCATTAATTCATTATTTACAAACTGGGGCATCAGAGGGGCACCCAAGATGTGTTTGGAGCTGGGAGCCCGCTGTCCCATCCATCCCATTGCGAGGCCCGTGCTGCCCCAGTTCATCCCAGAAATTCCACATTCCTCAGTAAAAACACAGCCATCCTCACTTATTATTGTCTCAGGGCCCATATCCTACCACCTTCTCTGGAAAATGTGCAACCACGCAACAGCAGAATACAGATGAAAATCTGCACTCATATAATTTTATATTTAAGCCTATGGGATAGGGATAATTACAGTTTTAGAATGGGATCAAAAAGCCCAGATCTACAGAGACTCTTTGAAGTCAATATCTATTTATTATAATTACACAACATCTTCCATCGGACCTGAAAGCATTATTCAGGCATTAATAAATTAAAGTTTGCAAAAGACAAGCTTCCCATGCCACTATTTATCCCCATTTTATGGATAGGCAACCTGAGGAACAAAGAGTTGAGGTGAGTTGCCTCTGTGTTCCAGCAACACGTGGATACTGGTAGGTGCAGTGAGCCACAGGCTTTCAAGCAGAGCATTTGGCTCATCTTAGTCCCCAGATTCTCTTGACATTCCCTGTATTCTCACACCTTTCCTGGAGCTTTCCTGACTGGAGATTCCAAAGGCCAGACATTCTGGGATGTAGTGAAGCTGCTCAGTTAATAAAACTATTAACACTTTGTACTTAATATTGCCTTTATCCAACAAATGCGTTTATTTAACGACTGTGAGCTGCACAGAAACTCTTGTTCCACTCTTCCCGTATATGAGAAGAAGACTGGAGAAGTGGAAATAAGACTTGTACGAGGTGGTTTAGGGAACTGAAATCCAAGCTGGGAAAGCTGGGAGCCAAAACTTCCTTCTGGCCACCCCTCCCCTTTAATTCCTGAGTCACAGTGTGTCCATGGTGGGTGAGGAAGTTGTGGAGCAGCACACACCAAACAGAATTCTGGAGCAATTTGGGCAATCTTTTGACAAAGGGCAGCAGTTCCTTAGCAGTTATTGAAATGACAGTTCACCCCTGAAATACTGCAGTGCTCCATGGAATGGAAGTAAATTTGGGTCTCAGTGGAGCGGTGCCAATCTATAACCAGTGTTTTATTCAAAATAACTCTGCTGGCAGGAGGAATAGAATCATGGGATCATTTAGGTTGTAAAAGACCTTTAAGATTACCAATTCCAGCCCTCTGGTAGCCTGAGATGATGTTTTCTGGAGAAATTTGCACCTTGGAGATGGTGCTCCATGAAAATGTGCTCAGTACTGCTGCTCTGTGCAGGGCAGAGGACACCAGTGCTGAGGTGATGCTCCAAACACTGCTCAGCTCCAGCTGCTGGCACTGGCACCCCCAGAGCAGCAGGAATTTGCTCCCACTCACCCCAAATGTGGCACCAGGGCTCAGTTGCTGGGATGAGCCTCGCACAGGAGCAGCAGGAGTTTCTGAACTCCACCTTGGCTGTCAGGGCAGGCTCTGGCTGGGCTGCTAGAGGGAAGGCAGCAGTGTTTGCCTTGGGTTGGCAGAGGGCAGTGTGTCTCCTCACATGCTCCTCGGGCACCTCTGTGGCAGGGGAGGCACAGCTGGCATGGCAGAGGCACAGTGTGATTTTGCCCTGCTCTCCTGGGCTCTGATCCACAAAACTCCCTATGCTCTCCAAGACAGACACCCTTAGGAAAGGCTCCCACCAACTTCCTCTGCTGTGATTTTCCCCCTTGCATTATGTTTGACATTTTTGAGGCTGAGCTTTGTTACAGACTATTAGCCTATGGCAGTAGGCTGGGGAGATAAGACTTCATCAAGCTATAAATCACACCAAAGCGTGGAAAAATGGGAAATTCTGAGGTTGCACCAGCAGCTCTGGTTGGGTTCGCCTGAGCATTGGGCTGATTGCAATATTTCAAGTGACTGCTGGTATCAGCCAATGCTGCAGCTTGCAGGGAAATGAGTTTGGTGCCTTGTGTCTGAACAGCAACACTATTAAAGTTTTGTACTTAGCATCGTTACTGACTTTGTGGGATCACTGTAGCAAGTTTTAAATGATGCATGAAATGAAGAATTCCTGCCCATCCTAAGGAGAGATAATGCAGATAATAGACTGCCTTGCAATCACAGCTGTGCAGTGTTTTTTTGTTCTACTCACAGAAATGCCCTCCAAAGCCCAAAGTAACAGTATATATAACACACTCACAGGGTGGGATTTTCCTCACTGGGTTTATCTGACTATTCTCCCTTTCCCCACTAATGCATACGTTCCAGAAAGGCAGAGTCTATGGATTATGGACAGGGGCACAGATGCCCAGAGCCCACAGCTCAGCCCTGCATCCTAGGGTTATTTGTAATTCGTAAATAATTTCATAGCTGCTGCCCAGATGTTGTTTTATGTCAGATTTTAAACCATCACAGTGGGCAACTGCAAGTGTTTCCAAGCAGGGAAGAACCCCAGTTTGCTGCACCATGCACAGGACCCCAAACCAGTGAGCAGCAGGACCAGCAGGGACTATTTTGGTATTTTGGCCAGCAGACCTCCATGCATGACTCCAAAGATTTGTGAAATTGTTCACAACCCAACGGTTCAAACACAGAGAACCAAACTCAGGTACGAGATGTGAGACCCCACCTTAGCAATGTTTCCATTTCAGAATTGGATTTGGCTGGTGGGGCCCTGGCACATCCCAGTTCAGGTGTGTAGGTGAAGGTACAGATGGACAAAAGCAATCACAGTGGTACAATCAGGGCAGATTTTTGTCACTCAGATGTTTTAACATCCACTTGGGCGCTTCCTCACGTCATGTT
>WBNO01016908.1:181643-224143 GCA_013400575.1 Peucedramus taeniatus | reverse complement strand
TCTGACAGAGGTTGACCAAGGAGGTTGCAAAGATGCTGGGACAGCTCCTTTAGTGACCAAGGGGAAGGGAAGAAGTGGCACAGCCTCTCCAAAATCCTGCTGCTTCCCAGAGTTGGGTAAGTCAGGAAGGTTCTCAGCAGTGTGCACAAATTGAGCAAAAAAAGTGAAAAATCTGGCCGGGGTTCATGGAAGAACTTTGATATCTCACACTCCTGCACAAACTCCCTTCACAGCCTCCATGGATTTCTGGGACATCACAGCTGTCAATTTCCTTTATGCAAATCATATGAAAATCTCTGTAGGCACACAGGACAGAGGAGGAAGTGTGGTTATAAACACCCAGAAACACTAGAGCTGTGAAGAGAAGGGCATGAAAACCTGCATGTGTTTTTATTCTAAACAAATTGATCATTAGCCACAGCATTAATAGCAATTCAACACGCTGGACCTGATTTCAGAGCTGACAAAAAGCCATATTTCTAATTCATGTCAGAGTATTTCCAGTATTTCCACGCTCCTGATGCTCCAGGCACGTACCTGGAGCATGAAAACCTGGACAGAAATGGACCTTCCACTTGTCCCATCACATTCCTCTTGGGCCACATGTTATTCCCACATCACTGAAAAATACATTTCATATTATAGCATTGGGTATGACCTCCACAACAGGTTTAAAATCAGCCCCCTCATTGCAGATCGAGCTGGTCTTTGCCAGAACCAGCTATTGGTTTCACGAGACATTTTCCGTGGAAATGAGCTCTGGAGAAGGAAGCTGTGGGAGTCTGTCAAGCACGCAGTAAACTCAGGTCTGAAGGGTGGCATTTCCTGATGCACATCCTTAATTACAACAACAGAATAGAGAGTGTGGAGGAGGAACTTTTACAGTGCATTAAAGGAAGGAGTGATAGGTGGTACAGCTGTCTGGATTTCCTTGGAAATATGAAGCAATATCATTTATTAATTATGCTGAGGTAACTGGGAAAAAATTTAAATATAGAAGTACCTGAAATCAGTAATTGGCTGGAAAGCTCCCCCCCCCCCCCCCCCCCCATCCCCATCTTACTCTGCTGCTGTAGAAATTACCAACAAAATATATTCCACTTCATTTCCCATGACACTAAACACTTGGAATATGGTTCCACATCTTAATATTATTGAAAGATGAAGTGACATTATGAGAAAACCTAACACAGAGCTCCTCTCTTCCCAAGCAGGCAGTGCCAGCTCCATCTCCTGGAATATGAACTCTCCCTTCTTTAGCACCTGGGAATGTGGAGCACCTGCTGCACAAAGCTGGTCTCAAAATCATTCTTTCCCTGATGCCTTTGTCCCGTGATTGACTTGCAAAAATAAGGAATCAGCAGATTGGTTTTCAGCCTCCAAGATGAGCTGCTGGACCTCAGAGTTGTAGGCAAACATTTATGAAAATACAACAAAACAGTGTAAAACTGATCTGGCATCATGCAACACTGAATAATTTAGGGATAACACAAATCACCTTCGAAGGAAGAGCATGTCCATGACAAATATCCAGAAAGCTGTCCATGGATATAGAGAAAACAAGAAGGAATGGGGCAACTCCTCTCCTAAATCAGCTGGAGATCCCCAGCCTGGTGCTCCATGGAGAGGTGCTTCCATCAGCCTTACAAAGGGCTGGATGAGCTCATGAATCACAGATTGATCACTAAACTGGTGTGAAAATTCCCACTGAGGAAGAAGAACAGTGACGAGACAAATCGTGTTGCTCTCCAGCAAAAATTGGTTTGATGGATCGAAGTTGCAGAGCAATTGCCACTGCTAAGTTACGGTTTTTATTTTAAGTAGAGTATTTCAGTTATAAGTGCAAAGTATTTCTCTATCTGTAAATGTAAGACCCACATCAATTAAAATGGAGCATCGTAGGTCTTAAACATCCAGGATTTAATTGTCAAAAGTGAGTAAATTCCAGGTTAAATCTATTATTCCAGCCTTTTAATCCTGTGGGATAAAGGTACTTGACAGATTATATATCCAGTCCCACTCAAAAGGAACAGTAGGGCTGGCCAACAATAGGGTGAGAGCATTAAAGAATAATTTCCACTTTTTCCAAAGACATTTATTTCTGCTTTACAAGGCATAACCAGTTTATTTTGATGGCTACCAGACCCACTAATTTCTCTTGGAATCATGCAAAATGATTCCTCAAGAACCACCATGCCAGGCAGTGTAGGAAACACACCTCAGAGTGGTTGTTAAAGATAAATTCCTTGGAAGTTTGACTTGGCATTCTTCAATTACTACTCTAATTATTCTTCTATTACTTAGGCAGTCAGCCAAAGGTTTCCTGGGTGCAGAGGAAGTTAATAGGGGAGATGAAGCAAGATTGTGAGGCCATGTCAGCATATGTTCATTAAAACCTGATTTCTTCAGCATTAAACTCACTCCTGGCACCAACAACATCCTACTCTGCCTGTGTATTTAATGATAAAAAAATAAGAATAATTATTTACAATATTTCCTGACCCACTTTCTTTGGTTGTTTGTTCAGAACTGGATTTTTTTTTTTTTAATGAGGAATTCATTGGGAAATCTACAGTAAAGAAGGTGCTGTCTCCTGTTCATTGCTAGAAGGAAATTAAGGAGTTTCCAAAAGCTTCCCAGTAATCCCCACTGCTTTCCAGCATTCAGCACTGGATATATATAATTACATATGAAAAAATTACATTTGAAGAAAGTTATTTGAGTTGCAAAGCCAAGTACTTGAAAGTTAAGAAAAGGCATTTTTACCATTGCCTGTGCAATCCTGGTTCTTCCCACTTTTGTATCCAACTTCTAATATTAAAAGAGAAGGAATGGGAAAATATTACATGGTTATGTAGTTAAAGATTGGATCGTAATGCTCGTGCTCCTGGGAGCAGAAATGGGGTTGCAGACGTATGTAACTGTAAATCTGGCATTCCTGAACATCCAGATCCTGCCTATCCAAACCAAATAACTTCCTTTTAACATATTTTCATGTAATTTCCTGGTTTGTTTCATTTCTAAGGGAATATTTATAAAGCAAATCATCTTATGCAGAGCTGTTTAAAATAATATTGATTTCTTGTGTCCAGCTCCCTTTGGTTTTTTTTCTCTGTCTTCTACGCTCGCTCACCTTCTTTTCCTGAGAAAATACAGAAATATTCCCTCTGTGGAGGCACCTGGAGGTGTTAGGGAATTTTGGGAGAAGATTCAGGGATTAAGGTGATGTTGGGCCCCAGGGTCAGGGTCAAGATTCTTTGGAATTTCATAAAACCCACCTGTGACCTGGGAGCCAGGGGAGGGAAACTCCAGGCAAAAAATCCAAAGGGGCTTCTTAAAAACCAGTCTGTAACTCAGTTAAAGCTGAGAGACATTTTGTGGGACCAGAAAAGGCCCTGAAGGCTTTCTCCCTGCCAAATTTCAAGTCAGATTTCATGCAGCTGTTGGAGCTCATCCCAAAAAAAAAAGCCAGTCTTGGGAATCACCCCGAGCATGAAGGTCTGGGTGGCCAAGGGGCTCCTGCTGAGGCACCATGAGGGGCTCTGCTCTGATTTTTTGAAGTCTGAGGAGTTTGCCATTGGGGGTAGAGGAAGAAGAAAGTCATGTCTGTATTTCCAACCCCTCAAGGCTCATCCCCACCCATCCCATTCGAATGGGACTGGGCATCAAAGGACAGACAGAAGGAAAAATCAGTTGTAGATGCTGGAAACTGATCTAAATCCTTTCTGGACAATCTGCTTATTTAATATGTTCATTTAAATTCACTTCATTGTCAAGGAAAATGAGAATTTTTTAAAATAAATGTTTATTAATGCAAGTTACGGGCAAAATAAATCCACTCCCTTCCTCCCCCTCCACCCCAAATTCAGACCAGAGAGGACTTGAGCTGTGCTCAGCATTAAATGTAAAAATCTATATATTTTTATTTCTTTTTTTTTTTTAAGTAGACTTAATGAAAACACGACTTCATGGATCACCAATAAACAAGTGTTCTAAAAAAATTCCCTTTTAAAACTATGAAGGGAAGAAAAAGTATCAAGGTAGCCAAATCTCCAGGATGTCTTACAACATACTAGGTATAGATCTAACCTCAAGGAATTTTTATTAACCTCTCACTGCTTCCAAACTCAGAAAAATTCCCCCAAATTAGAGTTCAACATCCCACATCACAAGCTGCCAAAAATCTCAACACGTCTGAGGACCATGGATGGTGTTCCTGCTCTTCTCCAGTGTGGCTTGGAGATGTGTCCTCACTCCACGGGGAGCCACAGCAGTTTGCATCTCTGGCATATTTTAGTGCACAATGTGGATATTCAGAGGCAAAACCTTGGATTGCACATCCCTGCTTCAATCTGCAGGGATCTGGAACTGAGAGAGGGTTTGGCCCTCAGCTGAATTTGGCAAGGACCACACACATCAGCATGAGAATCCTCCTTTCCCAGCCAGCCCTGAGCATCTCCCACCTCCAGAAGCCTTTCTCCTGAGGTGTAAAGTGACCTTTCCACACAATATTGGCAACTTGTCCTAAGCATTATTCCTTCTCTTGTGTCCTATTTGTTTTCCCACCCTGCTTCAAACCACAGAGATGTACAAATTGAAAGAGGGGAAATTTACTTTGGATATTAGGAAGAATTGTTCCCTGGCAGGGTGGGCAGGCCCTGGCACAGGGTGCCCAGAGCAGCTGGGGCTGCCCCTGGATCCCTGGCAGTGCCCAAGGCCAGGCTGGACACTGGGGCTGGAGCAGCCTGGGACAGAGGAAGGTGTCCCTGCCATGGCAGGGGTGGAATGAGATGATATTTAGTGTCCCTGAACATTCTGTGAAGATCTCTGGAGGTGAATACAAATGTACCCACAAATCAGAGGAAGGAAAACTGCATCCCATTAGCTGAAAGCTGTTGCAGAAACCACACACCGTGTGTGAGTGGTTAAACTGGCTCACAGAGCCTGATCCTGAGCTGATTTTTCTGGCAGAAAAAAGAACCTCAGCCATCCCTAACTGTGAAGCAAAGGGATGAGGAAGGGCTTCAGAGTCAGCTGTGTCACCCTGAGCCATGAAGAGCTTCACCCACTGTGAACCCCACCAACATCTTCACCTCCAAACCCATCTGCCAATGTCAGGGACATCTACCAGCTCCTAAAACACCTGCTCTGAAATCTCTGCTCATTGCAATTAAATATTTAGATGATGTTTCATTTATGAAAATTAGATTTTAGACGTGAATTAGGACTACCTTAATTATTACACTAAAACATGGAAATGATAGTATATTATTAGAAACATATTTTTCTTACAAAACTGTGTTTGCAATCGTGCCAGGAAAAAAAGTTATGAAATAGACTTTTTATAGTAGGTGTTAATTCTGAATAATTAGGATTAGGCACTGGGGATTTGCAACCCAAATAAAAATTTCCTAATTAACCCTTATATTGGCCCTAACAGAGAAGCCAAATAGTTCAGCAATAAAAAAAAAAGAAAAATGAAAAAAAAAGCTCTTTACATATATAAGTGGATGTCTAATAGTCTAAAACAAAATGAGATTTAAAGACACCTCCTGGAAAATATTTAAAAACCTGACCTGAGCCATACAGACAGCTGTGATTTGGATTTGCCATGATGTGATCAACACGATCCAGATATTTTAGGATCACATCCCAATTAGGAAAAGTGAAATAATCCCAGGTCCTTTTCTTGACACTCTCTTAGTCCTGATGCTGCCTTGTTTAATTTCTTTTACAATGATTAATAGTATTTTTTGGGCTTTTGGTTTTTTTTTTTATTGTCTAGATTTTCTTAAGTATCCCACGGCATGTCCAGGAAATGGTGTATTCATAGGAATAAAAGCTGGAAGTCTCTTGGGAAATATTCCAGCCAGGAGGGACACACAAGGGCAGGGACTGGAGCCTCCTCAGCTTGGGCATCACCTTTTGGAGCTGCGTTGGGTTCAGGCCAAGAGCCAGGAGATCCATCTCTCCTTTTAAAGGTCCTCTGAAAGCAGCCCTGGCCAGCAGCACTCCAGAGTGAGGGGGGAAAAGAAGGAGGGCAGAAAATAATTCTCTTCCACAGCCAAGGACAAGAAGAGAACCACAGAATGTCCTGAGTTGGAAGGGACCCACAAGGATTGAGTTCAACTCCTGTGCCTGCATGGTGCACCCCAAAAATTCCTCCCTATGCCAAACAATCCTGGAGCTCTGGTGAAGCTCTCCTGGACTCACATAAACACTAAGGCACTGCAGAGGATGCCCAGTTCATTTCTCTGCCCAAGGTGTAACAGGCAATGCATAAATCCAAAGTAAAATCCACCCTGCTCCAGTTCCATATGTTTTAAAGCTTCTTCTATTTTCATTTCCTAGACAGCCTTGGCAAACTGCAGAAATACGAGCTACACTTGAGCTGAAACAAGACCTGGCCAAACTTTGAGGTTGCCAGGGTCTGAGATGCATGCAAAATCAAGGCAGATCCCTCTAGATACGATCATTTTTATGAGTTAAGAAAACACGGAGGCATCTGTCCAGCTTTTCCCACCAGCAGGTGAAACATGCCAAATGTCCCAGTTTGCTGCAAAAATGTGGCACCAGGCTCACTCGAAACGTGCAAAGTCTCATCTCCCTCTGCATGTGGAAGGATATAGAGTGTTAGCTAAATTACCAGGGTGAGAACAGCACAGTGCCATTAACCAGCACAGGACCCAGGGGGTGGCTGGAGCTCTGTCAGGGGGTTTGGTTGGATTTAGGGAAAGGTTCATCCCCAGAGGGTGCTGGGCACTGCCCAGGCTCCCCAGGGAATGGCCCCGAGGCTGCCAGAGCTCCAGGAGCCTTTGGACAATGCTCTCAGAGGGATTTTTGGGGTGTCTGTGCAGGGCCAGGAGCTGGACTCAATCCCTGTGGGTCCCTTCCTGCTCAGGACATTCCAGGATTCCATCAAAGTGAATTGCGCCTGGTGGCTGAATCCTGGACAGTGCTGGCACAAGAGAGAGGAAGATTTATGTCTAAAGAGCTTCATCAGACCAATATTTAGCCAGCATTAATTACCACCCTTATTAAGAATGAGCTGAAACATTGGTGGTTGTTGTTTATAGATACATGCAAAGTGCATGGAATTGGGACAGTCAGGGAGAAAAGCACAAAGCTTTATAATAACTGTTTTAGGTTCCAATCATTCAAATAACCACGGACAACACTTTAAATAAGCTCAAATATACATTGGTTTAGTTCAGAGAAATAATGCAGTATATTTTTTACCTCATGCCTTGTGAGTGCTCTCTCTCCAGCTTGCTCCAGATGCAATTGGAGCAAGGCTTTGCATCTCCCAAATCTCTTGGGATGCCCCTACAGCATCCACTGCTCTCCCAGGCCCCATTCCCAACACTCCAGCCCCACCATGGGACCCCTGCCAGGCTGTTACCCACAGACCATGCTCTGCCTCCCAGGAAAACCAGGATTTTGCTCAAGGTTTATAGATTCAATCAAACCTCCTCAAACAATTCCCATGGAAGTACTCGATATACATGAGGCTGAAGCCTTAATTTTTTAAGTTTGCTTTTCCCCTGCCGTACAGATTAAATACATAATTTGATTTCATCTCATTCAATTTTAAAAC
This sequence comes from Peucedramus taeniatus, assembly GCA_013400575.1. Lineage (NCBI taxonomy): Eukaryota > Metazoa > Chordata > Aves > Passeriformes > Fringillidae > Peucedramus > Peucedramus taeniatus. Next base: position 216,546 of record WBNO01016908.1, on the reverse strand, counting down.
GATTAATCTTATCAAAACCCACACGAGTGGTCCCAGCTCGGTCCAGCTGGACAGGTGCATCTCAATTCCAAGGCAAACACCCATCCTTGACCTGGATTTCCTCTCCATGCACCAGGAGCATTGAGTCCTGTCCCCAAAATACTGTCTCCAGTGGAAAAGAGAAGCAAAATCCAAATTCCCAAGAGCCCCACGGTGCCCAAAAAGAAAAGCAGGGTTCCATTTTCCTCTGCTGGCAAGTTGCCTCCTGCAACGAAGGCTGGATTTCCTTCTTTTAAAATCTGGGAACAATATAAATGGGAGATAACTTGCAATCCTTAATGCTTTCCATCCTCTTTGCAAAATCTTTTTATAATGCTCAAATAGTTGGCTTCCAGTGATGATCTTATAATGATCCTAGGGAGTACTGAGAAACTGCGAGTAAATTCAAGTCAAATACATTTTAGAAAATTAATACAATATCACAGACCTTATATTGAATAATTTTCATTACAGGATATAATTCTCTTACTGGGGAAGAGCAATAATATGGTGATTGTTGATGTTGCCAGTGCTTTTTTTTTTTGGTATTTTTTTTTAAAATCTGCAATACTTAGGCAGTAAATTGTGCTGTTATAGTTGCTCGGCAACCATAACTTCTGCATACTCACCTCCCATGGTTTTGTAGCAACAACAATCTTATGATAACAAGGGGATGGGTATCTTTTTTTTGTAATCAAGATTCTCCTTGATATGCAAATGTATGCAACATTTAATGTATTATGTATGGGAAAAAATTAAAATAATTATTTCATTTGAGTAATGAGCCTTAAGTGTTGATTTCGGATTTCGAAAGGCAGGAATGGACCTGCTGAAAATTTGATACCAATAAACAGAGGAAATCCACTGGCATAGAGTAAAGCAATTATATTCTCCTTGGAACACCTGCTATTTACATATCTCAACTGTGAGATACAAAACAGGAAGAGGGAGAACGTTCTGGGTTTGTGGGTTTGTGTCTTGGAGAAGAGCAAGCATCCATTTAAGACAAAAGGAAAATAAATAAATGGAAAAAAACCCCAAGAACTAAGAGTAACAGACTCAAAGTAAATTCAGCACCTGCAGAGCAGGACAAAATGATGTTAATCTTTTCCAGAGAAATGTGGTTTTCCTGGGTAGATCTCCAGGACTCAGAGCAGGAGATCCCCTCAATATTTAATCTCAATTCAAGGATTAAGAGCCTGGGAGAATTTTGTGCATCCCCAAAGCAAGAGGCAGAGGGACCTGGGTTCTGCACCTCCATAAGAAAAAAAACCCCAGGTTTTAACAATTGTTTTTTTCTTATGGACTCTTATTTCTTATGGACTTTTCTCTTTGGACTGAAGTATAATTTGCTCCTGGATGTGCTGTTGTACTTCATCAAGATTTTTGAAAGCTTTTTTTCTTTATTTGCAGAGTTTTGGTGGGGCTTGGAGGTTTTTTGTTTTCAGAATGGTCCTTCTCTCATGGTACATTTATTTTTATCCTCATCTTCTGTACAAAGGGAATAAAAAACTAAATACAGAAGTTATTAGATGATCTTGCAGGAACATCAATGGACCAAAATGATTCTCTTCTTAATTGTTTTAATTAGGGAAAAAGCAAAATTATCTACATTTCTGTTTTAATTGCTAGAAGGAAAAAAGATTTGATATTGAACTCTGTGTTTGGAGGAATCTGTGATGGTACAACACCTCTGAGTGATTTTAATTATTTAATGCAACAAGTTTGTTTCCTTTCAAGTAGAATAGAATTTGACTTTTCACACCAGCACCAAGTTTGGGTTCAGCTTTAATTTCACTTTCTCATTTGATTCAGATTTTCCCACCATAAACACAATTGAGTTTCTTCTTTTTGGTACCTGGGATTTAATGGCAAATTTATGTGGCACCACAGAAGAGGGAGCTGCTCTGGACATCAAAGAGGGAATTTTCCCTGTTTCATCTCTGCCTAATAAGGGTACCCTCCAACTTCTGGAAATCTTTGTAAGTGCTTGAACATCATGTCTCTTTATTAAGCTACAAATACCCTAAATGGAGCCTCCTGCTCTGGGACGCTGCTGTTGAGTGCCAAGACCCCTCCACCTGAGCACCACAATCCTTGGTGCTCTGCTTCAGCTGAGATCAAACCAAGAGCTGCACTTTTCTACTGCCCCGAGGCCACCACAACAAAATTATCTGCCAAGCAGCACGACTATAAATAGAAAAATAAAGAAATCCGCCCTGGACTCTTTAGAGAAATGACTTTTTGGGGGAATAGAAAGGAAGCTCCCACTGCCAGCAGCCTCCTGGTCCTCCACCAGGATATTGCTGGGCATCTTTCCCAGTCACCTGCAAGAAAACCTCCCTCACCCAGCCCTCACCACTTCCCAGGGCTGAAAGCATTTAAAGAGGCTTTAACTCAGATGTGCCATCAGAAGTGGCAGTGCAGGGAAGCTGCCACATCCCTGCAACACACTCAACATCTCCCCAAGGACCTCGTGGTCCGGGTTCCAAATATAATTAGGAGAAATTTCAAACACTGCTTTAGATTACGTATACAGTAACACACAGCACTGACATAACTATAGAGGATATTTCCTCGAGTCTTTAATCATCAAGTCGTATTTTGTCTTCTTTACATATAGGTCATTTCTTTGACAGAATAAATTATGATTAGCCTCTTAGTTTAAATGTAAAATTTAGCAGAACTATAGTGTCACTGCTCCCTGTGTTCTTCCTTTCAGTATCTCTCTTTCATTAAAACTGCCTTTGAAATCTTTTACCCTCTACTCCATCTGAAGCCCAGGGAGGACACTCTAATTTCTGAAACCCTGTCTGTGCTGAAGGAAAATGTGGAGGCTCAGGCTCCTGCATCATTTTTTTTCCCCCTTTTTTTTAGGATACCAAGATCCCAGTGATGCTGGTCTACAACAGGCAGGGAGCAGCCAGCCAGAATATGGGATGTGCTGGGAGATTCTTCATGCAAACTGGGCCTTTTCTTAGAGCGCAGTTCTTCCCTTAATATCCAAGGAACAAGACCAAAACAACTATTTTTGTTCAGCGCAAATCTTTCCCTTCCCCAAAACTTTAGATGTCATATATGGATGTGCATATATAAAATATTTACTCTGAACAGAGACAACTTATGAAATTCAACAGGCTGGGTCCTTTTGAACATCATAAACTTTGCTGGCCAGGCTGATCTGTTCATGCATAATTTTCACTGCCTCCAGAAACCCTTTTTCTGCTCGATTCTCTTTGCTGCTCAGAAGTGTTTGGAAAGTGCACAGCAGCTCTCTGCACATCCCAAAAGGTGCCAGGCACCCTCCCCAGTGTGCAAAAACTGTGATTGCTCAGGGCATGCCAGAGCTGTGCCAACATCCCACCCGGGATCATGCCAGGAGTCAAACGCTCACCCAACCTGCGGCAGCACTTGGCTCCTGCTGCCACACCAAACTCCATCCAAACTACCACAGAGAAGCTCTTTCCCAGAGCATTTTCACAAGGCCCTGGGTGCACATTAACAGGCACAGAATCATGGAATCATGGAATGGTTTGTGTTGGAAGGGACCTTAAAGCTCAACCAGTTCCAACCTGTGCCATGAGCAGGGTCACCTCCCACCAGACCAGGTTGCTCCAAGCCCTGTCCAACCTGGCCCTGTCACCAGCTTTGTTAAAGCTGACACCAGCAGCAAAGAAAAAAAAATTAAAAATAGAATAAAAATTAAAAATAAATCACAAATTACCAAACATTACATTGCTAGAAACAGCTCCATCAACTCCTGTGTGTCTACTTTGAGAAACACCAAGCAGGGATGAGAAGGGAAATAATAAAATGTGTTAGATGTGCCAAGGCACTTTTTCACTGGGATGAAACCTCTTATTACCAGCCAGCAAGATTGTTTAAGTGCTGACCAGTTTGCAAGTTCAATCTCTGTAAATATGAGTGCAAAAAGCAAAGAGGAGTTTAACCATAACTGTTAGGATCTGCTGTCTGACAGAAAACTAAAATTGCATCAACATATTATAAATATGAGGATTTAAAGCCTTCTGGAGAGGGTGAAGTTATAATGCTGCTGGACCAATACTATAAAAAATGAAAGATTTCGTCCTGCTGCCATAATTCTGCTACTCTGATGCCAGATTTTCTTAAAAATATGCATCTGCATTGCAATATTTAGAGATGCTCATGATTCTTCTTGATGTATTCCACCCCAAATCAGAGGATTTCCTTTGGACAGGGGCTCATTTTCAGCTGGGAAAGCTAAAAAAGGTTGCTACTTTGGAGCAAGGACCCCTGTGGTCCTCCACTTGGCAGGACAATGGAGTATCTGTGGGAGAACTGGGCCATAAATTTGAGTGGTCCATGGAAAGTGGGAATTGCGATTCTAAATCCTTGGCTGCATCTCAGAGCCAGAGCAGTGCCACAGGATGGGAAACTGGACTGGGGGATAGAGAGCTGCAGACCCACAGCTCCCTCACTCCTCCCCTTTCACACCCCCTGCCTCTCCCAAATCTCTGTCCCAGAAATGCCCTCCCTGAGCAGGATTCCCATCAAACACAGGGTCTTGCGGTCTGAGCTATTAATTCCACCCCCCCCATGCCATAAACCCAGGACAGATCCCATAAAGCCCTTTAGGAAGATAGGTGTCTAATTCCCATTATCACAAAATTAAAAAAATAATCAATTAGAAACTTCAAACTCCCCATTTCACATTCCCTCTTTTGTTTCAGATAAGATTCCTAAACCTGTTTTGAATGATCAGATCCTGTGGGAAGATTTTGATCCTTTGGAGTTACTCACATTGTGTTTTGGAATGCAGAGCTGCTGGATCATGGCTCAGTGTACAACAAAGCATGTCCAGCATCAAGAAATTCTACTTTTCATGGAAAAGATTGCATTAAGATGAGGTGGAGAACCTCTCCTTGAAAAAAAGACCAAAGGATGAAATTTCCTTTGTAAGTTCCAGGGCAATTTGTAAATAAATATACCTTGTAACTAGTAATTAACATTTTATTAGATAAATGACTCGTGCACACTAAATTACCATGCATAAATACACCATTAATATGCAGCAGAACTTATAGTTCAAAGCTATCAGCAATGTAAACATATGTTCACCCACTCCATCTCATGCTCAAGGGCTGCAGTGATTTAGGGGGCTTCAGAGGAGCAGGGAAAGCTCCTCGTTCATCCAAGAGGATGGGATGGACTGGATTCAGCCCACGGTGAGGCACAGCAGTTGTTGTGGAGCTGCTTTGCTCCTTGTTAATTAGCAGTGGGCAGAAAAACTCATTTTCTGCCCATTATGGAAATGCTGAGCTGTCTGAGGGCTGGTGAGGAGCAGAGGGTTTCACACACAGAGAGGAGCCTGCCTTCACCCCAGGAAGGATGTGGGGCTGGTGGAGAGAGTCCAGAGCAGGCACCAGGATGAGCAGAGGATGGAGCAGCTCTGCTGGGAGGAAAGGCTGGGAGAGCTGGGATTGTTCACCTGGAGAGGAGAAGCTTTGGGGTGAGATCAGGGTGGCCTTGAGCCACCTGAAGGAGTAAACAGGAAAGATGGAGAGAGACAATTCCCAAGGGATGGGGTGACAGGACAAGGAGGAAGAGCTTCAAAGTGAAATTGGGTAGGTTTAATGGGATATTAGAAAGTAATTCCTCCCTGAGAGGATGGGCAGGCCCTGGCACAGGGTGCCCAGAGCAGCTGGGGCTGCCCCTGGATCCCTGGCAGTGCCCAAGGCCAGGCTGGACACTGGGGCTGGAGCAGCCTGGGACAGGGGAAGGTGTCCCTGCCATGGCAGGGGTGGGAATGGGATGGGCTTTGGGATCCCTTCCAGCCCAAACTATTCAGGAATTCTGTGACAATACCAGAACATTTGCCATCATTAATGAGCCCAGCTGTGCCCAGCTGTGCCCAGCTGTGCTGCTCTCACATCTCAGGTGGAATCCAGGCAGGATCAAAGGCTTTGCCCATGACCACACAGGAGATGTCAGAGAGGGCAGTGGCTTCAGCCAAAGCCAATCCTTCAGCCAAAATCAGCCACACCACTGTGCCTTGCCCTGAACAGGAATATGTGGCAAAGTATGACCTCCAAGAGGTTTAAAAACCACATGTGATTGCCACTTGCTGCCTTGAAATAGATGAAAATAATTTCCTCTCTATGCCATTCCCCCTGTCTCTCAGAAATCCCCTTTCCAGGAAACAAACAGCAGTGCTGAGCAGTTGGCTTTTATCCTGCTGTCAGGCTCTCCAAATACACCACTCACAGGAATTTCTATTAGTACATAAAATATGACACATGTGAGGAAAGGTTAACCTGGACACCTCACAATCCAGCTCTTGATTAATTCTAATTTCAGAACAGAACAAAACACAGCCAGCAGTGTCAAAGTGACAGCCAGAGAGCAGAAAGCACCAGGATGAGGAGGACACCAGTGCAGAAGTTTCCTTGGAAAGAGCATTTTTATCCACTCACACTCTCAGACACAAAGCTGAAAGCAATTTTAATTTCCTCAGGAGTAGACCTGTGTTTATTCAGATCTGTGCCCATCCTGGATGGAAGTCCATGGAGTTTTAGTAATTTTGGGATGGATCCAACCCAATTCATCCCAGCCAGGCAAGGGAGTCCTGATATTCCCCCTGTGCCTGCAGGCACCCAGATCCTCCCCCCCAGCAAGTGCTCACCTGGGCATGGATGAGCAGTCAACCATGGCCAGCACCTCCTCCTGCTGGTGCCACCCTTTTATATCCCTTAAACTCCTTAATAGCTGGCTGGAGGTCAAAGCCATCAGGATTTGCCTGCTCTTCCCCCTGGAACATCCCACCTGCATCACCTGGCAGACACCAGGGCATGCAGGAGCCACTGGGCACTTTCCACTTTGCTTCTAATTTAAATGCATGCTTGAGCTGAAATGTGGGTTTTATTGTTTCCTTGGGTCATGATTAACCCTCTCAGCCACTGCCACTGGTTTTGGCTGCCAGGATATTTTGGCAACTGATTTGCCATCAAGGAGGGGACAAACATTGCTTAAAGCTGCCTCTAATTCTTCTCCAGGTGCCTCTGGAGTGCACAATATCATTTATTGAATGGTTTTAATTGGTTTTCATGTTCAATATGAGCATGAAACTTTTTGGTTAAAATATCAGACTCTGCATGATTCAATATCCTTCCCATTTACAGAGCACACAAGGATACTTCCACAATTTCAACATTATTAGAGGGGCTGTGCTGAAACATTGACCTTAAAAATCTCAGCTTGTTCTTTGTAAAGGGGGAGGGGATAAAAACCCACCAAAAGTTGTCTGTTCCCTTTTTGAAACTAAACAGCAATTGGGTAAACGTGTGTTATGTACAAATAACACAAAATGCATTTAGCTGGGTAGATGTTTTCCATAACAATGCTCTGAGAAATTGCATTAAACCTCAGACATTATCCCTGGTTTTATAGAATTGCCCACAGAGACAGACACCAACATCACTATTAAGTATCAAGAAAGTACCAGGCTTGTTACAGGAGCTTTATGAGAGCCAAGGATCAAATATTTTTTCACAGTTTTATGTGGATAGTTTCATGAAAATTGATCAGGTCTAAAAAGTCACAGTCCAAATGAAGCTAAGGTTAAAGATAATTTATACATGATATTCCTAATTTTATTCTGAGCCCTTTTATTACTATGTAGGCCTTTATGACTTTAAAGAAAATGTCAGTGGCAGCAAATGACATTGTACTGAATAATCTAGTTATGAGGGAAAAGACATTTAAAACTATTCCAGATCAGCTTTGCTCTGTTCTGCTGAACTTACAGTTTTATCCCACACAGCTGGGCAAAACTCCTGCCTGGATTTTTAAATCGCCTTCACGGTTACTTTGCGAGCCAGTGTCTCTTCCTCTTCTCTTTATAATTCCTCGGAAATTTCATGTTTTCCCCCTTTTTTCCTAAGAACTTGGAGGGAATTCAGCTGTCCCTTCCCCTGCCCAGGGGTGTCTCATCCTGTGTGCTGCAGCCTCAAGGTCCAGCCCAGCCCTGGATGTTCAGGACAGGGGAAAATTTGCTCAGTTCCTGATGTTTGTGATTTTTACCTGTCCTTGGGAGCAGCAACAGAGTCCCATCAGCTCCACAGCAGGCACAGAAATTGGAGACAAATTCCTGCTGCTCTTGACATGGAGAGACAAGATATTTCCCTAAATCTCTGTGTGCACAACACGAGGAGCAGGGATGGGTTTGAAGGGCATCTGTGGCTCTTTTTTGAAGCATCCACATCCCAATTTGCAGGCTTTGCTCCCACCTCTCCTTTTCCTCCTTTTATCAACCTCCAAATGTGAAACAACAGCTACAACAACAAATCTGCAGAATATTATGGCTATTTACTGAGTTATTAGCAAGACAACTGTCTCATGGCAGCAATATTAGCAATTTTTTTTCTTTTTTCCTGCCAGAAAAAAGTGGGAGAGGTGCAGGGGTTGGGTAGAGAAGAGGTCTGGAGGGCCAGCTTTTCCCATGGGATTTCCCTGGAGGTTCCTGGAGGAATGACCAGACCCTGTTCCTGGTGCTCCTCGTGGTGGGAACATTTGTCCTGTCCCTACTTCTCTCCAGGAAAAGGTTTCTGTGGGATGGAAGACCCAGTGAATGGCCAGGAATGTGCTCCCAAACATTGTGGACACTTAAGTACCTGAGATAAGCTAAAACTACCCAAATTCCATCTGATTGATTCCCTGAATATTTCGGGATCTCGATGCAAACCGTGATGAATTTTGGCTTTGATGGAACAGGAGGATGAACACATTAATCTGGCACTGGTACAGTTCTGTTATAAATAAAGTTTTTATAGGAACATCACTCACTGTGTGATTTACTGGGAGGAAACAGTATTAATAATTTAGAATAAAGAGTATTTTCATGTAAGTTTTGGGTTTATATTTTAATGTCTTTAAAATTCTCAGTGTTAAACAGGTTTAAAAAATTTTTTTTTTTTTTTTTTTTTTTTTTTTTTTTTTTTTTTTTTTTTTTTTTTTTCTGTGTGTGATTTCTTGCTCAGGGAAAGAAATGAGAATTCTTATCATTGACAGTCTTCCCAAATTCTGCCACTGTCTGAATCCACACTACCCCTGGTTTTCCAGATGCTTGTTTGAAAGGCAACTGTTATTGCATGTCATAATTGTGTTCATAGCTGAGTAAACACCTTCACAGGTGCAAAAAGACCCGAAAGCTGCAAGAGTTGTAAGGCTGAAAAAGCAGAAATTTTATAGCCTTGTCATGGACAAAGGAGGTGTAGAAATGAAATACAATATTTTCCTCTGTCTGAAGTGTAACACTTGATTAGTCTGAAAAGCAGTGAGAGCCGTGTGGCCGTGCACAGGATTTAATCAAAAACGTAGCTTTGTTTGAAAAGTGATTAGGTAAAAATGTCATTGATTTCTACAGCAAATCTGCTCACTGAGGATTTCAGAGACATAGACTCCTTTCTCTTCTTAATATTTATATTTTAACTGTTTTTCAGCAGTGGACAAATAGAGCTATCAGGCTAAAATAAGAGGGAAAATTGTTGTGGCAGATGTTTTTTAAGTGCAAGGCAAATCTTGGCTGCAGGATTTGTCTCTCCATGTTCTCTTTGGGCACCTCTATCTTTCCTCATTGCTGCCTTCAATTTATATTTATTTTAATCAGAAATCAACCTCCTCTTGGGTCAGCCAAGCTGAGCTGAGAAGGCAAAGGGCAAGAGACCTGGGAAAAATTCATATAAGAATTCCAGAGCAGCTGTGGCTGCTCCATCCCTGGCAGCGCCCAAGGCCAGGTTGGACATTGGAACTTGGAGCACCTGGGACAGTGGAAGGTGTCCCTGCAATGGCAGGGGTGGCACTGGATGGGCTTTAAGGTCTCTTCCAACCCAAATCATCCTGGGGTTCTCTGAAAGAATTGCTGCATATCAGGGAAAGTGTCCATCCCCATCCCCATCCCCATCCCTGACCTCAGCTGTGTTTCCAAATGAGCCCAGTGTGGGCCAGGTAGGGAATGGCCACAATGGATACTTCTTCCCAACTCCAGTTGCTGTTTTGGTCAAGTAAATTAATTAAAATGCAAATTTAATTGAATTTATATGTTAAATTACAAATATTTTCTTTCTCTAAATGAGTGGATCTGTCTCCTGTAATGTGTATCTTTAAAAGGAAAGCCATTCCCAAGTTACTACAATCAGTATTATAATATAATATAAATATAATTATAATATAATTAGTGATATTCTCAGAAACTGCCTAAGTAAAATAAATACATATTAACCTGTTCATTTTTATTAAGTTATTTTATCCAAGTATTGTTCAGATGAGCAAATGTTTCATAAAACTTTTTCCATAATGTTGGAGAAATTATCAAATCCCCCTTTACCTGAACATCTTATAATATGATTTTTAATGAGAGAGGAGATGTCACAGAAACCCTTGAAGAGTCCTGGAGAGATATTATTGATCTTTGGAGTTAGATCACCTTAATGATTATCTTTCATAGCAGCTGGAATATTTTGTTCCTTGTCTGCCAGAAAGACACATCTGAAGGTTAAATACAGCAGGATGGAGCAAAATTCTGTTGAAAGTTTATAAATCCATCACGTGGAGAAGGAGAGAGTGGTTTGCTGCAGAATTCCCCAAAATGTCTCCTTGCCCCTGTTCAGAAGCACCAAGGAGCTCATGCCCAGGGTCTGTGGCTACGAATCAGGAGCAAAGTGAGGTCAGTTCAAACCTGGCAATTTGATAAATAATAAAATTCATCCCTGAGCACACCCAGTGTGTGTCCACTGAATCCTGGAATGGTTTGGGTTGAGAGGGACTTTAAATCTCATCCCATCCCACCCCTGCCATGGCAGGGACACCTTCCCCTGTCCCAGGCTGCTCCAGCCCCAGTGTCCAGCCTGGCCTTGGGCACTGCCAGGGATCCAGGGGCAGCCCCAGCTGCTCTGGGCACCCTGTGCCAGGGCCTGCCCCCCCTGCCAGGGAACAATTCCTCATTCCCAATATCCCAACCAGCCCTGCTCTCCTGTGTGAAGTGACTGGAGACTTTCAAACTCTTTCTGTACCCTGATCTCTGCTCTGTCAGAAGCACAGCATCCCTCGCTGACGCTCGGCATCAAGGAGATTTTCCCTTCTCATGTCAGAGCCTGCCAAAGCCTCCCAGTGCCTCACCAGTGCCCAGGGCAGCCCAAGCAGCCTCACAAACAACGGATTTGATCTTTTTCTGAGCCGGACTTGGTTGGAATCATGTTATCAATTCTTCGTCGGGATCCTTGAGGGTGTTTTGCAAAGAAATCAGCACGTGTGGTTTCATAATGATGTTCTATGTTTCCCTTCAGAAAATCAGTGCAGAGAGGAGTGCTGCCAGAGGTTTTACAGCTCAAGTCTAACCTTCCTTAGTGTTTTGGTTTTTTTTTTAATGTCTCCCAGTATTGACAAGGCCTTTAATTTGTGATCCAAGGCTGTACCACTTCTCAAGATTAAGCAGCAGTGCTGCATTAGGGAGCTTTTGGTGGTGGGAAGGAGAGATCCGTGGACAGATCCCACCTGCTTCCCACCACATCCAGGCTTTGGGGAGGGTGGATCCAGGGCCAGCTCTCCCTTTCTTCCCAGTGGTAAATCAGCAAATTGTAATTCATGTGGCAGATAAATTTATTGGAAAAAAGACCCAAAGCGCCAGGAGGAGAATTAGGATAAATGGACTGGAGTGGGAAGGGCTTGGATCGTGATCCTGTTCCTGGTGTTTGGGGACACGGGGTGCCCTGAGCATCCTCCCCACACCACTCCACACTATAACTTCTGCACAATCCATGGGAAAGACACCCAGCCCTGGGGACAGCCCTCCCCCAGCCCAGCTCCATCCCAGGGGCCTCATCCACCCCCCCGGGCACTGCTGCAAACACAATTGAACAGATTTTGGTTCTCCTCCTACACCGGGATGAGCAAACTCCAGGATGCTCCCAAAAGACTTGGAATTCGGGATGAACAACCCCAGGGTGCCCCCAAAAGACTTGGAATTCATTGTGCTGGGCCCAAGAGCAGCTGCTCAGCTGGGATCACTGCTGGACGGTGGGACAAGGTTATCCACGGGCTGGGAGGGCACTGGAGATGAGAGGAGGGACCAGGAGGGGACAGGGGGGGACTGTGACAGCTCTGTGCTGCTCCAGGATCCTACACCACTGGAGCATCCCTCCAGTGGCCCTTTAAACCAGATTGAAAGATGCTGTGCACTGCCAGGCTGACAAAAAAGCGGCGTTTTCCGAGCTGTGGAAGCGGCTCTGGGTGTTTAATGTCTCTCAATGGCTGGGGTGGGATAGCACAGCATCCTCTGAAAGCCAAGCAGCTGAATCCTTGTGCACTGCTTTGAAAAATTAGGGGCATTTATAATGCCTGATATGTTGCAAGCCAGGATGATTTAACAGATGGTTTAAAAGGAAAATCAGCATGTCAGGCAAGGCCCGGTGTGTCGCTCTCTGTAGGTTTCTGTAGAAGGGGAGAGTGATAAAAAATGTTTCTCTTCTCTATTTCAATACTGAGAGATGTTCAAACTTGAAACCTTGAGGGAAATTGCTTAATTACCCTCGTGGTGTCAGTGGTCCAGAGCAGTGGGAAATTTCAATTCCCTGCAGAAAGGGGTCAAATAGGGAACAACCAGGACACTTTTAAAACTCTTGTTAATGCCTCATAACCTTTAATGAATAATTTTCAGTGGCACAGCCAAGCCAACCTCACACAAAAGACAGTCATATTTACCTTCTGCATTGGAGTTCACCTTAATTCTGGGCACAAAGAGAAAAATATAAACAACATTTTTTCTTCCATGCAGCCAGAATACCAGAAAGGAAATTTTGATTTTTAAATGTCTCTACTTCTGTTATGCCTTGACTTGTAATTTCTACAGAATCCTAAATTTTATGTGCAAAAGCAAGTTAACTTTTCTTTAAAAGTGTGGTGAGCAGGGCTAACCCCATACCCTGCATTCAACAATTCCACATTATTTTTATTTTAGAAAGAAGAGTTAATATTTAAAGTTGCCCTTTAATACTCATTTGGAAGCACTGATTGAATAATAAGCCAAGCAGCTCAGTGTATCACATCTCTATTAAATTCTCTTGCCTTTTTTAAGATTAAAAAAAGAACTTTTTTCTTCCTCTAAATGCAAATCTTTCTGTGTAACACTGTGCCTAATCTACTACAACTAATTAATCTGTTTGAGCTGATGAAATGTTACCTCTGCATTTTTTGTTCCTTGTATACAATTATTGTAACAGTGGTGAATAAATCAATATTCCCAATCCAACTGTAAAAAACAATCAAGAAAAGCAGTGCTTCTCAGGGAAAAAACACCAAATAATATTTATTAACTCTGTCTCAATCCACAGCAGAGCCTAATACCATTCAAGCATTTTCTGCAAGTGTAATAAGCAAACTCAAATACATGATGAAAGTGGCACATGCCAATAATTTCACCATTTTACACTGCAGAGTAATTGAAGGATTTAATGAGAAACAAACCAATAAAAATAAATAGACCATGCGAGAGGAGGAGAAACTGATCTAAAATGGAAGTTGCTCCATTGTGAGTTTTAGGGGTTTTTTTTGCATGGTTTGCCCAGGGAAAAAAAAAAAAAAACCAAACAGGTTTGGGACGATTTGGTCTTTATTTCTACTTATTTTATGTTTTGTTGTTTGATTTCTGAAGAGGAAAGAGCCACTTGTTCTGTGTAGGTTCGAGTCTGCATCAAGATTCTCTCCCTCGGCTGCCGCTTCCCGCCGAGCCGTCCCTTTCCCGCTGAATTCCATGATGAATTGGATCTTTCTGCCTCAAGTTAGAAACTGTTTCTGTTGTATTGGTATTTATAAATAACTCCGAGCAGCCCAGCCTTTTAAATAATGGCACCGAGTCCTTCTGCTTTTAGAAATGTCCATAAATCACCGCCCTCATGAAGGGAATTCTGATTACAAATAAACTCCTTTGTCTCAGCAGTGCCCCTAAATTTTGGCCGTGTACAAATGTCTCACTGAGCTTATAGAGCAGGGATGTGCTTGGACACACAGGATATTTTGGCTTTACATCTTTTTGATGTACATTTTTGCTGATTCCAGAGTTGAATTCACCTTTCAATCAGTCTGACCTATCAGAATTTCACAAACGGATTTTTTTTCCTTGCAAAAAAGCCTTGAACTGAAGAATTTGGACCTCTGTTTCTGCCCCCTCAAAGCTGGTGCCACAGTAAGTGGCAGAACCTCCCCCCAGAGGATTTTAGGAGGGCACAAAATCAGAGATGCTCCCAACCAAGCCCAGGGTGGCACTCAGTGAGGAGAGGTTTGGATTCAAAGATAACACCCCAAAGCACTGGAGTTTTAAAGCAAACATGGGGATGGTTCAAAAAGGCCAACAAGTGAGCTGTTTTTCACTTGCTCTCCCCACTTGAAAAATAAATACATAAAATCCATGTTCATCTTTGAGCTAAATTCCTGAGAAATGTGGACCAGAAGGGGCTCCTCACTTGCTGAGAGCACGAGCAGGGCAAAGCCCAGCTTGCTAAAGCTGTACATGGAGAGCAATCACTCCAAATATTGAGCACTGTACACCTGGTAAGAGAAACAATAAAACAGAATCTCATCTCTGAAGGGGATTCTTCTCAGCTGCGTTGTTTGGATGTTTTTCCTTGTATGCACAATTGGAAACACGGGCTTGTAATAAGTTATTGCTTTGTGTGGTGCTTTGGGAAGGAGGGAGAGGGCAGGTTCAGAGCCCCAGTGTGGGGAGGGCTCTCCCTGGACAGCTGAGGGCCAAGCTCAGTGAACAGGTCAGCGACCCTCCTATAAAATCTTTGAAGTGCTTGCTTGAAGAGTATTGACTGTCCAGAGCCTTTTATTTCATATCAAGTTCAAATGTAATGTCTTTATGAGCATAATGCACAAATCAATGGATTAGGGCATTCAGATTATTTAGATGGAGCTGAGAGTGTGCAGAATACACTGAGGAGTTGTACAAACAATTGACAGGGATTTCACAGAATAGGGTCTCCTAACAAAATATTTTTTATATCTTTACTTGTCAGGATGACAAGTTTTGCCTAGGCAATGATACAGGAATTGTTGTTTTATTTACCTTGGCAAGATGAAGGCTGGAAGAGTTTAAAATCCTATATCTTTCTGAATTTAGACCAGCAAATTATATAATAATAAATAATATNTAAATATTATTATTATTATCATTATTATTATTATTATTATTATTATTATTTCAGTAGTGTGGAGAACATGGACTCTCCTATATCTTGTTCTTTCAAAACACATAAAAATCCTCCCACCCCAGTCCCCAGTACCTCTTCTTGCAGCAAATTTATTTTCTGTTACAAGTAGAGTTTATTCTGTTACTTTCCATAGAAGCACCAGGAGATAATTAATAGAAATTTCATTTATTTTTTTATTTTTAATTTTTCATTTCTATTTTGAATTTTCATTTCCTCTTTCATGGTGCCTGAAGGACACTCAGGACATCAAGAACCCATTCAAACTCCCATCACAGAGCCAAACCCAAACCCCATCACTCCACACTGAACATTTCTCACCTGTATCCCATTTTCCTGTGCTCTTTCCCATCCAGCATGGCCATGGGCTCCTGCAAGGCACAATTCCACCCCAAAAGTCCCCGATTTTGTACATTCAGAGTAAAATAAAACTGTTTGGACAAGACAGATTATGGAATCAGGAATTATTTTGGTACATCTCAAGGTCAGCTGCACTTTTTGTGCAAGTTCTAAAGATCTCACATTTTTGGCAGGAACACTTCACTAATGAAATACAAACCAGTGTGTCACAAGTGTTTCTGCAATGTTTTAATGGCCCTAACTCGAGGACCAGAACCTCTGCACATCCATGGGTTTGCTCCTTGTGCTAAGTGTTTATTTTTCACTCTCCCAACGGGAGGAACAAAGAACTGGAATTGCTCCGATGTCAAATTCATGGATGCAGAAATGTGTGAGACAGAAGAATTGAGCATTATTCTCACTCCCACCGTGACTTCTGGCAGGGAGAGGGTGGCACAGCAAGCCAGGCTGAAGGTTTCATACCCTGGCACACCCTGGGCCTGGACTTCTCAGTTCTGGCATCCTCAGCCTTGCTTTTCCTCTTTTCCCACATTGAGAAAGGGCCAACCCCACCATGGACTCCAACCCTCCCAACACAGAGAGGGAAATTGTTTTTAGTGGTGCAAAACCCCTGGAAAACTTTTCCCAGGAACCAGGGGAGTAGAGATTCCCACAATCATATTTCTGGAGCAGATGACCTCCTGTGGTTCCTTCCAACCTGACCCATTCTGGAATTCTAGGATCCCTCGGCAGACAAAAATGTAATTCATTTGTACAAGGAAACAAGGAATATTTCCCAAACCCGTGAGGGTGTGTTTGTGTGGGTACTGCAACTGTCATGCAAGATTTGAAACTTCCAAGGACAAAACCCTGCCCAAGGATCCAGAAGCTGACAGGAGAATTTATGACAGTGGGGACACAAAGTCCAACATCCCTCAAAAACTTTAAGGCGGGTTACAAACTACCCTTATCCTGCTCCAGTAGTGACATGAGCAGAATGGCCAAAGTAGCAAAAAAATCCATTAAAATCTAGTTAATTGTATTAAATTTATTAATTTTAGTGTAATTGGTGCATTTCCCCACCATTTCAGAGCTCTAATCCCAAGTATTTAAGTGTTGGTAAGGACTGGACTCACCCCATCTCTAATTAAACAAATAATTTCCAATGATCTGGGAGAAATCCCTGTGAGCAGAGCAGCTCCCCCAGAAAGGGTGGGATTTCATGCAAAAACCACCTGGTGACCACCAAAACCACACCTACCCCAGCTCAGCCATTACCATTTCCCATGGGATAAGGCACAGCCTGCTCCCTGTGCTCCTCACTCTCCAGAAAGCTCCAAAATCACCAGATCAGAGTCCAAAAATAGGAGTTTCTCAGGATGGACCAGCAAAACCCAGTAAAACCCTTTATCTTTCCCAGTGCTGCTTCCCAGGCACTGCTGCTGATGGGTGCTGGGTTTCCCAAACTGGTTTCCCAAAGCAGAGGGATGTGGCAGTGTCCTACAGGAATATCCCTCAGTTGTTGTTATCCTCCAATCCGCCCTATGATCAGCTTGCCAGTTTATATTTTTGTTCCACAAGGTGTATTTTTATTGTGAGGCTCCCCCAGAAAATTTATGGAGTTTCCAGGTTGTCTGTATAAATAAATAAAGGGAATATTAGCGTGTCACAGCGTGTTCTGGTCTGGTGTGGCAGAGCTACCTTTTCTCCCTTGTTTTATTATTTTTATCAATGGAAATTATAAGGGAGATATTTCCACTGCCTCAGCTGTCAGCCAATCCATGTAAATTCCAGCAATTATGGGGGGAAAAAAAAAAGTGCCCCTTCATTACCAATCAGAATTTCATTTCTGGCCTCTCCTGCATGCTCGGAGAAGCCTTTCCCAGGGATGCCAGGACAAATAAGTGTGCTGTATCTCTGGAATGCTCATTTTCCAGTCATTCCAGGAAGATTGGCGGGTACGTTGCGCGCTTCCAGTGTAATTAGTCTTTTTTAATGAAATGGACCCTGGATATCTTCCACTGCGGAGCTCCAATAATAGAATTTAAGTGAAAGTAATTTCAAAGTGCAACAGTAGTTTACATATTAGTTATTGTATAAAGAAAAAAAAAAAAAAAACCTGCTCTGCTGTTCTAGGTTAAATGCAATTAACATCCAGGCCTTCTGCAAGGCTCCTGGGAGGGAATGATTGGTTTGGCAGGTTATTTCTCAGATTTTGATAAAAAGAAAAAGAAACCCCCCATTATTTTCACGAAGAATCCTCCCTGAAAATATTCCTGCCCTCTCTAGATTCAAGCCCTCTAAGCAAGTCAGTAGAACATGAATATAACTCCAGAATTTGGACTAATTAACTATTGCTCAGAAGCTCAATTACCATGTGAGCTGCTGTCCGTAGAATATTGCAGATAAATAACATTTTGCAAGTCCAAATAGATGTCAATTCCTTTCTAATTAGCATTTGCTGTGAGAGGAATGGACGGAGTTTTCAGTTTGGTTTTGGAAAAACAGATTGTGCAGAACCCTGATGTGGGAGAAAACATTGTGGTAACAACACAAAAACATATTCATTACATGCCCTTTTTTCACCCAGCTGTATCCTATATCCAAAGAAAACTGTGGGTTTATGAGAAATACAGAAAGAGCTATTACAGAATTATTGCAAGATTGCTCAAATCTGAAAAAAAAGGGATTTTTTATTTTATTATTATTTTCTTTCTTTGTCCCTAGTAAGCACATTTTTTAAAAGCAATTTATTTTCTCATTTGAAAAGTCAAATCTTTCACTCCCAATTGTTTCTACAGATTGCCTGGTTATCTAGGAATAAAATCTAACCCTCACAGCATCTACGAGTTGGTTTGATGGGGTCTTATTGCAAAGGACCTCACAGAAAGTTGCTCCTTCTCAGTTGCATAGGAATGCTTAGATCAAATCCCACTATTTTAATGTTTCTGTGGGGGGAAAACCAGATGCAATGTAGGCCAAACAAAACACTCTGGCTGGCCTGGGTTGTTTTCCTTGCCTTCGGACACTCTCTGCAATGTAGATGGTCCTTCACAGGCTGTTAAACACAACCTCTGGCTCGGGAAGTCCCTGAGATGCAGATTTTTGGAGATGTGAAAACAGACAAGGAAAGCATCCCCTTCCTCATATTCATGGAATCATGGAATGGTTTAGGTTGAAAAGGACCTCAAAGTCACTTATTTCCACCCCCTGCCATGGGCAGGGACACCTTCCTCTATCCCAGGGTGCTCCAAGCTCCAGTCCCACCTGGCCTTGGGTATTCCCAGGGATTCATCCCAGCTATCAGCCATGTATTGGGCCAGATGGATTGTTAATGCATCCCACAATTGCTCTGCCTTTAGTACAGCCAGAGCATTTTACCTTTAGGAAATTGCTGCTTGAGCGTGTTTAAAACCTACTCAAGTTAATAGAAATGTTCTCATCGACTTCACTGAGCTCTGGACCACTCTCTCAGATGCTTCTTTTCACCTTGACCTTCACTCAACGTCAAAAATTTCGATTTCTAGTGAAAGTCAGTCATCTAAAACATAAGGAGAAGTAGATACTTCCACAGCACAATTAATTTCATCTTTAAAGAAGTGGCTAAAATATCCCCTTCCCCCCATCGACCACAGAAATATCTTGAATGTGAAATCTAAAATAGACACCCAACTCTTGGAAGGCTGTGATAAATTAGGTGACTCCCATCCTAAGTGGCACAGTGGGGGGTAGTAGTGATAAAATGAATTTATCAGCCCGAAAATAAAAGGAATAATTGCCAAAAAGGACAAACAAGGTGCAGATAGACCAAAAAAATCCTCCAGAAAAGGCCAGGTTGGAGACATCCAACGCAGCATTTGTGTTTGGGTCGGTTCTAGGTGCAGCCTACTTTATTCCAGACCTCCAGGATACTTCATCCTTGGTTTTGGCAGACCTGGGATGTTGGGTTTCTTTACCTTTTAGTGTCTGGACAGCAGGACAGGGACAGTTGTGGCCTTCACATTGGGCATGGCCACCACAACCCCATTTCCCACATTCTGCTGGCTCTCATCTGAGCTGACCTCATCCAAACCTCCCTGTGCCACCACCCATCTCCAGCTGCTAGTTTTCCTCAGGAAATACGATTCCTTGGATTGTTTATTTTGCTGTTATGAGTGTGTTTTGCTACAAGAAATTACACTTAATTATGTTACAATATTTTCAGCACTGCTAACGTTAAAATTAATGCGTCGAAAAGGATTTTTACTTAATTTTTACTGGGTGTTCATGGATAATTGATAGGGAATTTGTTATTAAATCTTTTATTTGACTGATTACTTAATCATTCCCACATGGTTATTGAAGACAATCTTACATATAATTAATTTCACTAATAGAGACTCCCCATGTTTTCCTTCCTAGGCCAGTGTCTGCATGGTTATCATGTAATTTAAGGCTTTCCTGGGGCAGCTTTAAATTATGCACATATTTGTATTAATTATATGTGGCCAGATCCTGCTACCTGGTGTAGAGTGGTGAACATCTCCTCTTGGAAGGAGCTTCTCTGGCACCAATGGAGCTCCTTGCCATGGGATCCCTGGGTTAAAATTGGTGGAAAACAAGGGAAAAGCTGAAGGGACAAAGAACTGAAGTTTGGTCCTTCACAGGTATCTCCTGCCCTGTCCCTTTTGTCATGGCTAATCCATGGGTTCATCTTCTACATTCTCATTTTGGAATGAGAAATGTGACAGCACAGGAAGCACCAGGATGCAGGGAAGGGAGCAGGATCCTCTCCACTTATGAAATGCAGAGATCCAGAGCAAACAGGCAGCAGCAAAGGACCACAGGCCCTGATAGGGAGCAAATGATGCTCAATGTCAGGAGAAAACACAGAGTTATCCATCAGCTGACACGCCAAATTCCTGACAGGATGCTAAGTAATGCACCTGGTGCCAATTATTGACTCCCAATGACAAATTGGGTTTGCATATTGCATATTTTTCCCCAGACTATGGAAGTAATCACTGACTACAGCACTGCACTTCCAAGGGAAGGTGGGAAGAGCACGTGAGAGGCAAGTCCCAAGGAATTAACATGAGCAGCATGGCCCTGGCCAGCTGTGATTTGCATTCTGATGATGGCAGCAGGCTCTGCAAAACCCCAGGCTTCCACCAAAACCAGGAATCCACGACCAGATCCATGACAAGGCTGCCTGGGAATCCCCAGTAACAAGGGATGGAACAAGGGGAAACGGCCTCAACTTGTACCAGGGCAGGTTTAGATTGGAGAGTAGGAAATATTCTTCATGGAAAGAGTTGTAAAGTTCTGGCATAGCTGCCCAGGGCAGTGGGGGAGCCTCCATCCCTGGAGGGATTTAACAGCCCTGTGGATGTGGCACTTGGGGACATGGGGCAGTGGTGGCCTTGGCAGTGCTGGGAATGGTTGGATTTGATGATCCTTTTCCATCCCAAATGTCCCTGTCTAAACATAGGCAGGATGGAGCAAAACCCAGCTGCTCCCAAATTGTTCTCTTCTCCCTGGATTCAACAGGATGGGGCACAGCACTCAAGATAAGCATGAACTCAACCCTTTGCAGCATCAAGCAAGAACTTTAAAACTTGGCATAGCAAGAACTTTAAAAATCAATTTTCTTGTGGGGACCTGAGTGAAAAGCAAGCTGAATGCAAAAGAGTGGCCTTGATAAGTTCATTTAAAGCAGAGACTCTTCCCAGCTAACATTTTAAGTTGCCCTCAAGCAATTCTCTGCCAACTAGCAGCATTTCTGGGAAAGAAAATGGTTTTATGAACCCACCTCTGCACAAAATTTCCAAAACAAGCAGGGACACTGTTTGTACTTGTAGAAGGATGAAATATTTTATTCCCTAGGGACTGAGAACTAAGAGGACAGTTTAGCTGTTGGATTTAAAAGCTGAAAACCATCATCAACCAATGCCCTAGCCAGTATTTCCAGTGTTTTGTTATTTTGATTAATTTAGGGGATTCCAGTGGGCAGAGATTCTTGAAACTGAAGCCTGTGAGAGCCTCTTCCACCCCATTACTGGAAATCTCAAGCCCACCGAGGCAGCGTCAGGCCCCCTCCACCAAGGCCCCCATTAATGTGGGCAATAACCACTATTTCTCCCCACACACCATTTAAATTCTAAGACACTGACAAACTATAACTCACAGGGAACTATTTGAAATTATTATTATTCAATGGCTTGTAAACTGTATCTCATCATTAAACAGAATAATAAATAAAAATAATGACCAGCCTTCAAGCCAGCGATGGGAAGAACGCGCTTTCCTGCCGAAGACTTGGTTCATTTTACCGGGTTTTAATTAAAAGCAAAACCCATCCTTTAGTTGTGAGCTTTAGGAGCTGGTGTTTGGGGTTGGGAACTGGAGGAAATCCCTTATTCCATGTTGTTCCTGGTGCCATACAGACCAAGCTATAGGTTGCTGAAGGAAAATAGCCCCACGGATATTTTACAGTACCAAAACCTAGCTCGGGGCTACACATCCCCAGATGAAAGGCGGCAGCTCCGCGGAAGAAACGAGGAATTTGTCGCCCTGGCCGTTTGAAGTGTGCAGGAGGAGGAGGAGGAGGAGGAGGAAAAGGAGGAGGAGGAAAAGGAGGAGGAGGAAGGGTTAAAGCCCCCAGCCCAGCCCTGCCTTGCCCATGGTCAGCCACCTCGTGTAATTCCATTAGGGTGCGAGATTCAAATGCAGAATTAGCTGTTGCCTACGCAGAATTATGTTAAACATGGCCCAGACTGAAAATCAATATTCTGCTTAAGTAACTGGCCCTCCAGTAATTTAATGAAGCTAAATTGCATTACACGGAGGTAAGGTGGTGGGGGACCATTTTGTCTCAAACCTTCCATTATACAGTGACTGTACAGCTGGATGCCTAAAGAGAAATTAAACATATACACTCATTTCTTCTTGAAGTTGGAACAGTGTTTTTTACACTGGATTACTTGTCTCCTTCCTTAATTTAAAACTACAGTAAATAATTTGCAGCCACATAATTAGGAAGGAGGCACAGTCTCATAATAAGAGGAAAAAATTGCTACCAGAGTATTAAAGGATTTTTTTTACTCAGTGAGAAAAAAAATGAAAAAGGACATTAAATGTTAGATCTGTATTAAAAATGTAATTCTAAAGGGTTTAAATCTATGACATGTCTACACTGAATTAATTAAATTCATGATCTGATCAAGGACTGAGAAGCTACCTTGGAGCTATCTCTTAAAAATGCTATGTATGTACATGTCAAAATAGGAATTAAAAAAAAAGCAGGCCTTTGATTTATTGGCAATTCATGCATGCATTATTGTGCTTTCTTGCCTGGCAGTAGGAGGGAAGTCAAAGTTTTATAAAGCACCTGAAACCTTCTCCTCACGCCTCTTTATTAAAGGAACTTCCTCGCCGAAGCCGCCCACTCCCAAACTCGGAGCCATCCGCTCTGGATGTGATCATGGTGACATCCACGACGACTCAACTCGTGTTCAAGCTGATTGACAAGAACAAAGAGCCTACAATTACATTATGCAGCACTTGTACTGCACCCTCTTTTATTTATTATTCAGCTGCAAAACTTCAACGGGAAGAAACACTTCAGAGTTTTGTGTCGGGGAGACGGAATTAAATTGACAATAATTCTGGGCGGTGTGGTCTGAAGTTCTGCTGATTAGAGATTACTTCCCCCTAAATCATTTGTCACATTGCCTTATAGAAGGGTAAAACAGACTTCAACCATGTGTAGCTGCAGTGGTATCTTTGGGGAAATGCAGGCAGCAGAGTATGTATTGTTTAAAGGGAAAAGAAGTGATTTGCATCTTCAATCGCTATTTTTTCTTGCCTGTCCAACTACCGGAATTTTCCTTCTGTACTTAAAAGGCAGTTAAACAAATGAAATTTATTTATGCCGAATCTGAAGCGAAAAAAGAGGCACTTGAAAGCACGTGTCTGCTTAACACCTCAGAGGGCATCCCTGGCCTGCAAAGATGTGCCAACGGGAGCTGCAGGATGCAGCATTAGCAGGAAAAGTGGGAACACAGCTCGGAACTGTTGGGTCAGGCTGGTTCTTCCCAGAAAGCTGCTACAGATCAACAGCACATCACTTCCAGCTTCTCTTTGCTGCTGGTTTGGGAATGCTGGTGTAAAGCCCCTGAAGGTGTCAGGGTGCACTCATTGCTCCAGTCTCACACTTTAATTAAAACCAGATGCCACTGTCAGCCATCAAATCTATACCTCAGGTCATTAAAGTGAAATTCCGTGGCTGTTGCCAGACCAAAATGTACAGAGGATGCACTGAAAGGCCACAAAGCAAGTGAGGGGAGTCAAGGGGTGCCCACCTCTGTTTTCTCCTGGTGCTTCCAAGACAGAGCATCGCCAAAATCTGAATATTCAGCTCCAGCCATGACCTAGTCCCATGTCAGCTGAACATGGAAATGCTTCATGGATATGTGGTGCTGACTCCTGACAGGCAGGAGCAGGAACATCTCCCTTTCTTCCCAGGAAAACTCCATCTGGATCAACATCACCTTTGCCAAAAGACAGTTCCAGCATCATCTCAGGCAATGAGGGAAGGACATGAAAAATTCAGTCTCTCTTTTGCACTTTATCGATTGAAAAGGAAAAGACTTCCAAGAGAAATTATTTTTACACCCTTGAATACCACCTAGCAGATCTATATTTTGTCTCTTTTTGACTCAAAAGATGTTTTACTCCCTTATTTCTTTTGGAATGGCAATTCAATAATGTGTGGCTGAACATTCATTAATTACATTCCAGTTTAAGGAATTATTTTGAAGGGAATAGCTGCTCTCAGAAATCCTGAGACACTTCTGGTTTGATTTCTGAGTCCATTAGAACTGAAATGTAGCTGTTCCCTTCCACACTGAGTTCCTGGCTTGTACTTGAAACCAGGTATGGCAGGATTTTTTCCTAGTAAAACATGACTTTAAACACATATTCAACAAGGGAAAGACGTCATGTATTTTATAACACAAGGTCCTTTACAGCAAATTATCCAACTAATTTTTTTTTTTTAAGATGCACCTTTATGTTCAATGATATTTCCTTTGGGGGTTTCATTAACATTCCATAAAAAAAAATAAAAGCTTTTTTTTTTAGTGAAATGCCTTGACTGATGAGTTTAGCGTTTTCCTCCTGCTCATATTTACATTTAGTGTTTTGATGATGTTAAATTCTACAAATGAGAGCAGTTTTTAAGTGTTCCTTTCAACACTGCCTGCCTTTTCTGTTTGATTTCTCTTGCTGATGGTGTGTTGTCAATGCTGAATGCTGGAATTGTTGTTGAGCAGGCACAGCTGGATGAATTAAAGTCTCTCCAGTAACTCAAACCAGAAATGACTTCATCTCAAAACTTTCCATGTAGCACAGGTCAGAGCTCTGAGTGGGGACAAAAGTAATGGGGTTACCAGAGGAAGAAAAAGTCAAAAGTACAAGTCAAAATACAGAGAGCAGTTTGGGCTCTCCTTGTGCAGCAATTTCTCTCTGTTACAGAGTGAAGCCCTGATGGAGACATTTGATAAGTAATTGTATTTTAAGTTCAAATAGAGTATCTGCATGTGTGCAGATACAGAGCCCAGTACACTTATCTTATTAGCTATTTACTTAAATTATCTGTTGGGTGTCCTAATATATACCTAGTGTCGCCTAATGATATCATCTACTAATTTATTCAAGGAATTTTGCCAAAAAACAAATAAAAGCCTCCAACACAAACATTTCTTCCCCATTCATTTAGAGCTCATCACAAACAGCGAAGCATTTCAATGTGGCCAAGGCAGATTTTCAAAGGTAACATCTTTAATTAACAGGAAGCAATTTCTAAAGTCAATACAAGGAGGGATGGTGCAATCAGACGTGTCTGAGTGTCCCTGNGGGATGGGATGGGATGGGATGGGATGGGATGGGATGGGATGGGATGGGATGGGATGGGATGGGATGGGATGGGATGGGATGGGATGGGATGGCAGGGGATGTCCTCACCCCAGCCCTGCTCCTCCTCCTCCCCACAGTTCCTCAGGAATCCCTGCTGCTGCCTCACTCCAAAAAAGGTCTTGTCCTGCTCTGGCAGCACGGGGAGCTGGAAAATTTCTTTTCATATCAAAACATTTCATCTGTTTCCTTCTTTCAGCATGAAGGGCAAAATCACCCTCAGCATGTTCAGGTTCGAAATAGGGCAAAGAGGGAGCAGCCCCTTCCTCATCCACATCCTCAGTGCCCTTTCCAGGTTTTCCTGCTGAGTGTTCCATGCTCCCTGATGTTCATTAGGAACGAGATGACATCTCCCATCACTGACCATCATGCCAAAATTTTGGAATCACAGAACCATAGAAGGGCTTGAGTTGTAAGGGACTTTAAAGACCATATAATTCCACCCTCTTCCACTATTCCAGGTTGCTCCAAGCCCTGTTCAACCTGGCCTTGGACACTTCCAGGAATGAGAATTCTGTGAGTTCACAACCTCTCTGGACAGCCTATTCCAGTGCCTCACCACTCAATAATACTGTTTTAAGTTTTTCCCCTTAAGTCTTTTCCTTAAGTCTGTGGAATTGGATTTCCTGCAATTCCTGTGTATGTCCCAACCTCTGCTGGGCTGGATGTGGCTCTTCCAAGCTTCCAACCAAAAGAATCACCAGAATTTCTCCATCCCTAAGTGGAGATGATACAACTCAAGCCTGACATCAGATGTGTTTAAAAACAAAGGTTCAAAACTCTTTTGATAAGTTTGTGTCCGAGGGCCTCTAAAACTCAATGTTCTGTGCTGAAATCAATTCATGTTGTCAATAGCCAGGAATTCCTGAAGCTAAAATTGGGATCTCTTGTTGACTGTTGCAGTTCTGGAAAATCAGCATCACATAAATACAGATATTGAGGATGAACCAGAGAGGATGAGTTGCTTTTGAACTGAGCTGGAGCAGTCCATACTGAGCCAGTTCATTGGTGCAGTGTTAAACCCTTGGTCACACAGGAGCATGGGGTTTTTTGCATTTTTCCTGTTATGATTTTCTGTATTTCAGGTGATTTGGATTAAATGTACATCTTCACAGAATCCTGTAGCTGGGTCATTACAAAGGGACACCCAGAGCTGATGCTCAGGACCCACAAAAGGGATCATTTCTGGGTAATGTTAAAAGCATCAACACATGTTAGTATTTGTGTGTGCAGGAAAATCTGCAAAAATCCCTATCAATAACTAAAATCTGCTGATCATAATAATTCCAGGTGGTCAGTGGTCACTTTGTACCCTCAGCTCTCCATCCACATCAGTTCTGGTGCAGAGGGGACAGTTTTGACAAGGAAGTTTTCCTCTTCCTGCTCCTCCTGGTCAGTGGAAAGTGGTGGTTCCAAAGCACTCATGGATTTTAATTCAAAGAATTGGGAATAAAACTGAATTCTTAGGAAATCTCTTTGCTCAGGGACCCCACAGCTTTGTCACCAGTGCAGAAATGGCTGGGATACATCCTGTCCACCTTGCAGGGAGACTGGAACCCCATGTCCCACCATCCCACCCTGCCCTCTCCATCCCTCCCAGTTCCCTCCAGCACAGGCACATTTTTCTGCCATTCACCAGCCTTTATTCCTTTCCCTTATTGTTTTTAGCCTTTTCTGTGACCCTTGAAGTCAATTTTAGGGCAACATTGGAAGTGCAACAGGATTTTATTTATACAGCAAGCACAGGCATGATGCTACTGTGGGACAGAATTGGGCACCCCTTGCCTCAGCCTCTGCTCCTGCTGCTTGTCCTGGGGTTGTCTGTGGCACCAACAGTGAGGTTTGCACCTTGCTGACCTGAAAAATAGGTGATTTTATGTTTACACCGAGATTCCCCCCTTCAGAGGCCTCAACAATTCCAGCAAAAGTTAGTTTTTAATTTCAGGAGCTGTTTGTGATTTAGTCTCTGCCACGCTCACCCTGCTCTGGCCTTGGACACTGCCAGGGATGGGGCAGTCACGATTTCTCTGAGCAACCTCTGCCAGGGCCTAATTTCTTCTATCAGAGAGATTTATCCCCTGTCTAATCCTAGGCTGTAGAAAATGCCTCTTCCACACATTCCACAAGTTTAAATTAACTTTTGTGGAGCAACTGCTTAGACAAAGGACATGAAGGACCAAATCCTGCATTCCTTCTGTGCTCTGAACATTTAATGAAGGTGAATTTCTGCCCTGCAAGGTTTGTGAGATCCCACTCTCTGCAGCGATGACTCTCTTGGTATTTCCACTTAAAATTTTTTTTTTCAAGGCCTTGTAATTGTATGTAAAGTTTTCCTTGGATCTGAAAGACAAAAAGCCCTAGCAAGTCAGAGGCTCAGCCTGGGAGAAACAATTGATCTGCATACAGAGGGAAAGGTATTTTTAAAAGGGGGTTTGATATTTTTTTCATTCTTACCCTAAATTGCTTTGGTTTTGAACTCACATTTTATCAACTGCAGAATTCACTTCAGTGTAAATCTCATTGATTTCAGCCACATTTTATTCCAGGGATAAACGTGATTTCATTATTCTATTACAAAGCACATTAAAAATAAAGTGTAGGTGACAACTTTATCACTGAAGATGGGATTCATTACTTATGAGTAAGGGGGATTTTTTTTTCTTCAAGAGGGGTTTAATTTGGATTTCTAGCATATAGCCATGCATATATACAGCAGCCAAAGAAGCTATAGCCTGTCATTTCAATAAAACATGTATGAAAGCATCCCTAAGCACCTCCTGACATGTCAGGGATATATGGTGTAAGAGTGTGTCCATGTCAGCAGTGACAAGCTGAACCTTAATGGCTCTAAAACAGTCTTTATGGTTTACTGTACCCGTAATCCATTTTATAATGAGTGCTCAACCACATACAAGGATTCTCTGAGTTTCCTCTGCCTTTTAATTCACCCCAAGGTTCCTAAACGAGGGCAAAAACTCCAAATTGTGGGCAATCCTTCCTGAGGAGCATTATGTGCTGAAATACTTTTGCAAGACAGGTAAATGTAGAATAAGGCTTTGCTCTAATCCTTGAATTTCCTTCTGTGGGTTTTAAGAGAGGCCAGTTCTGACATTTTACTGTGGTTTTGGGGGAAGGTTTTAAATTTTATCAGGCTGGCAAAGCTTTGGACTTAGAAAATGTGGGGATGGGGAAGAGGTGCTGTAAGGCCATGACAGACACCACTCATTTAGGGCTCAAACAAAAGTAGAATATGATCTTTCCTACCATGATTTTCACCCTTTATCTATGGGAAATGTCAGCAAGAAACAGGGAAACTCTGGCAAAGATGTAACAGGAGCTGGAGCATCCTCTTGGCAGCAGTCTCCTGGCACAGAGCTCTTGCCATACACAGAACCATGGAATGGTTTGGGTTGGAAAGGATCTTAAAGATTATCCAGCTCCACCCCCTGCCAGGGACAGGGACACCTTCCACTATCCTAGGTTGCTCCAAGTGCCATCCAAGCTGGGAATTCCAGAGATGGAGCAGCCACAACTTCTCCGAACCAGCTGTTCCTCCTTGTCTGTAGGACACCAGGCAGAGGCACCATTAGAAAGGAAAAACAAGGTTTGGAATTCCAGGGAAGTCCAAGGAGCTGAGGTTCTGACACAGGAATGTGGAATTGTGGAAACCCAGTCTCAGAAGGGCACGGATGGTGCCACACCTTGCAGGGAGGCTGGAGACACAACCACATTTCACAATAACTTTTGGGGTTTTAATTAAGATAAATCTATTATTTAAATCCTTTTGTCTCTTAAATTATAATTATGATGCTGATGGTGGTAATAATATAATGAAGAAGAAGGAGGAGGAGTGGAAGAAAAAAGAGGAGAAGGAGAAGAAGGAGAAGGAGAAGAGAAGGAGAAGGAGAAGGAGAAGGAGAAGGAGAAGGAGAAGGAGAAGGAGAGCGAGAAGGAGAACAAGAACAAGAACGAGAACGAGAAGGAGAACGAGAAGGAGAACGAGAACAAGAACAAGAACAAGAACAAGCAATAAATTTGTGCCTAGGAGGCCATGGCTCTGGTGAAGCTGATCTTCTCAGTCCCAGCCCAGGCTGCAGAGACCCCTGAAGAAATGCATCCCCCCAGGTCCTCCCGTTTTCCATCCTCAGGCACCCGGTGACCCCCTCTGCCACCCAGGTTCTCTCCCTGCACGTCCCCTCTTTCCAAGCCCAGTGCCTGCTCTGCCCCCCGCCCAGGGCGCTCAGAAATCAAGGCCAGCTCCTCCAAGGGACAGCCCTGGGCACTCGTGACCCCCGGAGCAGGAGGCTGAGCATCCCTCCCGCAGGTCCTGGGTGCCACGGGCTGGGTGCCCCGCGGGTGCCAGGCCCAGGGGCTTGGGAGCGCCCAAGGGGAGAGGGAAGGAAGCAACTAGAAACAGCCACTTAGCGTCTATTTAGAGCCTGGGAGCATTTGTGAAAGCCATCCCCATTACTGTTGAAAAGATGCAAATTTGGTGAAATAATCAGCTGTATGGCTGCAGGCTGTTTCTCAAGTACCCTGATTCCTTACAGGAGGGAAGGTATTAGTGTAAGACACACAGCAAGGCCAAGTTCATGTTGCTCAGAGGTAGCCCCTAACCAAACTCCACCAAGTGCTATAAAACAAGATTTGTTATCCTGGCAAGCGCTGACAGTTCCTCCAATAAAGCCCCCAAAAAAACCAGAGCCCTTCGGGCGGGTTGCAGGGGTGCAAAAAGCAGCGCTCACAGGCACGGCTGCCCCAGGGGACACGCGGTGGCACAGGGGACACCGGTCCCTGCCCCGCCGCCCCTGCCCCGGCCCGGCCGGGCAGCGGCAATTAAAGCATCGCCTGCATCCCGTCCGCCAGCCAAAATCCCCGCAGATGCTCCAGGAGCCATTTATCTCCGGCAAGAAAGAGCATCAAGCGAGCAGCGCGCAGGGCTTTGTGCCGGGAGCTGGGGGAGCAGGCGAGGAGGAGCCGCGCGTTGAAATCCCGGGGAAATCGCAGCGTGCAAGGTGAGATCTGCTGCCCGGCTCCAGGCTCCCCTCCGCCTCCACACCGAACTTCGGGGGAAGATAATGGTGTGTTTAAGAAAAGGGTGGAATTTAACAGCAAAAGCATGTTCTTCCGGCATTGCTTATTTTAAAGGTTGTGGGAAGAAGCTCTAAAATGCTGGAGTATTTGAATAATATTTCTAATTTCAGGAGCATCAAGTATTTTCTGAAACCAGCAGTGAAGGTGAGCCTTCAGTCAAGTAGTTTGATCATTGCAATTCCAACTCTCCCTCCGATCAGTTTTGCAGCCAATGGCTTAAAATAACAAAAATATATCCTATAAAAAAAAACAAAATCCAATCATCAAAGCCCCATTCCTCTGTGTTTATGCTGTGCCTGCCGTGGGATGGGCGACAACAATGTAAGGCATCATTTCAAATTAGGAAATTTTCTTTTCCTGGGTGGCAAAAGGAAAAAAAAAATTTAAAAAAATAGTTTGAGCGTCTTTTCTAGCAGAGTAATGGAATAAAGTGGAGTTGGAGAGGGTGTGTTTGTGTGCACGACAGGGCTGGGGCTCCAATATGCATCTTTATGTATTATGGATCCCGTTTTCTCACATTTTTCTCAGTGGACAGATATTGTGCTGTAGCACTCAGAATACCTGAGAAAAACATTCCAACAAATTGCATTCCTTGTCTATACAGATCCTATAAGGAGCACAAAATAGGCAAGGAGAGTCTTCATCAGAGAAAGCCTTTTTTGATTCCTCCCCCCCCCCCAATCTTCTGTAACAACATAAAAGATACTGTTATGACAAGTACTCTGGTAGTTCATTCTTTCATTTATAATTTAACCACAGCCTATATAACCTAATCAGAAAAATGTGGAGCATGATTAGTACAACAATCGAATGCAGTTGGGCTCCTTGAACAACTCAAAGAACAATACAAAAGAAAGCAAAAAAAAAAAAAAAAGAAAAAAAGAAAAAGGAGGGAAAAAAATCAAGGCGAACCATTGCAGACATATCAGAAAATATGTGGTATTTCTTTAATATTTCATTTTAAACTACCTAATTGTGTTTTTAAGCTTCGGTTCCTGTAATTTTGCAAGATGAGGCATTCCAGTGAGAAAACATATGGTAAGGGATTTTTAAACCACATAGCTAGAGTGCATCATAGACTTATCTGCTGCTTTAGTGTCACAAAAATCCACCACTGAATTTATCCAGTCACCCATTAAAGAAAGAAAAGAATTAAAGGAAAAGGAGTTTAAAAATCCCCAAATGCTCCAAAAAAACCCCAAGAACACCCTACTGGAAAGTGCCATCGGGCTCGAGGCAGGAGCGAGGTGGATCAGTGAGGCTTCCCACGGCAGGAAAAGTGGCAATTATCCGGTTATTTCGGGATCCTGCCTAGCAAATATTGCACGTGGTGGTGACAAACTGTCACGAGCAACAACTTGTGCCGGCGCCTGGGCTAAAATGAGTTTTAATGAACCTCGTGCCTTTGCATCCAGGAGAACTTCCCATCCTGGCCCTTCCCAGAGCTCTTCCCACGAGGTGGAATCCAAGGGGGGCTTCGGTGGGAGCAGGCAAGGAGAGGTTTTCCAGGAGAGGGACTGAATCAGCACTTTCTGTGGCACTTTCCGAGGGGATGTCAGGGCGTGAGAGCGACAAACTTTGACATTTGCTTGTGGCAGGGGGAGCTGGGGGCCCTGAGGATGCTGCAGCTCCTGGGAATGCAGAGCCAGGCCGGCTGGAGGGTGCTGCTCCCACCCAGCTGCTTCTCCCAGATCCCCGGTGCTGCCTGCAGAGAAAAGGGTTTCCTTGAGCCCAGCCTGAGGTAAGAGGAGGACACAGCCAGGCTGGGCTGTGGGGGAATTTCAGGCAACGCCTGGAACAATGTCACTGCAGAGGAAATCACAATGCCTTGGCACCGACATCAAGCGCGCGGTTCTGCGGGAAGCGGAGTTGAAAGGAACTTTTGGAGGCCTCTGGCTAAGCCTGGGTGCCAGGGAAGGCTGTGCCACCCACCCCTGAGCCAGGCTGGTTTGGCATCAGGGTGACAAAGCTCCGAGCTCCCAGTTATCTGTTCCAAAGTGCCACAAATCACCCCCTGGGAAAGCTTCCCCTCCAATCCATGGGAAGTCAGGAGCATCCCTGCGAGCGCTCCACGCCAGCTCCTGCCTCCCCATCCTGCTCTCAGCTAAAATTCACCTGGACTCCGTCTCTCCTGCTGGCTTTTTTTACTGCTTATCTTGCTTTTAAAAGACAAACTCTTAACCCCTTGCACTTAAGGGATTCCCCCAAGGTTGTCTGCCTGTTCCCACCGGGAATTTCTAAGTGTAAGGACCGAGAAAAGCGAAAAGCGTAAGGTGTTAATCTTGATAATTAGTGCACAAAACCAATTAGAGGGCCAAAAAACCTTCAGGCACAGAAAGTGATTTTTTTGTTTATTTGCTTACCTTATTAAGTTAAATATCTGTCTGAATTAATCACTAATGAACGTGAAGAAGGCTCAATAGCACCGGCTTAATGAACAGCAGTGTCAGATGCATTTTACAGGGCACCAAATCACTGGGCAGAGGGAGCCAAGTGGCTCCTCAAAAATCACTTTTCTGCCCAATTTTCTGTTTGCAAAGCAGTAAATTATTTACGTTTATTGTGCTGATTTAAGCACTTAAATACTATGAATGGAGCACAGGTTTTAAAAATAGAGGATCACTGCACAACCCTGCTGCTGGAAATTCTCAGGTTTTTTTCCACTAAAGGCTCCCTCCCCCCCCTCAAAAATTCTTCTACAATTGTTCCAACACCCCCTTATTAAATTAAACATATTTTTGTCTACAATTTATGGTTTTCCAGACTTTCAGTGCTTCAGGAATTAAATTGTACATGCTGCCAGCAGTCCCCTTCATACTTGCCTGGTGGCTTGAGCAAAGTTGGGGTGTTTTCCGGATCAAACCGTTCTTTATTTCCCCAAAACAACGTCATTTTCCCCTCTTTTTCCACCTATCATTCACACGGTAAACATCTGCATTGTATTGTCAGATGTTTTAATTGTCATGTCCCCAGCTCTGGGCATGGAGTGAATGTGCTCAACATCCCTCCTAAAAAATATTTCCCATTTTTCTATTAATATCTCCTCATGCCTCTCCCTTTATTTCCGAGCAGGCACGGAGGTTTTGCTGCTCTTACACTGGGTGGTTTTTTTTTGGTTTTTTTTTTTTTTTCTTCCCCTTTGCTTTGGAAAACCTTTCTGAAATCTTTTCCTGCTGCAGATTTTTGGCTGCACGGACACACAGGAGGAAGGTGAGCTGATTCCCCAGCCCAGCGTTAGAGCCACATAATGGAATAGGACGGAAGGGAAAAGCCTCATAGCAGAGCAGCAGAAAAAGTGGGAATCCAGAGCTTTCTAGGATCTCCTGAAAGGTGATTTTTAATTTTTTTTTTTTTTTAAATTGCAGCCCGTGGAACGATGGATGTTTTGTAGTAAAATGTGCCCAAATATTTGCAGCAGCAGAACTTTGCTCATTATTTCAGTGCTGAGCTGCTTTGTGTGTCAGCTCACACACAGCCCCTGGTGTGGCTACTCACAGCTCCTTACTCGCTGTGGAAGTCCTTCCCTACCTTGCCTTAATAAAATAAACACTAATAACCCTTTGGAAGAAAATGTGGCAGCATTTAGAGGGGGAGAAACTGCAAACTGCATCCCGCAGGTTTAACTATTTCAGCCATTTGGGCTAAACGCTCTTCAAGCAGCAGTAATGGGGAAAGTGCCCCCGCTATTCACAGGAGATACTCCAGGAGTAAACACCACCCTGCCTGCGAGCAGCTAATTAAGGGAACCGGGCGCAACTCCGAGAATTCCGGGGAAAAATAATGGTGCTGAAGGAATGGCTGGGACTGCGCAGCCCAGGATGGGACGGAGCGGTGCTGGGATCAGAGCAGCCCAGCTCCTGCATCTCCAAACTCCTCTGCTCTTTGTTACTTAATGCGATGCAGGAGATCAAAGATCCGCACAGGCTGTGCCGGGGTGTTGCTGCAGTCCCTGTCACACCGGGATTTTTGCTTTTTTTTTTTTTTGCTTTTTTTTTTCCCCTTCTTCTTTTCCCCCCCTTTTTTTAACTTAATGTTTGGGGAAGGGGGGGGGTATATTTTTTAACCTTTTTTTTTAGCCTTTTTGGGGGATGCTTTTTCTGGGTTTCTTTTCTTCTTGTCTTTATTTTTTTTTTCCTGTTCTGCTTCCCCCCTTCTTCTTCCTTTCTTTTCCCTCCACTTTCCCAGCGCCCCCCCCGCCCCCCCTTTTTTCCCCCCTTTCCTTTTCTGGCCTCTTTTCCTATTTTTTAAAATATTTT
>WBNO01016908.1:180291-181632 GCA_013400575.1 Peucedramus taeniatus | reverse complement strand
TTTTTAACATTTTCTTACTTTTCCTTTTTTCCCTTTTTTTTGCTTTTTCATTTTGCCTCCTTTACCCCATTTTTTTGTTTTCCCTTTTTTTCCTTTATTTTTTACTACTTTTCCCCTCTCTTTTTTCCCCCCCTGCTACCTTTTATTTAACATATATTTTCCCCCTCTTTCTTCTTCCCATTTCCCCTTTTCCCCTCTTTTATTCCCCTTTTTTCTTATTTTTCCCCTCAGCCCACTTTCCCCCCCCCCACTTCCCCTAACAACAAAACAACGCAAAATAAAAAGATGAAAATTTAACAAAACCACACCGGGCTTCTCCTTGGTTTTACTCAACGATTCCACAGGTTTTGTCCCAGCTCGGAGCCGCTCCCCCCCACTTCCCAAAATCTCCCAAATTCTCCCAAAATCTCCCGAAATTCCCGCTCGGAAGCGCGGCGCGTTGCGCTGGCGGCCACGGGGCGGCGCTGTGGCTCCGCCCGGAGCGGCGCCGATGCCGGGGATGGAGCGGGCAGCGAAAAGAGGGAAAAGAGGGGAAAAAAAAGAGGGAGAGGAGGGAAAAGAGGGAGAGCAGGAGGAGGAGGAGGAGGAGGGAGCCGCGCTTTACAAGTTCCTGAATTTTATGGCTGCGCTGCNTTTCTTCCTTTCTTTTCCCTCCCCTTTCCCAGCCCCCCCCCCCCCCGCCCCCCCTTTTTTTCCCCTTTCCTTTTCTGGCCTCTTTTCCCATTTTTTAAAATATTTTTTTCTTTTGTCTTTTTTCCTTTCCTTTTATTTTTAACATTTTCTTACTTTTCCTTTTTTCCCTTTTTTTTGCTTTTTCATTTTGCCTCCTTTACCCCATTTTTTTGTTTTCCTTTTTTTCCTTTATTTTTTGCTACTTTTCCCCTCTCTTTTTTTTCCCCCTGCTACCTTTTATTTAACATATATTTTCCCCCTCTTTCTTCTTCCCATTTCCCCTTTTCCCCTTTTTTATTCCCCTTTTTTCTTATTTTTCCCCTCAGCCCACTTTCCCCCCCCCCACTTCCCCTAACAACAAAACAACGCAAAATAAAAAGATGAAAATTTAACAAAACCACACCGGGCTTCTCCTTGGTTTTACTCAACGATTCCACAGGTTTTGTCCCAGCTCGGAGCCGCTCCCCCCCACTTCCCAAAATCTCCCAAATTCTCCCAAAATCTCCCGAAATTCCCGCTCGGAAGCGCGGCGCGTTGCGCTGGCGGCCACGGGGCGGCGCTGTGGCTCCGCCCGGAGCGGCGCCGATGCCGGGGATGGAGCGGGCAGCGAAAAGAGGGAAAAGAGGGGAAAAAAAAGAGGGAGAGGAGGGAAAAGAGGGAGAGCAGGAG
>WBNO01016908.1:172791-175291 GCA_013400575.1 Peucedramus taeniatus | reverse complement strand
GACCATTTTGTTGAAGGGATCTCCGAGCCGCCCACCTCCACCACACATTACAGCACACCTATGACATGACCCAAGAACAATGGGTGAAAAATGGGCTATAAAAACATGAATGGCCTGCTTCATATAAAGCAGATTTTATAATGCAGGTGTGCCTTCATTTATCGATACTGTAAAGCAGTGAGATCATACTGGCAGTAAAACACAGCATTTGTAAAACAACAACTGAAAAAAAAAAAGGGGGGGAAAAATTCTATTAATTAAAAATGTAATGGCACAGATAAAATCTCAACGGGGTGTTTTAGAAATATATTTGATATTTTGTCATCAGATGCTTTGCATCAGCTCGCACAGAATTCAGCCAGCTCTGAGAAGGAGATCTGGAAAAGGGAAAAAAAAACTTAATTGAACTGTAAAACTATATCCCACATTTAGGAAAAACCAGGCATGTAAAAATATCTATTTAATAAGTGTCGTTTAAGTTGTTAAAGCTGGTAGAGGGTTAGGTTTTTTTTTTCCTTCACCCATTAGGATATGAATGGGAAAAATTATGAATAGGAAATCCTGCTGGAGTTTTTATTGCCTATTTCCTTTCGGGAAGATGGCATTGTTCCTCTTTTAAAAAAGGGAAGGGGCGTAAAATAAGTGCAGGCATATGACAGACATCCTTCAAAGGCGGGCTGGCAGAAGTGTTGTTCTGTATTTTTGTTCCTCACAAGGCAAAGCCTGTTCTATTTTTAAGCAGGGCTGTGCTGCTGTGGACATTTCCCTTCCCTCGAAAGGGGTTTTGGCATAATGTTGTTTTGATTAAGGCAGATTTCTGTTCTATTCTATTTAGTTTCTTATTTTTTTTAATCACAATGCAGGAGCAAAGGATTGTATTTTTTTTATTATCTTTGTTGTTGTTGAATTTTTCCTTTTCCATTTTTTTTCCTGCACCCATTCCAGACCAGAGATTAAAATTTTTCTACTCACATCAGCAGGTCCAAAAATCTTTACCTGTGCAGGAGGGTTTTGCCAAGCCCACCTGTCGAGCCCCAATTTCAGCAGGTTTTAGGGTCTTCCCGATCTTGCTTATTTTTTTGGGATATTGCAAAAAAAATATTTTAAAAGTGACAAATTTCCAGGGCAAAGGTGTCACCCTACAAACCTTTGATTGATTTAATCACCCTGAGCTGGGTAAGGGGAGGGGAGGGTCTGAGGGTCTCAGTCCCTCAGAGGTGACCCCAAACACATCTGGGGTTTTGCTGAGGTGCCCAAAATGGGGGAGCACCCCCTTGGCTACAGCCTGGGGCTCCTGCCTGACCCTCTCCCCTCATCTGGGGACTGTCCTCACCCTGTGCCTTCCCCTCCCTTCCTGCCTCCCCCTCCCCAACTGCCACAATCCCAGCTTGTGTCATCATGTTCAGCACAGATGTTTCAGCAGCTGTACATGGTGAGCAGCTTTGAAAAGAGTTTTTTTCCTAAGATATTTTTCCTAAGATTTTTTTTCCCTAAGATTTCTTTTCTCTGAGATTTTTTTTCCTCTTTTTTTTCCATCTTTTTTTTCCTCTTTCCTCAATTCGACAATAGTCAACCACTGCCATGGGATATGGGACAACAGGGACCTCCATCGTGGATACAGCTTCCTACACTCACCACCCTTCCATAAATTCACTGATTTTTCCTATTTTTTTAAATTTGCCATGCTGGGTGCTGGGTTTTGTGGGTTCCTGGTGGGGCCAAGGAGTTATTTTTATATCTTGGCACTGCCAATGAAATCGTGGTGATGGCCCAGAGTATTGTCATGGTGTGTGACACTCATGGGACAGCCTTGGGCACAGCCAATGAGCCTCACACCAGTGTGGGGAGCAGTTTTGGGGAGCACTGTAATTATTATTTCCCAGATGAAGCAAAGTCATGGAGATTCCTGGAATTTTGTCTATGAACCTGCTGACTTGAGGACCAGAACAATGTCCTGGGTGCAGGTTTGATTTTCTCCAGGAGTTACATGGATGACTGGAGTTTTAACCCAAAAAAAACCCCAAAACATAAAAAGAATGAAATCCCATTAAACCCACGAGCTGTAGATATTCCCATCTCCAGGTTGTCCATCAGGATGGCTGAAGGCTCTGGCACAGGCAGTCAGATAAATTATCTGTTCTGTTTAATTATTATTTTTCTAATGTCATTTTTCTTGTGTCACAGCAGACAATGCTCTTCCTCTTTACTGAATGCCAGGAATTTATCCTGGAGATTCCCATGAATGATCCTATTTATACAAGCAGGGACATTCCAGGGGCTGGTGCCATGACTTATTGCTGAGCCTGCCTGCCAGTTCTTAAGCACCTTGCTTTCCTTTTTTGTTCAAAACGAGCCAGCAGGTTCTTATTTGTCTTTAATAATTAAAGAAGTGGAGGAGGAAATGGAGTGGCTTTGGATGCCAATCCATTGCTCTTTTTTTGGACAACAAGTGCCCTCAGCCTCACCCTGTGCCAGCACTTGGCCAAGCCCCACCATCCAT
>WBNO01016908.1:147791-167791 GCA_013400575.1 Peucedramus taeniatus | reverse complement strand
AGACAGGAAATCTTGGGAAGTTGACCGGAGAGTTATGGAATTACCTGTGGAAACATATTGCTGAGGGTCAAGCCGGAGGGTCGATTTGTCAGGCGGCAGTGTCAGGGTCCTCACATTCACAACTGTAATTTGTTTTCTTAACACTTTTTTTTCCCCTTTTTCCAGGATATGTAGCTGCAGAGGCCTAAACCTATAAATTTCCAACTTCACACATGTTCATTGTTNTTTTTTTTTTTTTAGCTCCCCAGGGTCTGGTTTGATGCATACAGTATTTTTTGCTAATGTGATAAACTTTGGGAACTGGGATCCCATACATCACAGGCAGCCATGTCAGAAGATTAGCAAACAGCATCCCTTGGAAAAGCTTGATTTATAAGTCCTCCCTCTATCCCATCCTCACCCCCCTCTCCCTCCATATCTCCAGCAAAACAAGGTTGCTTTACAGAAGGATCTTAAATTGCAGGGTTTATTCATAACCTTAAAATGAAATTCAAATATTGCACAACATCTCCATGGCAGAATCACTTCCACCGTGTTCCCGTAATTAATCCAGAATTACGAATACAGCCACAAAGCAGAGGAGAACTAACAAGTAAATAAATTCTTCTTGGCTCCCAGATGGACCAAATCCCGGCATGAGTCCGTGATGTGCTGGTGCTGCTGCCGTGTCCTCCCCACGTCACAGGCAGGGGGGAGAATGAGGAGAGGACTGACGGAAGCAGTCTCTGGGATTGAGTCATGGTCAATTTTATTTTTTTAATTGTGGCTGTGTCATTTTTTAATTTAAGTATACGAGGTTTTAATTATTATTAACAAATATGACAGGTTTTTTATTGTCAACATGACATTTTCCTTTTCTTATTAGAGGAAATATCATAGCTTTTGTTTTCAGAGATCACTTTTCATTTTTCATTATCAGATATGCCTTTTTTTGTTGCTTTCAAACATGATCTTTTTGATTTTTATTAGCAGAGATGCCATTTTTTGTTTTCCAACATGATCACCTGACTATCCTGTGAAGCATCAGGACAGCAATAACACTTTTAGCTGAAAATGGGGCCTAAGTCACTGAAGAATTTTGTAGCTCACCCTATTTAAT
The DNA here is from genome assembly GCA_013400575.1 of Peucedramus taeniatus. Lineage (NCBI taxonomy): Eukaryota > Metazoa > Chordata > Aves > Passeriformes > Fringillidae > Peucedramus > Peucedramus taeniatus. The sequence continues at coordinate 166,692 of WBNO01016908.1, read as the reverse complement.
TACAGATTTCATCCTGCAACACCGAACTTTCATATAGAGCAAAGCCCTCTGTAGCCCCTTCCTTCCCCAACGCCTGCAGACTCTCATTTCCAGCTCTCGCCTCTTCCTTCCCAACACTAATGCCCATTAATATCCAGAAAGTGTCAATTGTATCCAAAGTTTCAGGCTATTAAATCGATGAAAAATATATTGGATTTAATATGTTTGGCTTAGGAAATTTGTTTTGTGTGCTGCAGCCTAGTGCAGCTTGCTCTGAGCTTACCTCTGTTTGAATTAGAGGGTTTCAGCTCATGTGCAGCTCAGACATTGGCCCACAAGACCGTGAAGCGTAGCTGATTTTTGGAGAAACTACTAAGTAGTTTCTATAGTGATAATGATGTACTATGTGCACCTATTGGGAATATATAAAATTAGAGAGAATTTCTGTTTGCTTTGGTCCTCTTTCTAGAATAATTACAGGAACTGCCATTCATTCCCATTCTGTTACCCTGATTATTCTAGAATAACCTGGTTATTAAGGTTTAGGCGTGTTTAAGAACATACTGCAAAGTGACAACTTGTCATGTTGGTATTATCAATACTTTAAAAATTTCCATATTAGTGACCCAATTTTCTCAAGATTCCTGAGTGTTTAATTTGGTGGGGAGAAGGAGGGAGGGGAGTAAATGATGCCTTTGCCTTTTCTCTATTCAAAGTAACCTTAATTTTCTGTTTCTGAATAGAAACCTTTCCCTGAGCGACTGAAAAAAAAGAGTAAGAAAAATTCTGTCTAACCACATTCTCAGCTTAGAAATCCTTCTGCTCCCATCAGATGTGGTGGGGAACACTTTGAAATCTCCCCCTGCCCGTGGCAGAGGTGCCATTGCTAAAGTCAGGGAATTATGTAAATTGGAAATGCTGAGTGACTGACCCCAAACCTGTTTCCCACACTTCACAGCCTTAAAACCCCATCATGTTTAATGAAATATATTCCCTGAAACAGCCCTTTCCCTCTGAGGCAAGATACCCTCCACGGGGCAGGTGTATAACAGCAGGTATTTTCACTGTGATTTGGAATTTTCTTGGCTAGGAGGAATTTCTCCTGCAGAAGGAGGAAAGTTTCACCAAATGAGACACAGCAAAGGCTCTGCTCTGGTGAAGGTGCCCATAAAGCTGTCCAGAACCACACTTCGCTGACGTAGTGACAGATTGGGCAATTTTGCTGTGGTAATTACTCAATGCTTCAGCAAATGGTAACTAAATCCTTTGGAAATCAAAATGTCTAATTGCACATGCACATATGGTGTCGCCCCAGCCATCCTGCAGAAGGTAATGGAACCAGCACACCCAAACCTTCCTGGAATTCCCCCAGCTCCAAAGCCACCAGTGACACAAAACAGTTGGCATTTGGAAGAGTGTTTGGGGAAAAAAGATGGGAAAAAAAGAGCTTTTGGAAAACGTGGTGTAGTATATACAAACCTGGGGTACGACAGCAAAATTTAGGTTGGTTTTGTCTATAAAGAGGAAAAGGTTAATGCTGTGATGTTGCTGCTCTAATCTGTGTACAGGAACCATTTTATTGCCAAAATAGCAAGGATGGGTTCAGTGTTTGGTCTGGGATGTTGACACACAAGGTTCAGGATCCACACAGACCATGCCAGGGGACCATGGAGGATTTTTGGGCCACAATTGCTCATATCAGGTCTGCTGGAGCCCTGGACCGTGGGGACCAGGACAATGGGGACACGTTTCCCAAGGGCCACGTTGAGCACCAAATCCTGCTGGCTGAGCAAGAGAGCAGGGAAAGGACCTTGTCCAGCCCAGTTCAGCCAGCTCCCACTAACCTTCACACTGAAGGAGGATCCAGACCTGAAAAAGAGATGCAAGATTTTGTCTGAGAGCTTTGTTTGGCACAAACACTGGTGGTTGATGATGCTCTGGGGTAGAGGAGACAAAATTAGGCCCTTCCATTCCATCAAAGCCAGAAATGTGGGACACCATCCTTAAACCAGGACTCGAGGTAAAATTCTTGGTCCCTTTTTGCCCCTGATGAAGCTCAAGGTCAGGAAAACCAAAAGGACAAAACTCCTTGTGGGGGGCTAAATTAACTCTAACATGTTATTTTAGAATTACTTGATCTGAAGAATTGCTAAAATCTGACCTGTGTATCCATCCATCCATCCATCCATCCATCCATCCATCCATCCATCCATCCATCCATCCATCCCTATTGCTACTCCACAGATTTTAAGCTCTTAGGATTTCTGCTGTCAGAAAGAGGCAAAACCTCCCCTTCTTATTTCAACTATCACCTTCAGTTACAAACATTCAGCTTCAATGCAGGAGGGCAACACTGAATTAATTATTAATTGGGGTTTCTGGACCAGCTTCAGCCCCCTTTTCTGGAAGACATAGTCCTATGTTCTACATTTTGTAATTACTAGGCAGAAAACCTGCATCCCTTACATTTCTTCTTCTCCAAAGAATCCCAACCCCCCGTTCTTGTGACTCTCCTCGGAATTCGGAGTTCTTCTTTTTATTTCTTGCTATTAATGTTTAGAAACTCTGAGGGTGTATGATTAATGCAGGTAGTGTGACTTTGATATAGGACAAAGTAGCATTAATTGTATGATATACATTATTTTTAAAACAACTACATTGTCTTCATCTTGCATAATTATCTCTTTGTTGCTGTTAATCAGGATTTCCCAAAGTGGCACACAATAAAAAGCATTAAGGTTTATGTCAGCAGATCCAAATCTGGAATCAAATCTATCTGTACCATCAGGTGCCCATTAGGCTGGTGGAATTGCACATTAAAGACACTCAGACAATACAGACGCTTTTCTCTTGCAGTAACTGGGAGAAAGGAGAAATTGGAGCTCTGGAAACAGATGTAGGAAAAGGCAGTTCCTGCCCAATCCATCACAGGCAAGTGAAGAGAGGAAAAAGAGGTGAAATATTCACCCACTGATGTTTTTGAGTGGTATCTTAGCGATTTTCAAGAATATCTTGCTACTTAAAAATATCTTCACGGTTTTTTTCACTCAGATTTTAGGACAAGGTTGTTCTCTGTGAAATTGTAAATAAAGTTGGGGGCTGCTGTACTAAAGGGGCTCCCAGGGGGTAGCAGTACCTGTCCCAGGGGTGTCAGTCCAGCCTGGGGACAAGAGTGGCCACTGCCCCAGTTCCACATCTGGGACATGGGATGAGTGTGGAGCAGACAGGTCCCCAACAGGGGCAGAGACAAGGCCGAGGGATGCAGAAAACCCAAATCATTGGGGCAGCATGAGGAACTGCTGCTCTACCAGCAGAGCTCAGCCTTTGTTTTGGGGGCAAGACCCATTTCCTAGAGGAAGGATGGACAGCTGGACACAGCCATCCACATGGGGTTGGTGTGTAGGATGAAGAGTATAAAGCTTACCAGTTTAAATGTCTTTATGGAAAATGTTTCCTGTGTTCTCTTTGCTCGTGATGGAGCTGAGTGGGAATTTCTTCCAAGAAGCCTGTAAACACAGAGGCTTCAGGCTTTCCTTTCCCTCCTGTTCTTCCTGCAGCTTTTCCTTTTTTCATTCTTTCTTTCTCTTTGTTCCTTTCTAAGCAAAGACCAAAGGAACAACAAGGAGCCCTGGCATGTGCACATGTTGCCAACTGCCCCTCCAGTGCCCACCTCCCCTGCCTGTTCCTGCCATGAGAAGTGCTACTGATGGGGAGGAAGGAGGATTTGTGTGACCATTTCCATCACTTCAGCCACACGAGCTCCCTGCAGAAGCTGGGCTGTGCTCCTCCTGGAGGGGACAGGAGCAGGAAGGGAGCAAGGGTTGGCTCTTGTCCTCCTGCAGGTGTTCTGTGGACCCCAAAAGCCACACTAGGAGGGTGCAAAGAGAGGCAGGGCAAGGGCACGACCTGGCAGGGCTGAGACAAGGAGAGGAGCTCTCAGCAAAGCAGGAAGGCACATCAGGCCAAAGGAGAAAATGAGCCTGGAGCAGCAAAGTAAGAATGATAATACCGAGCACTTATGTTCAAAGCACTGTACAAATATTAATTAATTAATCCTCAAAGCCCGCTCTGGAGTAGATAAGCAAGTGTTATTATCCCCTCCTTGACGGGGAGTCGGAGGCAGCAAGGTTAAGTGTCACGTCCAAGGCTGCAGAGAAAGGCTTCAGAGGGTGTTTTCCAGGGATAAACACTCCAAACCCAGCCCTGAGCTGACTCCAGGACTTGGAGCCATCCTGGCAATGTGTTAGCAATGGGCAGGAGAGAGGAAGGGTCTGGAGAGGATCCACCATGCCAGAGAAAGCCTGAACATTTCTGCAGTCACTTCTATCACAGTTTTGACTCTCAGCACTCACAGTCTGGAGCAGCCCGTGAACCTGGCCAAGGATGGTCTGGGAAGAGACCAGGAGGAAGAGTCAGATGTGTCCCTGGGTGTGCCATCCACCACCTCTTGTCCCCTTGAGCATGTCCAGTTCCTCTTGTGACACAGGGTTTGTCATCAGCTTAAAAATAAGCCAGGAGGAGAAATCAATAAATACACAAAGTTGTGTTGATAAGGAATTAAAAAAGAGGTTAACCCTAACTCACTCCGATGCTTTCAGGTCTGTGGCCCCAAAAGAGGGAGCTCCACCATCTAGGGAAGTGGAAGTGTTGTGTTTCTCCTGAAATTCCAACCACCTCGTGCAGGTTTCCCAGCAGAAAATCAATTCTTGAGTGTTTTCCATCTGAAGGAAAAGAGGAAGAAGGGTTCTTTCTGGAACCTGACCCAGAAATTAAGTAACAATGGATCAAGGACCTCCAGTTTGACCCACTCCCCCTGTAAAAGGCTCCAGTTGGAAATGTTTCAGGTTTGGGCCAATTTTTCAAAAGTAATGAATATTTAGAAAAAGTGAATAGAAAGAGGAGACTCGGAATATGAGGCCAGGAAAACACTTTTCTTGGAAAAAAAGGCTTTAAGGTCAAAGGTGTCTACTGTTCACAATATGGATTAGAGGGGGATTTCTGTGAGTTCTGGAGGGAGCTGGGGGGAGGCAGCAGGGAGAGGAATTGCCTTTGGTCTGCATTTGTTGCTCCAGTTCCTGTTCTGACAGCAAAGCAGCTTTGATTGTAAGATGAATTGTGGGGCAGGAGCTGCAGCCCTGTTTTGGGATGTTGGTGTTTTCTCCAGCACTTTTGACTTCAGGGAGACAAGAAAAGTGAGGTGGGTGTAGAGCTGCCAGAAACAATAACAGGAACATTTGCCAATTAATCCATCACACACTGCAGCACCATTTACCTTTCACCTTCCCAATTCTGAAGAGTCACTGTACAATCCAAATATCAAATTGTTCCTGGATACAGCAAAAAATGAGAGGATGTGGGGTTAAAAAAAGGGACCCATCAATAATAGAACAATGCTTCTAATTTCCTGTGCAGCTCGTTAGACGTGACCTGATCAGTCAATCTGGACACTATTTCCCCAATATTCCTTTTAAACAAAAAAAATTGCATAATCCCTTCTCAGACCATCTCCCCCACACTTATTGGGACACCTGGGAAGCAGCACAAGCACCAGGACTGGATGTGCCCCCATCCCAAAAATTTTTTGATAGAAAACTTAGGATGGAAACTCTTCCAAGTCATTATTTAACCCTATCCTCTACTTTTGCTAGGATTCATAAACATGGGCAAGGAGAGATGTGTTTCCAGGTTTAACGAGCCATTTATAACTAATTACTGAAGCTTATTAAGTACAGCTTTGGCTTAGGCATTTTATCCCTACCTTTTCTCTACAGTATTCACCAAAATTTGGCTTCCTAAGAGGAACTAATTGAATTTCATGGTTTACACATTACTTGCACACTCTCTTTAATCCCCAGCTCTAGTTTTTCTCTTACAGATTGTCCCAGAAGAAAGCCAAAACATTAACTTTGCATTTATTGTGTAAATAAGGGTGTTTTTTAAAATTCTATCTACACAGACACACACACACTGTGCTGGAGCCTTTTCCAACTCTTCAGTGCACTGGTGCAACTCCATTAAATCAGCACCCACACACCAGTGTGGAAACTAAAGATCTTCTATGGGTGGTTATGGACAAACAGGATCAGATCAGCCAGATATTTGTGAGCTGCCAGGGAAGTTGGCTCCCACCTAAAGATTTGGCTTGATTTGACTCCTGTGTGCTGGGCATGGCTCTGACACCTCCAGTTCTGTGTCCAGCTCTGGTCCCTCAGGACAAGGGAGACACAGAGGGGCTGGAGCATGTCCAGGGAAGGGGACAAAGCTGGGGAGGGGCTGGAGAGTTTCTGAGGGAGCTGGGAAGGGGCTCAGCCTGGAGCAAAGGAGGCTCAGGGGGCCCTTGTGGCTCTGCACAGCTCCTGGCAGGAGGGGACAGCCGGGGGGGTCGGGCTCTGCTCCAGGGAACAGGGACAGGAGGAGAGGGAACGGCCTCAGGCTGGGCCAGGACAGCTCAGGGGGGACACAGCAGGAATTTCCCCATGGAAAGGGGGCTCAGGCCTTGGCACTGCCCAGGGAGGGTTGGAGTGCCCATCCCTGGAGGAGCCCAGGGAATTCCTGGAGGTGGCACTCAGAGCTCTGGGCTGGGACAAGGTGGGGATGGGGCACAGCTGGAACTCACTGGCCTTTTCCACCCTCAATGACTCCTTGATTTTTAAATAGCAAAATTTGGGAGATTAACAGTTCAATGCACTGGGGAAGCTTCCCTCTTTCAGCTCCTCAAAGCTGAAAACCTTTGGTCCCACCAATGTCTGTGTGTCTGGACACAGCATTTCCTCCCAAACCCTGGAGGAAATCCTGGGCCCGATGGTGTCAAAGGGAATAATTTGTCTTTACCCTCAGCACAATCAATATTTTACCTTAAACTCTTGCCCCTGTAAGCACTTTGTGAACACCTGCTTTAGCACCTGGTACTGCCCAGGCCAAACCCCATCCAAGCAGTGATGCAATCCATCAGCTATTCCATTAAACGGGAGTATTTTTATATCCCAAAACACACAGTTTGTATTTTTCAGGTATATTTTAAGGCACTATGAGGCCAGGCACAAGCTGCAGTCCAGCTTTTTGAAGGAGAAGCAGCACAAGGAGGAATATTCTGGGTAAATTTTTAATAAATGTGTGTGTGTGCAATGAAACAGCTGCAGCCCAAGGCATTTTTAGCAAGTTCCAGCCCTGTGCTGCTTGATCTTTACCACAACATTTCCTACAGAAACAGTGTGAGGAAGCTTGCCTGGATTTTCCAGAGGGGCTGGGGAATGCAGGTGACCTCCTGAAAAGTTCAAGTAACAATTTCCAACACAAATGGAAACTTTTCCAGGGGTCTTCCTCTCTTTTGTTAACTGCATCTTCAAGGGGTCTCCAAATGTGTGAGTGATAATAAAAAGCCATGTAGAGTTCACATTATTTGAAGTCTTGAAGAGGAAAATGTTAAAAGAAACAGCCTCTCTTCAGTGATAACACAGCTCAACCCACAAAATCATAGCCTAGAATTAAATTCTACTAACAACAATATATTTGGGTTGGTTTTATTTTTATGAGCACAGCCTGTGGGCTGCTGTTGTGCAAATCAGCTTTCCCAGTGCGAATAAAAGTCAAAAAAATTGTCTCGAAAATCTTTTGAAAAATGCAAAATAACATTTTATTTTTCCCATCTAGCCCTGTCTGAATAGCTGAGATGCACCACAATTAAAATACACATGTCAAAGAAAACAAAACAAAAAAAAAAATAAAAAAAAAAATAAAAAAAAAAGCTGAAGCAGCTACTCAGGCCTGGGAAAAATCAGCACTTCCAGTCAGATCTTGGCAGAGGGGGAAGCAGCAGAAGCTGAAGTCTCGAAGGAGGGACTCTCAGGTTACCACAGAGCTGGGGCCATCCCACCAATCCCACCTCCAATAAAAGTCTGACAGGGGATTTCAGGCCATGGGGCTTGTGTTTGCCATCTGCACGTGGGTAAATTGTATCCAGAGCCGTTGCCAAAACAAATAAATGGGGGGAAAAAAAAGGAAAAATAATTTTCCATTGCTTTCAATTCTATGAGTGCTCTGAGCAAGGCACTGGAACAGATTCCTCAAAGCACTGGTGGCCCTGGCAGTGCCCAAGGCCAGGGACAGGGGAAGGTGTCCCTGCCATGGAAGGGGTGGCACTGGGTGGGGTTTAAGGTCCCTTCCAACCCAAACCCTCCTGGGAGTTTGTGATTTCCTGAGGAAAGGGAGGGTTTTCAGCACAGGGTGTCTTGGTGCCTCCCTTGGGAGCAGAATTCTCTCCTGGTTATGTTGCTTTAATCTGGCTGTGATTTTACACCCTGCTGGGCAGGCAAAGGGGGAAAAGCTGGAGAGTCAAAACTGATCAACTTTAAGTTTGCTCTCCATGCCTGTGTTATAAAAACAGCAAAGTGTGCAGGGAATGAACTGCTAAAATTGTATCCTTTGTTACAATATTTTCCCTCCACAAATAGTTCTAAGATTAATTTAAATAATATACTCAAAAATAATTGAACACATTTTATTTTTAATACTCTCTTGTAAATACACTCAGATACACTTTGAAAGTTGCAAATAAAATATCCTTTCATTTGTACTTAGAGTCTTAAACTGAATTAAAGGATCAACTTTAATTAACTAAAAAAGAACTCATCTCTCTCACTGCCCAATCTGTTTGAGGTGGACAAAAATGATCTTGCCTAATCTGCTCACTCAGTATCAATTCCAGCTCTGGAGGAAACAACAAGGTGTGTGCTCTAAAAAGTAGTGCAGAGAAGCAGAGAGAAATGTTCCTTAAAATATTTTCGGTGTTCTTTAGTGCTGAGATTTGAAACAGAGCAAAAGGAAGAGTTTAGCCAAAGCTTGGTTGTAATTAACGGGGTTTGTGAATGGGATTTGTTGGGGAGGGCAGCAGCCTGGGTGATCTTGAGCTGTACATTTTTTTATATATATATATATATATAGTATATATATACACATATATATATATACACATATACATATTATTTACATTTATATTATTTATTTTTATTTTTATTTTTATTTTTATTTATTTATATATTTATCTCAGAAATGTCTTCCAAAACATGTGGATGTAGCACTTGGGGACAAGGATTAGAGCTGGGCTTGGCAGTGCTGGGGAACACGAGGACCTTTTAGGACTTTTCCAACCTTAACAATGCTGTGATTCTGTGATTCTGTTTTCTCCAAGTGTGGAAAACACATCGTGGACAAATAAAACTTTATTAAAAATGGCCTCAGGCAGCAATGCAGGGTTCCCTGAGTGACTTCATCCTGCTTCTCCCCAAGAGCAGCCAGGCTGGAGAGGAGGTCAGTATGGGACAGCCTGAGCAGTGCAGGGTTCTGCCCCTTCCCTGCAGGGTTTGTGTTCTCCACCTGCCTCTGGACAGGATGATCTGCAGGAAAATAATTCATGAAAATATTGCAGGGACCCTCAGTGCTGTCCCTGCTGTCCTGGCTTCAGAAATAACTCCTGGGTGAGGGCTGCAGGAATTGCTTGGAGCCTCTTTGTGAAGGAGGGTGATCACCCACCCTAAATCACCCAGGAGTGTTTAAAACTTATTATTCATCAAAATTTCCTCTGTGTCTGCTGAAAGCACTGCAGGTTCCATCACTGACCACTCTGGAACTCTGACCCAGAGCCAGCCCTGGTGAGCTCCAGCCACCTGAATTCCCCCTTGAAGGTCAGGAATGGAGCAGGGATGCTGCAAGAGGACTTCTGGCTTGACACAGGAGAGGTGTCTGCAAGAGGTACAGCATCCCTCAGTTGTCTAAAATCAGCCCCAAACAGCTTTTCCTATCACTCAGAGACCTTTTCAGGGCTCACACTAAGGACCTTGAACACTTCCAGGGATGGGGCAGCCACAGCTTCCCTGGGAAAACACCTCTAGCTGGGAGAAGTGTGAACTCAGCAGCCAGGAACAGCAGCAAACCCAATTATTCTTGTTAAAGAATGGATTTTATGAATTCAGATGTCATAACAAACTAAAGTGACAGCCCCTGCCAGGTGCTGGGGAACATCCTTGCAAGGATTCCATGCTTACCACACACTTGGAAGCTGGAGGATAAGGCTCTGCATGCCCAAGTTGTGGACAATTCCCTTGGTCCCTGGAGATGCAGGACTAAAAAGCATCTCTGCTCTCTTTCTCTTTTTTTAACTCCCATCTTTGGTACAGTTACAGAGCCAGAATGCAATAAAATGGTGCAAGAAGGACATAAAAAGGTAACTTTGCTCCCTCATGGCAGAAAGTGCTGCCCGTTCAGATCTGTCCTGTCTGCTCCTGTAGGACAAGTCAGCCTTAGAGAGAATAAAATGGTCACTAAAGCTCTTCCTAGAGTTGGGAAATAGAGTAGAAACCTCAAAAAAGGGAGGTTTTCATGGTTTTGAAGTGAACAGATTGCTTAGGTGTTTCCATTGTTTTAAACTCACTGTATTCAAAAGAGATTTAACAAATATTCTGGTGGAATTTCTTCTATTCCTAAGAATGAAAAGTGAATTTAAAAACAAACAAACAAACAAACAAACAAAAAAAACCAAACAACAAAACAAACAAAAAAACCCAACAAAGAAAAAAACCCCACCAAAAAAAAACCAAAACAAGAAAAAAACCCAAAAAAACCAACACAACAAAAAACCAAAACAAAAGCAAACCAACAAACCAAACAAAAAAAAAAATCAAGCTGGGCTTAATTGCTGCTTTATATCCAAGCCACAATGAAGCCCAGGAAGGGCATCAGGAAGGGGAGAGGCAGCTCAGGAGCAGCGTGGGGCCACAGCCTCCTTCCCTCTCTGTCCCCCACCCTCCCCTGGCCCGAGGTGAGTGCTGTGATCTCAGTTTTGTAGGAATGAAGCAGAAAAAGGCTTTTTTTCAAACAGCTCTGCAGCACTCAGGGATTGCTGATACCAAGATCCAGCTCAAAGCCTCCACCACGTCCCCCCTTCACTCAGGCAGCATTTCATTAATTTAGAAAGCATGATCTCATTAAGAAATTCCATTCCAAAGTTTCTGGAGTTGAAAAGCTGGGGAATTTCCCCAGGTTCTCAAAACCTTTGGTCAAAAAAAGCCAAGTTACTCCCCATTCCTCTTTAAACAAATAAGGTTAGCAACCCTTTTGCCATTCACAATTCAGCATTCACACTAAATTAATTTTTCCAAAAGTAATTCAAATAAAAGCTTTGCTGCTGCTATCCTTTTCAGGGCTGCAAGATTGAATAAGGCATCTGAATAAAATTGTGTATTACAGCCTTCTTTAATATTTAAGCATGACATTCATTGATTTGTTTCTTGTTTTCTGCAAACCTTGACAACATGATAAAATAAATCATAAGAAGAAAATATAGTGGTAACATCTTTTATGGACTTCACATAGTCATCAATCTCAAGCTGTGAGTGAATTATCAGTGCAGCAAAAAGATCTATGTTTTAAGAGCTCCAATAGCACACTAGCTAGAGGTTTTTCACAAGCAAACTCAAGGCGAGTGACTGATAAGCATCATTATTGTTTTCTGAGAGTCTGGTTTATAGTGTGTTGTGGAGGTGTTGGCATATATGTTTCAGAAGGAAAGGTTTGATCAATTCTAAGTAGACATCTACTAACATATAAAAAATATAACAAGGGTTCCTGCTGAGCAGTATTAAAGTACCTATTGCACCATGTCAGCATGACAGGCCCCATGTTGTGTTTTCGATTATATTTAATATAGAATTAACCTTTCTTAATGGAACATATTGTGCATGCAATGGGAGTGAAAAATATTTATTTTGACCAAAACAAATATCATCCTTATTTAGGTTTTAAGGAATACTTCTTTATTTTCAATTTATAAAACTTCTCATCATAAAATTGTCGCAGCCCCGAACTGACAGGAAGGAATAAAAAGGTTTGGGTTTTTTTATTTTTTTTCCTGTGGCTCGTGAGCCATAAAGAGAGGAAGCTGCTGAGGGCATCAGGAGCAGCTGGGAAAAACATCTGTGGGGCAGCAAAAGGGGAAGGGAGGAATGTGGGCACCACCACCACCTTATCCACTGGCCATTCCATGAAATGCAAGGAGCCATCCCATTGGAATCACCAGATGCCAACAGCCTCCATGCTGGTGGTTTCAATGGGGAGGCACATCCCCAAAAATGGGACCCTTCTGTGTGGGAAATAACAGAACTGAGGGGATGGTCTGGGGCAATCAAAGGCTGGGAAGAGAAACGTGGAGCTAGGAATTAATTGGATGGGATAAAGCAGCTCACTTGCAGGAGCTGGCACTGCTGCATAATGAGGTTATGCAAAGGTATCATCGTTTTGCTGTGAAAAATGCCACTCCCGAAAGTAACTCTTTCACCAGGCTCCCAAATGTTTTATATCTGCTAAATGGGCTAATGAAAGCTTTAGGTTTAGAAAGCAGTAGCCTAGGGATTGTAAGAGTAAATATTAAGATGTTTTCTGACAAGCTGAATATATGTGGTTTCCCACAAAATCCCACAGTGCTTTGCACTCCATAAATATCACTCCTCTTCCCTCACAACTTTTACTCCATGAAATATGATGCCGCCGTCCACTAAAACATAGCTGCACTTTCCTTGGGCTGGAGCCCCAGCACACATTTATTTACATAGGGTGAACACCATTCATCACCCTCCTAATTAATGCAGTCAGGCAGGAGGGGGTGAAGGATTTCCTTCGCCGTCCCGCGCGGAACGGGACGCGGGAATTTTCGCGGGAATCTCCTCAACCAAAAGAAACCCCAACTCATGGAGGCCTCTGGAGTTTGGCATCGAGCAGAGCTCGCCAAATCCACGAGGCCGAACCTTCAAATGAATTTTTGGGGGCAATATGGTTGGTGGCCTGATGGGTTTGGTCAGGTAGGGATGCTCTGAATTATTGGTATTTCAGGGTGAAATTGCTGTCACTTTAGGCTCAGCCCTTCTGGCTGTAGCTGGGGGGAGCTGTGGCCTGGAAGAGGAGATATGAAGACTTTCTTGATGCTATCAAAGGCTGGAGAAGAGCTGCAAAAAGAGGTAGGTATTATTTGTATCCATTTTGTCCTTTTATTGAAGAAGCTGCCTGAGAGTTAAGCTTGCAGCAATGCCCTGGCTGGGTCTCCCCAGGTTATGAGAGCAAGGCCTGCTCAGTAGCAAAATTCAGAATCTCAAATGACGTCCAAGCTCTGCAAAATGCTTAACTTGGTAAGTGGGGAGATTTTCTTGTAAATTCAATTTTTCTTGTAATTCAATACCGCACCAGAGGTCTCACTTGATGGAAAAGAGGCTCTGTGCTCCTGGAGTGTTTTACAAATATGTAAATATTATACCTAAGCTGCCCCTGTTAATTAAATATGGCACTTTACACAAGCATATTGTTTCCAGTCTCAATGTTCTGGCTTAAATCCATCATCAGTAATTACGTTCTGTCCTTTTAAATTCTTTCCTGGCTTAATTAGCTAAATTATTCTACTTCACTTCCTGTCCCAAACTTGCACACAGTGCTGCTGACCCTTCTCTGTGGCTCCTGGGTTTTGTCCCCTCATAGGAGTTGTGGCATCATCACTCATCCGTGGGGAGGTGGGAATTCCACAAGGTGGGAATTCCACAAGGATGCTGTGGCTCCCCAGTGCTGTCACTGGGCAATCACAACTTACTCAACACATAACCACAGTATATATTTATATATGTTTTACTTACATTTTTTGAAGCATTTCTACATTGTCTGCTCCCTCCAAATGTTTTTAATTCATAATAAATGTAATTCCTAGTAATAAAGCTGGAAAATACACCGCTCCCAACTCTCGTCATACTTATTTAGATGAAGGAAATAAGCAAAAAAAAAAAGTCATCCAAACCATCAGGCTATTCAAAATAAATCAGAAACAAATACCTGTTAAAGCCAAAAGTGCTGAATCAGAAGAGCACATTGGAGGCACTGGACAATGCAGAATATCCAGGACTGCTAATGAGAACTCCCCATTTTTAATTTCCAGTTATTTGGATTTAAAATTAATGGCTCCAGGTCTTAGGAACATGGAACAGCACCACAGATGAGAGAAACTCTGTTCAAATCCAAGAGGAGTTCTACGATTAATAAAGATAAAGCAGGGACAAGGTAGGAAGGGAGGGAGCTGCAGTTTAATATACTTATCCTATGAATATTTCTATAAAATCTCTTCAAGTTTTTTAGTGAAACAAAGTTCTGAATAGAAATGGAATATTTATTTTCAATACCAGCTTTTAGCTACCAGGATTCCATTAAAATTATGCCGGAGAAAAAAAAAAAATTAAAGATATGTATCTTGCTAATAAAAATGCACTTTGGTGAGAGATGTTGCAGAAGCAGAACCTCCTGTAAATTAGGTCACTTCTCCAGTAAACCATCTCCTGAACTCCTTTGTGGGAATTATGTAGGAAACAGGTTTTCTTTTCAAATCTTAATATAAAACTTGGAGAAGGAACAAGTCTTCTACCTTATTCACATTCATAAAAAAATCATAATGTAGCATCAATATTCACTTAATAAAGAGACCATTTACACTGCTGGGCTGCTGTTCTTTTGTTTGCCAGGGTGGATTTTTTTTTAATCATATGGAAGAGTCGGTGCAGCAACATCTGTGACTTGTCAGTCATTTAATTAACCAAAGAAAAGCTAGCTATTCATTTTATTTCTGTATATGTTAATGCTAAAAACTAATAGAAAACAGCTAGTAAATTGTCCTCTGCATATATTGGACACAGCAACAATTACTCTGGCAGAGAAGATATAATAAAAGAGGAAATTTTAATAGTATTCTTATTCTATTTATTCTCAGGGGCTTCTGTTTCAAGGTACTGTAGAAATTAACAATTATTTCTTTTCATTGTTTTTGATGATCTTTTTCTATTATGGCCCTATCCGACTTAAAAGAAAATATAATTTGAACTTTTATTTTTTTTTTTGTATTAAATTTTCTTTGGCACCTGGAGATTTCCTTTCTGGTTGGTTACAGGGAGGTCCTGAGAAGGTTCAGAAAAATAAGCAGCAAGTGTTTCTTTCAGACAGCTGGTTAAGGCATGTCAGTTATTGGGACAATCAAGAGAACTCAGCTTAAACCCCAGAACTTTCACATAATAAAATAATTTGCTTTTCCAGCCTTCATTTTATTGACAAATATGTCTTTCCCATATTTTTGGAATGTCTGTCATATGATACGTCTAAATACTTGCTATTGCTCTGCTATATAAAGCAATTAACTGACTTTATACAGCAAATTGTCAGAGGATTTCCCCAGAAAGCTTGGGGAAATCTAACCTACGGAACTATTCTCCAATTTATTGACATGCTACGGTGGTGAAAAAAGTAGGACATCAATAAACAGCTTTAGCTGGAAAACTGGAATCTGATTATAAGTATTGGGAGCTGGAGACCAGAGCCTCAATTAAAATACATGGCATGGCTTTAGTTTAAAGCAGAGAGGTGCTGGGTTTTAATGGGAAAAACCAAGGCTTGGTGAAGGGTGGGAATGCAGCAACGTGGAGTTTTACATCCTGAGTTCCCCCTGGGACTGTTTGAACTGGATCCAGGTTCAGCTCCTCATCCCAGACCACTCCTCTGCCTCCAGGAAGATCTGACAGGGAGAGAATCTGGAGGATTTTGTGCAGGAAATGATCTTGTCTTCCTTTCAAGGGCAGAGCCATGCTGCAAGGGGAAAGTTGGGGCACAGGTTGAAGAAAACAGCTCAGGACTGGTCCTGGATGGATTCCCCACCCTGAGGGAAAGTCCTTCTACTTCCTGCAGAACCCAATTCCCCCAAAACAACAGGTTTGGAAATTTTGGGTTGAGAAAAGCAATCAAACCATAACCACTTAGGTTTGTGCTGTAAATATGGATTAGGACTGAAATACTTGCATAAGAAAGTGGATTAAATCGTTCAGAAAGTGCTGGATCACTCACAGGAATCTACAAAATAGCCTGAAATCCCCATAATTCACAAACAAGGCTTCAGAATCACAGAATCATTAAGGCTGGAAAAGACCTCCAAGATCATTAAGTCCAACTCTTGACTGAGTAGCACCAGAACTGAAGTAGTGGACTAAAAATAAAGCAAATTCCAGATTTCACTGCATCAGCTGTGGCCAAAAAAAAAAATAAATTACAGAAAAATATATATACATGATGTTAAAAAAGTAATTTTTAATACAGTGAAGGAAAACTTCCTACCTGAATTTAACTTCATGAAGGCAACCTTTCTACCTGAATTTTAACTTCATTATTTTTGCTAAAAGACCTTGTGCTGTGCCACTGGTGGTACCTCACCTCCAGTGCTGAGAGGACAAGGAGGGGCTGCTGAGATTGGCTGGCAATAATTGCTTTATTAACAAATTGTCTGCTAAACACATTTCTTAAACCTATGTAACTTCAGTTTTTCAACTCCTTTTTCTGCTCTTTTATCACCACTGGTGGTTACACTCATTTGAACCTGAGTTTTATCTGTAACCTCTTTTATTGACTTTCAGGGTTGGTTTTACATTGCCACATAAGGAGCAATAAGATCTTGGCATAGTACAGAAGATAAAGAGGGAAAAAGCAGATGAAGAAACTCCAAAATGAGCTGCAGCCCTTCCTTTGGCAGTGCTCCCCCTTGATGAGATGCATTTGTAGGTGTCAGGAGCCCAGTGCCACCTTCCCTGTATTGTTAATATTCTGGTTATCATGCAAGAAGTCGTTGATGAACAAGTTTAAGCAGTGTGCAAACAACATCACCTGCTGGGAAGTGTTAAGGTACCCATCATACCATGTCAACTTGACAGGCCTCATGTTGTGTTTCTGATTATATTTAGTCATATAAAATTAACTTTTCCTAATGTAACGGGTTGGGGAGGCAACATGGACAGCACAAGAGTTATTTAGGGTAAAACCTATTTGTATTCAGATTTACTAATGAGAAGCACAATATGAGCAAAATCCCCCCACTCACTGGATGCATTTATGGAGTGCCAGGGCTGGAGTGCCTCAAGCCTTAACCCATGGCAGGGGTGATGAAGCAGGAGGGTTTTGTGATGTTCCTGTTGTCCAGCACTGCCAGCTCCTGGCCCCACACAGCTCCTGCCTGTCCACGGCAAGACTGAAGCTGCCTCCAACTTGCCTGGTGCTGTGCTCACCTCCATGTGGGATTTTTAGAGTTATTTAGAGCAGTTTTTAGGGAATTACAGTGGTTGCTGGTTTCTAGTCCTTTTTTAATTTTTTCCCCTTTTTTCCTCCCCTTTTTTTTAAATTTCTCCTCTTCTCCCTTCCTTCTCCTTCTCCTTCTCCTTCTCCTTCTCCTTCTCCTTCTCCTTCTCCTTCTCCTTCTCCTTCTCCTTCTCCTTCTCCTTCTCCTTCTCCTTCTCCTTCTCCTTCTCCTTCTCCTTCTCCTTCTCCTTCTCCTTCTCCTTCTCCTTCCCTTCCCTTTTTAAAAATTTTAATAATAATATTTTCATTTTTTTCAGGTCAGCCACATTTTCCATGTATTCCTTGGAGTGTCTTACTGTCACAGATAATATCCCCATGGCACAGGCCAAAGGAAAATCCCATGCAGAGGAGTTTGGAACACATTCCCATTCCCAGAAGGTACTGCTCAAACCAGTCTGAGAGTCACCAAACTGCTTTGATTAAGGTAAAAGCCAAAAAATATCGTTTCTCCACCAACCAGCAAAACCTCTCAGCACTCTCAGGCAGCAGCTTTGGTTCCCTTTGGTTCTTTGCCATCTCAAATTCAAGGTTCAGTGACCCATTCCTACCCACTGGCTGTTGGGCAAAGGATCAGGATTTATTAATTATTATAAAAGCCAGGGAGGGGGCCTTCCTAATTAAAGACTGTGAGTGTCACTCCTCGTTTTGGACTGCTTGCCAGCCTGCTGTACCTGGCTCTGCTCAGATGACACTCAGCCCTTAGCCTGGAACTGGATTCTTAGGAGAAATTAAGGGAGGAAAATGCAATAAAAAATCTTCAACTGCTTGTGCAGAAAGAGGGAAGGTGAAAAAGAGTGTAATTGTTCAGTTCAATAAAGGGGGAGACACAAAAATGCCTTTTTTATTAATGTTGTTGAGGCTTAAAGGCTGAAATTTGGCATGGAGCAGCTCTGGAGCCTCATATGAGAGGAAACCAAATGACTGATTTATGGGCACTTGAAAATTGCTTCCCACTCTGGCTCATTAATGGCTAAATTGGGCTTAGTCCTCATCCAGCAACACTCCATTGGCCCAGGATGCTCTGGCCATGAGGCCCCTCCGAATTTCCAGCACTGGTCAAGGCTGCATCAAACTCATCATTATTACAAACCCCAAACTATTTAAATGAATTAAAGGAATATTAATAATGTGAAATGCAGGCAGCCTATATGAGCTTAGGAGATGATGAGGGGCTGTGGCAATGTTTTTCTTTATGGCCAAGACCTTCAATAACAACAATTTTCTGAGAAAAAGAACTATTTTGTAAGATAAAGAACTATTTTTGAGGGGAAAAAATGATATTTCTTCTTATCCTTGCATTGCAGTGACAGGAAAAAGGTTTTTGTCACTTGAAATGATTTTGCAATGAAGTAAATCCCTGATTTACAAAAGTTTAGGACATCACTGGGAATAAAAGGTACTGCTGCTTAATTAAAATGTACTTGATGGGTGGAAATCAGCATTCAAAGCACCGAGGAGTTACAGCAGCAGCGACAAACGAGTTTGTGTTTTGTGTTGCGATTTACTGCCAACAGCTCTGCCTTCCCTGGGCCTTGTGATGTTCCAGGGAATGGGCTGGAAATTCAATCCATGCCTAATGGGCTTAACTTGGGAAGGGAAAAGAAAAAGCACCCGCTGCCTGTTCCAGTCTTTGCTGATTTTAATGGATAATGGGTCTGATTTAACCTGGATAGAGGAATATCTGAGAAGGGGAAGGGGAAAGGGGAAAGGGGAAAGGGGAAAGGGGAAAGGGGAAAAG
>WBNO01016908.1:57500-147638 GCA_013400575.1 Peucedramus taeniatus | reverse complement strand
AAGGGAAGGGAAGGGAAGGGAAGGGAAGGGAAGGGAAGGAAAGGAAAGGAAAGGAAAGGAAAGGAAAGGAAAGGAAAGGAAAGGAAAGGAAAGGAAAGGAAAGGAAAGGAAAGGAAAGGAAAGGAAAGGAAAGGAAAGGAAAGGAAAGGAATTAAAAAAAAAACCTAATAAATACTAAAAAATGTACAAAATATATTTTAGAAATTGCTCATCAATGAAGTGTTCACTCTCTGCAAAGTTTCCTATTTCTAGACATGAAAATAGAACTATAAAATTAGAGTGTTCTGGGTAATATTGGGATGAATGTATTGGAAGAGCAGAGACCTTCTCTTCCTCTCTCAGCTGTTCAGGAGCCTTGGCTTTGCTGCCATCCTGTTTCCTGTCCTGAGGAAAGAGAGGAAGGTGGGACTCAGAGTCACAGGTGAGTAGAAAACTCAAACCCTGTCCTACCACACTGAAGGAAGTGACCCACTAGCAGGATTTGGGGCAGAACAGGTGGATAAGGAAGGAAAAAGCACATGCAGGAGAGGATTGACTTCTGCAGCCTCATGTCAGAGAGAGAATGCTCAAAGAACCGGGCAATTTAGCAAGTCAAATAGTTTTTTTTTAAAAAAAAACTTTCACCTGGGAAGGCAGTGACAAGGAACCATCTGCAATCAGCCTCCCCTCACCTTTTCAGGTGGAAGCAGAGGAAATCCTGCAGTGATATTACCTGTGCTAATGTGAACAGAGCTCAATCCACAGGAGGATAGGTGAGCAAATGTGGGTGCACACAAGTGTAAGCCCCAATTCAAGAATGTGTCCCTGGTTGCCTGGAGGGGAAAAAAACCACTCCTGGCAAGTGGAGAATGCATTATCTCCATAATATAGCTGGAGATACCGGAGGAAATCTCAGCATCAAATATTTGTACACAGGTCCTATTTATTAAAAGCAAATATTGACCATTCGGCCCTTAAATATTTTAAATAATTTATTCTAAATATTTTGATACCAGAGTAAATTAATGCTAAAGCATTTCTTTGTTTGTGCCAAATCAGTGCTTCCCAGTAGGAAGTTAGTCCATCCTTGCAAGCAAGCTTTCACTCTCAGTAGGCAGTCCATTTCTGTAGAGTGCCATTAACTTAATTTCAAAAAGAACCAGTAAAGGTATATGGAGCAGGCAGTAATAGCATGGAAAATATCCAAAATTACTAGACCCCAGCAACAGAACTTCAATGCCATTTTCATGCACTAATAATTTGTAGTTTACATATTGAAGGTAACTATAAACTGACTACTTCCTTGGTTAAGTCTTGCAGGTAATTGCAAATATGTTGTTAGTGCTGTACCTTTCCCCATCTGAGAGCAGCATCTCTAGGAAAAAACAACAGAAAGCACAATTTTCACTTTATTATCCAGACGTGTTCTGGAGTTTCTTTGTCACCAGCAATACTAAATTTACTTGTTATCAAAGTATAAAAGTGTGGCAATTTTTAAACTAGATTTCATAACCAGATATTGTAACATTTTTTATAATCTTGGCTTTAGTTTAAGTTAAATCTTGTCTTAATAATGGAGATTTGATGAATATGAAGTACACACATGGAAAATTATGTGTTCTAAATCAGAAAAATATTTTGGAACTCCCCTTTATTTTGGCTGAGAAATTTAATCTGTGGAAAAAGAACAATATCAACACAACAATGTTGTTTATTCTTGGGTGTCATCCAAAATAATTTTTATGAGAAGTGGGACACAGACTTTCCCATTCCTTCAGAGGTTTTCATGAAGAATTCTGTATTTTTACATTTCTGCTGCCCCAAGAGCTACTGGTTGGATGGTTTCATATGCAGAGCAGTTGTAGCAAGGAGCCTGGATTTAAAGAGGAGATGGAACAAGGTGGCCTTTCATTACTGCAAGGTCACCAATATCCCAAATCCCAAACCCCCAGCTCTGTTCAATCTGCTCATGGTGATGGACATTTGGACCATGGACACAAAAGTTTTGCTCACAGTGGGGACAGAGATGCCTTGAGAAATGAAGGGAGAATCTTCCTGTCTGGTTAAATCCAAAACTCCTGCTGGTTTCACTTCTGTCTGTTTCAAAGTCTCCTTTTGAGACAGGAGTTTTCTTGGAAAAATAACAGAAAATCCTGGGAGAAGCTTCCAACCACATACTTCATTTATGCCAACCAGCCAGTGCTTTCCCTGCTCACAGAACCTACATTTCACAATTCAGCTCATAATTTAAGAATTTATGATATTTGAACCTGTGATGTTCTTTAAACTTTGCTGTGTTTGCCCTGTTGGACATTTAGGGGCCCTGCAATCACTTTGGTTTCCAATCACCTTGGTTTCAAATCACTTAAAATATTTTTTGTAAAAAAAATTATTGTGTCTCCTCTAAGAGACCAGGGAATATTTTTTGATAGAAAATCAGAGATCAAGATCAGCAATGCATCAAAGTCAGCAATTAAATGGGTTAATTCTTCATCTTTTCGGTAAACCAAAAAAACCTGCTCCGGGACGAGGCAAT
The DNA here is from genome assembly GCA_013400575.1 of Peucedramus taeniatus. Taxonomy (NCBI): domain Eukaryota; kingdom Metazoa; phylum Chordata; class Aves; order Passeriformes; family Fringillidae; genus Peucedramus; species Peucedramus taeniatus. Next base: position 145,123 of record WBNO01016908.1, on the reverse strand, counting down.
GCTTGGAATATTTGGAAAGAAAAAGTTAGAAAAAGTGAGAGAGGCTGAGAAGAGCCCTTGCAAAATGGGTAGTTTCCACCCCTTTAGCTGGAGCCCAGGTTTTGCTGGCCGTGCCAAGTGGAGATCCTGCAGTTGGCGGAGCAGGCAGGAGGTAATTGCAGTGCTGGGCCAGCTCCCTGGGAGGAATATTGCAAACTGCATTTTGGGCCTGGGAGCACGAGCCAGCACAACAAATTAGGGAATGTGATCTGCAAACCACAGGACAGCGTTGCTGCCCTCAAAAAAAGACATCCAGTGAGAAGGTTGTTCAGTGAGAAAGGAGGATTTTAATAAAAATCCTTTTGCTCATTGGCCACCTGAGGGGAGTGCACAGCAAAAGGCACTTTTTCTGACCAATATTTTAATTAGTAGATAAATTGACTTACAACAGGCACAAGGTTTATAGCAAGGATCTCAAACTGAGTAACTCCTTCTGTTCACCCTCCAAGACCAGGTTGGACAGGGCTTGGACCAGCCTGGTCCAGTGGAAGGTGTCCCTGCCCATGGCAGGAGGTTGGAACTGGATAATCTTGGAGGTCCCTTCTAATCTAAACCATCCTATAAATCTGTGCTATATCAGCCTCAAGGACCTCAAGAAATCTGAGGATTTAAAGGAAGTTGTATCCTTCCATATTTTGGAGGTATCCAATGTCCTGTTAAAAAAGAGTTCAATTCTTTCCAAATCAGGACTTTTTCAGCTGGATGTTGGACATGGACTCAATCCTTCCTCCATGCAGGCAAGAGAAGATGTCCCTGTGATTCCCTGTGGCTACCCTGACCCCTCTACCCTGCTCCTCCCCAGGGCAGAGGAAGGGATGCAGAGACTGAGAAGAGGAGCACAGAGCCCCAATCCTCCCGTCGGGATGCCCTGTAGGCAGTGGAGGAAATGGAGTAAGGACAAGGAAAATTGGATTTAATAATTGCCACTAATAAAGGGGCAAGCACAGAGAGCCAGTTCTACGCTGCCGGCAAAATTAATTGCTCAAGGCACATTAACAGTGTATTAGTTAACACATACACAGTGAGTAAATTGTAATTAAGCTAACTAACTAAATAATAAATACTTAGACTTTGTATGACAATCGGTCCTTGTAAAAATCCTTTCCACACCAGTGATAATTATTGACTTGCACAACTTAAACTGAAAAAATCCAAACTGATGCCCATTTGTTTTAATCTTCAAAATGGCTTGGATTGGTATTTTTATTTTTTGTATTGGTAAATGAAAGAATGATGTCATTCAGCAGCATTAAGTACTATTAAAAAGGCCATAACTAACATTGCTTGCATAAATAATACATAAAATGACACTTTTATGCACTTTGTGAAGAATTGCTTCATGGGTTATGCAATCTTTTCCAAAACAAGTTCCAAGAAATAACATCACCCGTTATGTTTCATAGCTACAAATTGGTAACTGAATTAACATTCATTTATTAAGTTTACATGGAGAACTCCTCTAATTCAAACGCTTGCAGATTATAATTTATTTTTATCCGAGGTATAATTTTTCATCTCTTGTTTTTGCCAAAGTCAATACAACCTCAGCCAAACTCTGGTTCCAGTTCTCCATTTGTACCCTCCTGTTCTTGGCTACTTACCTAGATGAGTCTTTTCTAGCTGGGAAGGTAAATAAATGAGCTTGGATCACCGAAAAAAAAGTCATTTGTAAAATTTTGAATTTCAGCTACGGTTCCTGAGTCAATATTGACAGCTTTAGGATCCTACTCCTGCAATTTAATAAAAAAATAGAGAATCGCTTTTGCACATATGGAACTTGAACAACTGATCTGCCAGGAGAGGTTGAATACGTTATTTTTTTAATAATCTGTTTTATTTCTCCTATCCCAGTTTAATCTGCAAGTCAAATACAGGCGCACTGTGGAGTGGGACAATATGAAAAGACCTTTTCTTCATGAATAAGCTCCATGAAAGTCCCAAAAAGGACTTGTCTTCTGGGACACAGGCTGCAGCTCTGAAGAGGTTTACAGTAGCATAGAGGAGATTAGAGGAGACTGGCATTGTAGTCACGTGGAATGTCAATAAACAGGGAGAAGAAAGTGAGGAAGGAGAACATGGATAAAGAGATGAAAAAGCAACAGAGAGGATAAAGAATTATCTGGTGGACCTTGTGCAAACCAGAAGTATTAAGAAAGAAGGAACTAATTGTTGCCCAGAGAGGTTGTGGGTTCTCCATCCCTGGAAGGGTCCAAGGCCAGGTTGGACATTGGGGCTTGGAGCAGCCTGGGATGATGGAAGGTGTCCCTACCCATGGCAGGGGGTGGGACTGGATGAACTTTAAGGGGTCTTCCAACCCAAACCATTCTGGGATTCTATAATTTTACAATTTTTTAAATACTGGAGTAAGTAAGGGCCTTACCCCTAAATTTGGGGTCAAATTTAGGTGAGCATTCAACAGTTTAATCTGATAGAGAGTCATTGCTGGGAGCAGTTTTTGTGGGAGCCTTTACATTCCTGGCTCAAAAGGAAATACTCCTGCTAAAAATGTCCTCATGGAAAGAGGTCCTTACTAAATAGATGGCGACACAACAGGAAGTGACACACATACAAATTTGTCCTTGATAGATGGTTAAAGACCTCATGGAACCAGTTACAGAAAAATAACCTCAGATTGAGTTGATTCATTTCAAATTAAATGGAAAGACAAATAAAGTCCCATAAATTCAGTTTTCCTATAGCAAAAGGGGAAATGTGGTAAAATGTCAAGGCATGAAGTTATCTGGACTGCAGAGAACACAGAGCAGGAGGTCACAATCCCTACACCCCTGGCAGGGTGCAGCGATGTAGGGATGTCCCTGAGGCAGTTTTCCTCATGGACTCTGATATCCCAGGGCCCTACGAGGTTCTGATCCAAATCATGTCTAATCAGCCTAAATCAATCAATCAATCAACACTAAATAATCCTCCCTTTCTTGTACTGTCCATTATTCACTTGTTCCAGATCTTCCCAGGTTTTTTATTTTTCAAATTCTGAAAATCAGTCATTTCTTAAAGTTGAAGAGAAAAGGAGTTGTTAGAGAATAAATCCACCCTATCTCATTTCAAAAATATTTAAACAATCTTTTTCTTAGATCATTTAAGCACTGAAAGGGGCAACCCAGGGAGGTTTGGAGTCTGGAGGTGTCCAAGGAAGGTCTGGAGGTGGCACTCAGTGCCCTGGGCTGGGGACAAGGCAGGCATTTGGCACAGGTTGGACTTGATGGGCTGGGAGGGCTTTTCCAACCAAAATAATCCTGGGATTCTGTGATTCTGTGAATCAGTCAGACCCTATTCCATGTTCCTATGTGCAAATGGTTAGAACAAAGCTGAGGTGAGTAGGACCAAGGCGCAGAAATAACCAGGTGAGGCTCTTTGACCTGTGGCAGGCGGGAGAACAGGTAACCAGGAGTGATTGAACACTTTGGATGAATTAAACCTGTTAAACATGGCTGAAGTCTGAACTTGGCTGATAAATCATTCCAGAGACTGCCTTGCATGGATTGAAGGGAGAGGGAAATGAAATATATAAAAAAGCCATCAAGACTGAAATTATTCTTTAACCTCCACAGCCTTTAAAGTGTTTCTCAAAGCCTAATGATACCTTGTCATTTTTCTGATTTAATGCACATTCGTTCAGGTTGGCCTGGGCCAGGGGGGTCCTGTTTCTTCACAGACAATTTCCAGAGCTGGGATAAGGATGTTTCAACCAAGTCCAAGCCTCTTCTCCTAAGCAACATACCCAGCATTAGGGAAAGCAGAAATTTGTGTGTTTGGAAGACTTCATCATTAAGAATTCCTATTTTAGCCTAGAAAACAGTAGAGTTTTGTACAAAAAGTTGATTTCTTGCCTTTCTTGTGTTGATTTTACCTTCTTTCCATTGCAAAAGCAAAGCTGTCACAGTAAAGATGTGTTGATGCCTTTTAGGTTGTTACTGGAAAAAATAATTATAAATCTGCCAAACACCCAAAAAAAAGTTGTATTTAACTATTCTGTTTCTCTATTTCCCTAATTCTAAATTGAACTTCAAAACCTTGCTGGACTATTTATAGAAGGCAGTTGGGATTCTGTTCCTTCAAAAAGAAAACCAAGGATATAAAATATAGCACAGATATGTTGAGAGGACTTCAAGATGTGAAATGGAAAAGTATTCTATGTATTACTCCAAAAATGAACACTTATATAAAGCAGTTTGAGGATATTATTTTGGTTTTTCATTGTTTCTTGTAGCTGCTGTCTAATCCAATGGATTAGATCATCCAGGGCTCTAAATGAAACCCAGAAATTCCTTTCTTTGTCGGTGCTGGAGAACATTCCACGCAGAGTCCCAGCTGGATCTGTCCTGGATTCAGTGCTATTCAATATTTCATTAACAACTTGGATGACAGAAGAGAGAGCAGACTTTGGATGACACCAAAGTGGGAAAGATCGCGAGTATTAAAACTCCAAATTATTTTGGAGCAGCATCCTAATGATGACATTTAATAAAGACGAGTGTGAGGCACTATGTATAGGCAGAAAAATCCAATCCACACAAATACAATGGTGGAAGTGGTGTTACAGAAAGGCAAAGAACTTTCTGGGATCTCTGCAGAGCATCATTAGAGCCTTAACAAAAATAAAGTGGCTGCTTCCTGGTATTAGCCTTTAAAAATAAGATGAAGAAAAACTGAGGAAAAGTGCAGAGGAAAATAACAGGAAATTATAAAAATCTGAGAAAACCTGTGATGAGTTTGCTTAGTCTAGAAAGAGGAAGGAGACCCTCAATACTATTTTAATTTTAAATATATTTATGGCCATGCATATGAAAGCAAATATATGTAAATTTCTATTTTAAATAAGGTGACAAACACTTTTTTCCATGTCCAAAGAGTGCTGGACAAGAAGTAACAGGTTTTAGCTCGCAGGAAGGGAGTTTTTCTATCTGAAAGGATAATTAGGCACCGGAGCAAATTACCAGGGGAGATTGTGAAACTCACTGGCAATTTTGAAGAACAGATTAGACATACATCTGCCAACACTCGTGTAATTTTAGTTGGTTCTGGTCCAGGGCACAGAAGGAAAAGGGCCCAGATCCATCTTGCCTGATGGGAGAGACACCAAACTCTGGGAACTGGCTGTCCTGGGAACCTCTGATGGGCCATTTGAAGGGCAGAGGTGTTAAATTCTGTGTGTTGCAGAGCCAGAGGTGACTGCATTCCTCATCCACTTGCTGGAGTCAGCTGGAATCAATCTGGATATGGGCATATTCCAGCCTGGAATCCAGTTTAACACCCCCTCCACCCCACCAACTTCTCAGGACTTCTCCATATATTGAATCAAATTTCCTGAATGGGAATCAATTCCGGACACAGAAAAGAGAACAGACATCCAGGATAAATGGATTTATTTTTGTATATATCCTTTTATCTGAATGGATTATTTCTGCACCCAAAAACACAGGTCTCAGGACAGTGCAATCCAAATAAAGAGTTACAGACTAAAATTAAGGTTTAGAGCTTAAAATAAAGAGTTACAGCTTAAAATAAATAGTTGCAGTTTAAAATAAATACTTGCAGTTAAAAAATAAAGACTTCCAAGTTCAATCTCAGCCATTTGCATAATATTCAGCAATCAACTAAAAAACAGGAGTGCAAAAAACCAAAAGTGATTCTGTGCCTTAAAATAAAATGGGTTTTGTCATGGCAGCTGTACCTGGGTACTTACAGCTTCCATAGACATCCAGCAAAATCCCTGCTAAGCAATCCCTGTGGGATTCCTTGGCAGGATGCCGTAAGGAAATAAAAATTTTCAAATATTCCCGCCTTCTTCTCTAATGATATTTTATAATAATTTTGTTACTCCTTTGAAACACGGCCCCTCCCCCCCCCAAAAAAACAAAAAAAAAAACCAAAAAAAAAACAAACCCTTTTGCATCAGGGGCCTATTCCCTAAATAACAGCCTGGGCTTAAAATGTCTGTCCAGGAATTCTGCCCTTTGCTTCCAGACTAAATGCTCCTACACGGGCTCCTCGCTGGCCAGGCTCGTGCCCATCTGCCGGGATGGCGCGGTGCCTGCGGCAGGTCGGCGTGCCAGCTTCCCTGGGTCAGGAATGCCAGGATATGACAGCAGTAGATGGACAACCTGCCTCGTGCTGCCACACTCTCCCTTCCAAAATCAGCTCTCCTCAGGCTGGTTCCATGCATCAGGGATCAGGTAGCAAATGGAAAATACCTGAGGGGAGCGGGAAACGTGAAAAGTTTGGAGGTGTTTGTTCTTTCCAAAAAATCAGGCTTCTAGGAAACATAGAAAGCACATTTGGGATGTAAGATATTGTAAAAATATTGCCCACAGGAATGCTCTGAAAGCAAACCTTTGGCAGGGTTTCAGTAGCTGCATTAGGCAACTCGTGGGCAAAAGGATTGCTCCCAGCTCTTCCTGGCCAGGACTCCCATTTGTGTGGGAAGTGCCTCTCTTCCTCCAGACTAATTAATAAACCAACAGTATTGACAGGCTGCATCACCCGGAATGGGGTCAGTGCAGCAGGGCCCACAGCACGGGGGTGAGGATGCTCAGCTCTGGCTGGCTCCAGGAGCAGCTCCTGCCCTGCCCAGGTGGGATCAGAGGAGTTTGGACAGAGGGACCGGATTGTATCACCTCATGGCCATGGTTTGCCAACAAAGTCAAGGGAAAGTACAGGTAGGATGGGGCTTGGAGCAGCCTGGGATAGTGGAAGGTGTCCCTGCCCATGGCAAGGGTGGAACTGGGTGGGGGGTTTAAGGCCCCTTAAAGAATCAACCCAACCCAAACCAGTCTGGGATTCCCATCTGAACTCTAACAACCCTTGCACTCTCCCCTGGCAGTTCCAGCTCTTTTGGAGCATACCCATCTCCCACAAAAAATCAGAATGGTAAATCAGAGTAAGAGGAATCCTGATGAAATAGTGTTAATATCTTCTCCAGGAGGGAATTCCTTCTTGAGGTACCATGTCAAGAATGCACCTGGTTGAGTACTCCAAGGCACCGGCTGTGCTTCAGCCCCACAGACCCCACATGCGCATTCTCAGCCATGTAGAAAATTATCCCCGGCAAAGCTGGTCACGTATTAAACACCACACTCCTGGCTGTTCTCCGGAGCCTGACGTGCAGGAAGGTGGACACGCCGGGAGACAGAACGAGTGTAGATCATTACAGGAACCACAAAGGGCGCAACTGTGAGTGATGGCACCGTAATGGAAAGGCGGGAGTGTGACAGCGGGAACGCCGCTCGCCTGAGCCGCGGCTCCCGGCCGTCCCACGGACACCACTCCTCTGATAATCCACCATCAATACCACTCCTGCTCCCACCCTGGAACCTCTGCCTACCTTTTAGCCTCATCACCTGTGATATTCCTGGAAAATTCAGGGGACAAGGTGAAAGCGTAAAGCAACAAAAAGCCACATATGGATTGAATAATCCTCTCCGTGTTTCCTGTATCCATATTCGCCTTCCCCTGCCATCACCTCCTTTTATATCATGGGTTATTATCTGTATTTCCATAGCATAAGAGCTCAGCACTAAGATCAAAGCTCCACTGTGCCAATCACAGGAGCTGATGGCTGCCTGTCAGAGAGCCAAAACCAGGGATTTGGGGTGAAATGTGGGGACAGGGGCAAGTTGCCTCAAGTGACATCAGTGCCTGGATGGCACCATGGCTGAGGGCACGGCGATGCTTTCCATTCTTTCCAGCCATACAAGTAAAGGAAACCATCCTGCTTTATTTTATTAAAGTCATATGTTATTCTGGAATTCCGTGTTGCTGTTATTCTGCCTGCTTAGTCTGGCAGTCCAAGTATGTTTGAAAACCAATAAAATAAAATATTACCAAAAAACATAATACTCTAGAAATCCACTCCCTTCTGTAATTACAGTTTAATGTCTAACATACTTTGTGCTTCACATTCAGCAAACTTTGATACAGTACTTAGACAGAAATTATGGTGCACCAGAGTAACATACATTTGCTGGCAATGAAAATGGGAAATAATTTCTCTTTTATAATTAGGGGATGTCTGCAGGATGGAGGTGCTATTTGTTTGTCATCACAGAATATGCCTGCCTTGTGTCAGGCAATCAGTTTGACATGTGGAGTTAACTTTAGGTTATCCAGACCAGGCACAGGCATTTGTTCTCCATTTTCTCTTCTTTCTCACAACAAGTCCAAGCGGGAACCTTTCCTGGGCACATTACATGGAAGGGCAGCATTTTCTTGTAAGGAATGTTTGTTTGCTGTTTTTTCAATCTCTTATTCTCAAAAATACCCTCTTAGCAAAACCACAAAGAGACATTTTCCTGAGCCACTTGAAGTAGGAGACCACAAGCTTTAACAATCAAAATAATAAAAATTGCTGCTCCATTATGGTGGGGAAAACTTGGGGTTTGCTTTTTTGCCAGCATTTGTGGCATATTTCTAGACATGATGTTGGTGATATAGACCGTGTGAACAAAGTTTGGAAGGCAACATATTTTAATTGAATGGCTCCAGCAGTAATTATTATTTGGTCTCTCGTTAATTAACAATTTACAAATGGCAGACAGCACAGTATAGTTAAATTGCTTCTTCGAGATGACTTAAAGCTGGAAAAGGGTTGCAATTATTTTCTATCTGAATTTTGCTTCTTTTCCTTTACTGGAAGCTTCCCTTTGACCCTGTAAGAGAATTCGGGGATTGACGGGAAAAAAAACCAACCAAATTGTGTCATCTATGTCCTTCCCACAAAAGTTTCCCAGTGTGTTCACAGGCAATTTCCCACCTCCAGGAACAGACAGTAATCACAGCTGAACAGTGTTTTAAAATCCAGTCTTCTTTACTTATTTAGGTTCAAGAAAATAAATTTAATTCTCAGGTTTTTCTTCTTTACACAACCAGAGCAGACAGCACGCAGCTTCCTTCAATAGACCCATTCCCAGTGATTCCAGTAACATTCCAGGATCAGCAAAGCTGGGCAATCCCTGACCCTTCTCCTGCTGAGTTCAGTCAATGATTCAATTATTAATTCAGAAAATCAGAATTGTGAAAAGGTTCAGGTTGGAAGGGACCTTAAAGCCCATCCAGTGCCACCCCTGCCATGGCAGTGACACCTTCCACGGTCCCAGGCTGCTCCAGCCCCAGTGTCCAACCTGGCCTTGGACAATTCCAGGGATCCAGGGGCAGCCCCAGCTGCTCTGGGCACTTGTGCCAGGGCCTATCCACCCTCACAGGGAGCAATTTCTTCCTAATATCCAACCTAAACCTACTCTTCAACTGGCTGAATCCATCCGCCTCATCCTGTCACTCCAGGCGCTTGTGAATCATTTCTCTCCAGAAGTTTCAGCTCTTTGTGTCATTGTGAATTTCTCAGCTCTAATGCTCTGGTGAGGCCAAATTTTCAAAAGTGGCCTCACAAATGAAAGAGTCTCTATGAGGACATTGTGGAAGAGCCACTGCTTGGGACAGAGACAAACCAGTGGTAGTTATCACCCAGGGAGCACTCCTGGGGAGGTGAGGTGTAGGGAACAGAGTAGGTCTTGTTCATCTCCAGCTGATCATGGGGAGAACAGAGAAGGAAAAAGTGGAGCTCCCTGTCAGTTAATGTGTGCAAATTGTGTCCTTTTTGCCTATATCCAACAGCAGCCCATGCAGGATGCACAGGAGGTGTAATTATCCTGCAGGAATGTGCGCATGGAGATGTGAGGACATGAGAACATGCACAGATTTTTAGGCACCCTTTTAGGGGCTGCTTTGGAAACACTGATCCTTTGACAGGTACACAAAGAGATTATACAATTATCTGACATTTCCTTGAGATCAAGAAAAAAAGTCAGGAGAATCATGTCTCATCTTTGTGATTTAGGGGTATGATCACAACACAAATGGCATTTAACAAACACAAAATGCAGCCCAGGTTTCTGCCCTCACATTGAGAAGCAGGAGAGCATCACCCGGGCCCAGCTTCTCTCCCAGAGTCATTTTAGCCTGTCAAGCTCAACACAAACTTTTATGTAGAAAAATAAAAGCTGGTTTATTTTCTGAACAATCTCATTAATTCTCCTGCAGGATTTCACCAGCATACTGACAATTTTTTCCCAAGAAAAAGAAGGAGCTGGCAAGCAGAGGCCGCTGCTTTGGTCAGGGTGCAGCTGCAGTTCACTGCTCCTTTTTGAAAGCAAGTCCTGCAATTTTACCCATTTTTCCCCAAGGATTAAAGTAGGAAAAAACCCAACAAAATCTTACCATTGTCACAAATACAGAAGGAAATAATTCCTGGTGCAAATGAGACAAAATGTCTTATCTTGAAGGTTGGGCCAGGCTGCAAGGACTTCTCAATGAGGAATCCAGTCCTTGGTTTATTTGGACTGACCAAATTTATTCCTTTTCTTGTTATTAAATTTTTATAAACATCCTAGAAAATCAGTACAGTTAATCCTGGCAGTGGTCTCCCACATGCTGGTGACAGTGGCTTGTCCTTGGGAGCAGCACACCAGCCTGGGATTATTATATGGAAAAGAAAACTTTGGAGAGTGGCAAATTTTTTGCAGATGACAGAGTTTTATTACGTGTTAGCAGCAGCAATCCAAGAAACAAAGTTTAGGACAACATCTAAAATAGCTGGCAAGGGGAGTGTGCTCATTTCGCTAGTTTTAGCACCCTAAAATCAGGTTCTAACTCAATGAATTCCAGCAAAAAACAGATGATAGACAGAGTTCTCAGTGAGGAACAGCCAAGCTGAGAATACCACACTGTGCCCATGGATTTGAGAGAGACAACTCCAAATATTGAAGGCAATCTTTGGGTGAAGTCTCCATGGGATGAAGTAGAGCCTGGCTTCCCCATCCTGCCGTGGAGCTTAACTCTAAACGCCAATTAAACATCTCCTCGTGGTCCTTGGCCAAGGCATGCAGGTGTTCAGGCTCCCTCCCTCCCCACCATGTGAGGAGCCTGGGGAAAGCAGTACCCTGACAATGCTGAGAGGTGAAGCTGTCACTTTTTCTGCTGCCCAGGAGTGGAACAATAAATCAGAGTTCCACGAACGGCGCTGACAGGGCCCTGCTCAGAGTCGCGCTCTCCATGCGCAGCCTTGGGTTGCTCCACACTGGGTGATAACGAGGGGCACAGGGAAATGCCAACTGTCACCTCAGCTTTCCTTGCATCACTGCAACCAGGCTGGCAGGAGGGTGAGCCCCTGCTTCTCCAGGAACACCCAGGGACCCCTGAGTGGTGGCTTGAAGCACACCTGGAGCCACTCCCACAGGAACAGGCTGGGCACCCCTTTGGCAATATCTCCCCTCAGCTCAATGCTCCTCAGAGCCTCTAGATCAGCTCACTGATTTGCTGATTTTGTTTATATATTTTAAAAAAAATATTATTTTTAAATAATTTTCTATTTACCTATTTTTAAAAAAAAAAAAATTATAATGTTTTTTACATGGATACTGTAGTTATATAGCCAATAGCCTTCAGAATATTGCAGGAGGTACTCACTGATGACCCTGAAATATGTCCCATTTTCTTGTAGGATCATAAGAAAGACATACCCTGGGTAACAGATATTATAACATATTTGTGAAATACAGACAGTGAAATTCCCAGTGCTCAGCTAAAGCAAGGGACAAGATATCATGGTTTAACATGGGTTCACTAAGAGCAACTAAAAAGATTTCATGGCAGAAAAATGCATTTAAATTTTACTTTCTGATGGAGGGTTAAATACCTGCCGTGTTGGGCCCGAGTTTCTCCACAGAGCAGTGGGCAAACCTGCCCCTTTCACACCCAAGAGTGATGCTCAGGGTGGTCCCTACAGCTCATCCCTGCATCAACCCTTTAATCACACAGCAAGGATAAGCCAAGGGATCCCTGTCCCTCAAAGATCACTCAGGGCCGAGGAACCGGCAGGAAGAGGAGAATGCTTAGAAATTCACACTGGGGTCTCATGTTTTATTTTTCCTGAGGAAGGAGGAATAGTGGCACCAGAGGAGATCAGTGATGGAGCCCGCGCCTCGCTGGTGGGCAGCGCCCGCCTCTTCAAAGGGAGGTGAGCCCCCAAAAGGCCCCATCCCGCTGGCTCGGGGCAGCCAGGCTCCTTTCCCATGCCTCCAACACCATCTCACAGGCTGCAGCTCGGGGTTTGATTACCCTTATCATTATCTGAGCTTCCAGGGCTACGTATTTTAATAAGAGACATAAAATTATCCGGTCTGCTCTGAAACCCCTCCACAGCATTTGTTTCAATGACCCCCTGTGGTTGTGAATTCGGCAGATTGACTATGGATTGTATGAAGAAGGATTTCCTTTTGTTTGTTCACAAAGCATTGCCCTTTAATTTAATCATATGTCCCTTTGCTCTTGTACAGTTCTCTGTACTCTGCCCATTCCCCCTCCTCTCCTTTTTTTCTTTTTTTTTTTTTTTTATACAATCTGGACATCTCCGACCATTCCAGTGCTAGCTGTAATTATTTCTCTTAATTCAGTTATTAAAAAATGTCTGCTCGTGGCAGAAGCATTGCAGATCTTTAGTCAAATTGATACAAATATTTTATTAGCATAATTAACAACCTTCAGCACAAGCTTATTTGGGAGAGCATTGGAGAAACTGAGCGGGTCTGAAATTTGAAACAGATGCAGGACATATTCATAAATAAAACCAGACCAAGTCAAACTGTGGCCTGCATAATAAGACATCACTCACTGTGTTTGCTATATATTTGCAGACATGTTGTTAGCTGCATTTATTACAAAAGTTAGGTGCTTATTTGGAAGCTTTCACTTCTGTGAGCTTGTGATACTTTCTGTAAAACAAGAACCATAAATCATAGTGCGCTGGTTTGAAACCCGTGCACCTCCAGATAACCAGCACTTGTCAGTAGATTGTCTAAACCAGAGGATTAGCCAAAATACAGATGGAGAGGAAACACAGACTGTTTACGTTGAGTATTTTGGCCAAGAGCCCAAGGAAATTACAATCGATATGGATATAGCATTTCTGAAGAGTTATGCAGCAAAAAGTGCAAGAAAATACTCTGACAGAGAAAATAAATAAAGCTGACAGAGGCTTAATTCTCTAGATCCTGTACTGCGGGTAAAAATTAGAAACATTAAGCCATTAAATCATTTCAGCAGGACTTTAAACAATAGGAGCAGACTCGCCTGTTACTGCACAAGTTTAGATCCATCTCTTTTGTAGACTGGATAAATATTCACCATTGCAACTCTAACACTTCCCGCACTTCCCATACACTGCATGACCTATTTTCCCAGTCCTTTTTCATGTGGGACAGGTTTTAAATAAAATAGAAATTCCTCTTGCTTCTTACAGATTGGAGTTGATTAAATATTCTACTGATAAAGGGTAAGCAAATGTCAGATTCAATATAATAAAAAGAGAAATGAGAGTTCATACAAGCAGCAAAGCAAACAATCCATTTTCATACTTTATTAGAAACATTTATTGCCATAATGACTGCATTATACTAAGCAAGCAGGTGGAAAGGTGCTCTGTGCAAGATATTCTCAAATATCTTTATTTTGAGGGTTTTATATCTCCAATATTTAGACAGATGTTTTATTCCCTATAATATAGTCAGAGTATGAAATGCTGTAATTTCAGTTACTACATAAGGATCAAAATTGTACTTGAAGATCACGGCCTGTCATTGTGATTTCGGCAATAATGGTAGACCATTAAATGCTCAATTTTTCTGCTTTGACTTTATATTCCCAATGGTGAGTGGCTTTAGATATAGATGGCAGAGCTCCGCGTGCACCGGCAAATGCTCTGCCCAAATTTGCGGAACGCATTGCGAGCGCGCTTCCCGGTTATTCTGCTCCCTGTACGATTCCGTCGACACGCAAGCCTGATCCGGGGCCTAAATGGAAATGACAAAGATGGCCAGCTCTGCCTCTCGCTATCAAACAGCTGGCACTCGTTATCTTAACAAACAGTGGGAACTGTAATTAAGCAGATCTGTGTTCAATAAGACACCAGTGCCACCAGTGCTGCCCCTGGAACAAGAATGGGCGCTTGTTTCGGAGCTTGACTTTCTCTTAATTTACCAAATCAGGAGGCCCGGTCAGCAAATAATGTAACAAAAGATTTCATTATTATCCTTCATTTAATTTAAGAAAGAATTTAACCTATGTTCAGCGCTCAGGGCCCAGGCTTGCATTCCTCCTGCAGACCAACTTCCTATGAGAGACAGTGGGAGCACAAGGAAAGTAGGACTCGCTTCACTCTAGGATTCTCATTATTTCTTTACATCCAAGGCATTTTATTCTCAAGGATTCGTCTACTTAATATGTGTCAGTTCAAGTTTAGAATAAGAAAGAGAAAAAAAAGCCTGACATGCTAACCAAGAAAATTTACTACCCAGTTTCTTCTTTTTATTAACAGAGATCATTAAGACATCAGTTTTTTTCTTTTACTGGCAGCATTCCACAGCCAGAGTATTCACAATGTCTAGGACACTTTCATTTTGTAATCTGGAGGATACAGTATATTAATTTTCAGGATTTATCACAAGAAAAGTGAAGTCATACTAAGTACAGTAGGTGTAACTAACTTTCATGTCAAAAAAGCTGTAAAGAGTGCCAGAAGCTCTGCTGGGCTAATAATAAGCTAAAAGGATATAAACTTGATTAGTCTCACTTAAGAAGCAAGAAGATAAAGTAAGCTTGAAAAGGCCTTTGCTCTTCCTTCAACTTCAGTGGGTTGAAGAGAATCATGAAGCTTATCACCATGAGATACTCGCTATAATGCCAGTATAGTTATTAGTTATATGTTAATTTATGCTCTGCTGTGCCCAGCCGCTGCCATACCGGCAGAATTTGTAATTCTGTCCAAAATCTTTGCAGCATCTCAGTGCTGTCACACCGTCACATTCCCTTAAGTGCACCTTGCACGGTGATATAAAACCTGCTTATTAAAAATTTCCAGCTACTAGAGGAAAATTGTTCCCCAAATGAAGGATCAAGAGTGTCCTTTCCCTGCTCTTGAAGGCTGTGGACACTCTGGGGCTCTGCACCCTCCACACTCCCCACTTTTAAAGGAATTTGGATAAGAGAAGGCTCCAGAGGAGTCTCATTGTGACATTCCAGTACTTAAAGGGGGCTCACAGTAAGGAGGGAGAGTGAATTTGTACATGGGTAGACACAGCTAGGATAAAGTGAAACGGATTTGAACCAAAAGACCAGAGATTAGGTCAGATGTTAGGGATAAATTCCTCCCTGTGAGGGTGGGCAGGCCCTGGCACAGGGTGCCCAGAGAAGCTGTGGCTGCCCCTGGATCCCTGGAGGTGTCCAACACCTGGAGGTTGGACAGGGCTTGAAGCACCCTGGGACAGTGGAAGGTGTCCCTGCCATGGCAGGGAGGTGAGACTGGATGGGCTTTAGGCTCCTTTCCAACCCAAACCATTCTGTGATTCTGTTCTATGATTTGGAGGATTTTTGCAGCTCTGTGCTGAAGGAGGGGTCCCTGAGATCTAAACCAGGACCCGGGGCTGGGAAAATGCCTTGAAGTCACCCGTGCTGTGGTGTCTCTGCAGCTACCACCTTCAGTAAAATCAGCTTTAGGATGACCTGTGGGTCCAAAATTAAATTGCTGCAAAGATACTTAGTATTAGATGCTGACTGCTAATCTGGATTTTATCTTAGTTGTTTAATCATTCTACAAATAAATGCAGCGAGTTGGGCCCAGCTGCCAGGCACATTTCAGAAGGTTAACACAGGAGTGGAAGATCATGGTTGCTGTAACTGACGTTTTTAAGGGAAAAATGCACCAAAATCCACATATTTGCAATCAGAATTTTAGTAAATTGCAGCCACACACCAGTCTTGGGCTTACCCCCTTCCTCTTGCAGAATTTTGTTGGTGTGTCTCTTCCAAAAGTCTTTGAGTTCGAAACAGAAAATGATGTCTGGAAATACTTGAGCACCTGGCTCCGACAGTTGCTTGCATTTCCACACCATTACACAGCCATACTTTTTTTAACCCCTGAGAATTAAAACCAGTTAAGGAGTAGCACATCTTAGTGTGTTTTATTAACTTGTGTTAATCGCACTGTGTTCTCTCCATCCTCACTTAACCTTTGCTCCCCAAAGACCCATTGCTTCGTGAAGTTGGCCATGACTGCTCCTTTCTCATCCCTTTCTCAGAACCCATGAGTCTCACTCCTAGGTAGATCAGTAAATTGATTGAAAAACTACTTTTGGTCACTCACAATGAAAATTAGTCCTGCTTGGCACCCAAGCCCAGGCAAGAGGACACAATCTGGGGTTTGGACTCCAGGAGAAATAAGATGGATAGTGACTTTCCACCCCCAAGTGTTTCCCTAAATGCGCATGTTGTGATGGGAGCAGTCTCCTAGTGAAGAAAACCAGGATTTTATCAAATGTAAATTGTAGTTAATGGTGCATATGGTTCACACGCTGGTATTGTTTATTAAGGTTTAAGAGGAGTTTTGGGGTGGAATATAGCTGGAGTCTGAAGTGACGTGCAAATTGGGGTTGTGCATCAGGTGCCATGTCAGTACAGCACCAAAAGTGCTGGAATGTGTGCAAGAGACACCACGATGAAAATGGGAACTGGTGCAGGAAATGCTTTCAAAAGGAATGGGCAGAGCAGGGGCGAAGGAGGGGGAAATGAGACTGAGGATGGAAGGGGACAGAGCAACAAATATGGGTTGACAGGGCAAAGGGAACAAAGGGTGCAGAGGTGGGCTGAGAACGTGCCTGGGAGAACTGCTTTTTCAGATGTTGCTTTCTTTATAATGTGGAAAATATATTTAAAATCATCCAGAGTGTTATTCAGGCAGGGTACATGCTGGAGGTCACCAGGCCTTGGGATGTCCCAGAGAAGAATGAGAGGAGAGCATGAGGCTGCAACACCTGCACAGGCAGGTTAATAAGTTTGATGGGGCCAAAAAACTCAATGCTCTTCAAGATTACAGGCCCAGCTCCAAGATATTTTCTCCCCCCTCTCTATTATAACCTGCAATATCATGATTTGTTTCTTTATTTTATTTATATTTTTGCTAGAGAGAGATAAAGATGATGCTGTAAATTAAGGCAATGTCAAATATCTCAGTTTTGAGAGATATTTGATTTTATTTCCTGGGTTTGGACGGAGCAGAGAAGTTGTATTTGTATAATAAATTACTGCATAAACCACAAAACATGGAAAAAAATTGCAAGGACAGTGGATCTTGGCAATTACCACACTAAATGAGTTCCAATAAAACCATAGACAGAGTGCAAAGGTTTAGGCCTTTCTCTACATACATAAAACTGCTTAAGCTGTTCAAAATTATTTCACTCTTGGTATTAATTTTAATATTGATATCAATTTCTCTTTTTTTTCCCTTATTTATTGCATAAATCCAATATATTTTACTTGATAACCTGTATGTAGAACAACTAGAAGGCCCAGCAGTTCCCTGAATTCCAATAAACCTACCTAGCTTTTGGAATTTCTTTCAATATGAGGTCAAGGAGTGATTTGAGTCATAGCCTAATTCACAAGTGACCCTGAGTCCAGTCTGTCCCTGCCACAAGGGGAACACCCAACTTCAAAAGGGACCCTCAAAAAGGTTCAGCTTGATCCAGGCTTCAAACCACCCAGTTCTGGAATGATGAGGACAATGACTGTAGCTCTGATTTGTAGTTGACACGGAAGAATAAGGCTGGCATGTGGTCAAAATTGGAACAGGATGTCCAAGGTGGAATTACTGTCCATGGAAGCGTTCAAAAAGGTGTGTGGATGTGGCACTTGGGGATATGGTGGGCTTGGCAGTGCTGTGGAAACTCTTGGAGCTGATGATCTTGGAGTGCTTCTCTGGGCCTGGTTTATCTGCTTTTAAGATTCAGCTGGACACGGGGCTGGGCGATCTTGTCTAGACCATGCTTGGCTAGGACAGCTTAGACCAGATGATTCTTGAGCTCTCTTCCAGCCTGGAATTCTCTGATTCTCTGATCTCCTGAAAACACCATTTGGAGAAGTCACTTAGCTGCCCCAGCAAGAGGTTCCAAGCCCAGGTGACCCTCAACATTTTGGAAACCAAGCCATGATCTAGCCTTTGGTGACCGAGCCCCACCTGTCCCCAACATCTCATAATGATTTAAGCACCAAAATTCAGCCACATAATTAGCAGAAGAAACTGAGGGTTTCTGCTGTAAGGCTGGGATTAAATTAGCCGTTTATGGATTTCTGAGAGAAAAGAGACTAAAATGTTTTATAGTGTAGTTAAAAGAACCAGTGAATGATTCCCTCATGTTGAACATTTCCTAATGTCAGAAGCAGGGTGGATGACACAGAAATCATAAATCCAATCGAGAAGTGTTAAAAATCACTTTAGTCTGCCAACTTACTAGAAATTCAATAAAATGGTATGCGACAATTTATTTGTGTATGTGGAATGGATACGTGTGAAATTAAACCCACGGAAGTGTCAGTGTGCAACACACGTGTGACAGGGTGAGGTTGTCCATCACCCACTTATCACAAATGGGGGAGAAATGGGATTTGGGAAAACTGTCCTAGATGCCTGACTCGAGGACAGAGGGATAGCAGGGTGGGGGTGGCTTTTCTGGTTCTGTGGTTGGTGGCCCCATTGCATTCTCACGCTGGGAATGGCCCCAGTGCTTCCAGTCAGTTGCTATTTATTTTTGCATGTTTATTTTTCACTCCACTCGTCCTGTTTAATGTGAATTAACTCGCCTTTTGCCTGCATGGAGTGGGACTTTTAAGAGGCATGAAATGACAAAACAGGGCTTTGTTTTCCAGCCAGATTCCCTCCGCCTGCGCTCCGCCGGTGTCTGCCTCGGCTTCCAGCTCCATCATCACATCCAACACAGCCTGGGGCAAAGCTGGAGCAAAACACCCAGCGCATTCAATTTACAAACAGAAATAAACACCTTTTCAGCAGGTTCTACATAATCGCTAAACAAAACCAGGGGAGACAAAAAAAACCCACCCACAACACAGCATTTTTTATGTCGTTTGTGCGCGGCGGTGACCCTTTATTTTCTCGAGGAAATAACGCTATTACGGGGAGATGTCTAGCACTGGGATCCCGGACGGCATCTCAATCTCCCTGTCTCCCAAGGAGCTGGTGGTGTGGCTGCTGTGTCACACCTTTGCAGATTGTCTGGCTCGGTGGCTGCTCCATCCCCTGGCACGCCAGCACCGTGCCCCCCAACCAAAGCCACTCCACGGGGCCTCTCCACCACCGAGGCACCCAACTTTACCGAGCAGGAGAAAATGAATCAGATATGAAAATGTCTGAGGTAATAAATTAACACACAGCAGGGGAGTGATGGCTTAATCCCTTCTAGTCCAAACAGTACCTGACACCCATTACTGCTACAGGAGCTGGGACACCGTAGCGGTACTGGAGCGAAAATGATCATTCCCAGTGGATTTGGGGCATTGAAATAGGGATGTAATGGATTCTGGGAGAAAACCTGTGCAGGGGTTTACGGTGTTTGTACACAGAATCCAGGTTTACCTGCCATGGTGTTTTCTTGGGCTTCCTTGTTTTGATTAACCCAGAAAATGGGGTTTTAAATTCTAAGTTCAGGCAGAGCTTTATTATTTTAAGTCTTTGTTGAGCATCTGATAATAATTTCTAATTATTCAAGCAAAGGCCAATAATGTATAGCTAACACTCACAGAACATGGAACATTCCTGTCCTGACTGGATACATTTATTTGTAGAATGATTAAACAACTAAGATAAAATCAACACTAGCAGCCAGCATCTAACACTAAGTATCTTTGCAGAAATTTAATATTTACTGTGAGAAGTTGTTACACCTA
Organism: Peucedramus taeniatus; assembly: GCA_013400575.1. Classification (NCBI taxonomy): domain Eukaryota; kingdom Metazoa; phylum Chordata; class Aves; order Passeriformes; family Fringillidae; genus Peucedramus; species Peucedramus taeniatus. The sequence continues at coordinate 125,281 of WBNO01016908.1, read as the reverse complement.
TTTGAAACTCATCTACTGAAAGTTTCAAAATGCATTTTTTTAACATAACTGACGTCTCTTTCTGCAAGAGTTTCTTCCAGGAAAATAACACCCTCTCCGTTTTTGGCGTTGATGGCAGATAAACAAAAATGTTGTTGCCAAGGATTTTATTGCAAAATTAAATGTCCTGGGAAATGTATTTAATTTGCTGCTTTCCCTAATACTATGCCAAGCTCTCCTTTCAGGTACACCCATGTAAACCTACCCTGACTTGAGGTTTTACTGGAAGGCCGGGTTTCCTTACTTTCTGTTGCACACATATTGAAACCAAAGAAACCTATGAGCTCATGGACAAATTGAGAGAGCACTTAGATACTTCTTTCCCCTTTCTTCCCCTTCTTGGCTGAAATTCTGAAATATGAACACTGGATGAAAAGGCAGAATTCAGAATTCGAGCCCACTTCATGCATCCCACATTTATCTGCTTGGCGCAACGCTCATTTTTCCATGAAAACAGCCAGCAGCTTTGACACCAAGATCCTCTGACTCCTTCAGATAGACAATAAATAATTAGGATATGAAATACATAGACCTATAATAAAGGCATATTCATGTTCTCTGGGTCAACTGATAGGGCTGGTCACCAAATTCATTGCAAGCAGCTGCAACCTGCCCATGGTGAGACGGTCTGGGGACAAATGGATTTGGCTCCAGTGCTCAAGTAAATACAGCATAAATCCATGGTGTGCACTGAAATATCAGGTTTCAACTTTATTTTTGCCCAGGTATGAAATAACCATAACTATGTGAAACTCTGACCTCCTGTGCATATGTGGTGTTGATAATTCCCAGGCTGCGCAACCCAGGATCGCTCTAGAGGTATGTGGGGACAAGAAGTGGGGATATGGAGCCTACCAGACCTGCAGGTGCTGGAACTGCTTCTGAAGCTCAAAGCCCAACAGCTCACAGGCTTTTCCTGGCTGGTTCCCAACCATGGTTCTTTATGGCACGGGGTCAGCACTTCCAAGGGCTGTGGTTCTGCTGGCAGCGACTCCTCACATTCCCCACAGAGCTGCTTAAAAATCAAGCATTGTAAAGGTGGTTTCCACCTCCCAAATTCTATGGAAAATTATGAAAACATGAAAATTTTGGTGGGGAGTGTCTCTGCTGTGGAGGGGTGGGTGCTGGTGCAGCCCCGCTGCCGGCAGCCCCAACCCCACTCTGGCAGGACACGCTGCCATGAAAGCACCATTCATCTCCCGGTGATGGACACTTTAGAGCAGCTTTTCTCAACTGTTTAAAGTTGAAAGAGCATCCAACCCTTTTGAAGAAAACCTACAGATCACCTTGGGAAGTGTCACCACAACTGCTTCCCTTGGCAGGCCAGGGCCAAAGTGCTGTATGCTCACTGCTTGCCTCTGCTCCCCGTTCAGCTTTTTGTGCTCCTGAGATCACATGGAAACGTGTGGTCACCCTAAATGATGGCCCAGGTCACATCTCAATGTCACATGGCTCACCAGTGGCTCCAGAACCACGAGGAAATAAAAGTAGGCTGCAGTATTGAAAAAATTATGTATGTCCACATTTATCCCTAACGAAATCTTAGCCATAACAGATTTGATTCCTCACCTCTTTGCAGCACGTATGGAGTGGTTTGCACTTGGAAAAATCAGAACAAACTCGACATTAATGCTGCCTCTCTGACAAGGTAGTTTTATATACTCAATTACCACCGCATTATCTTTCATCTCGACTATGTGTGAAAACAGTAAGAACCAAATATATTTCACTTAGGGCTCCTTCATTACAAAGACTTTGCCTTTGTCTTCCTTTACCCTATGCACTGACAGCAAACTTCATGTATTAACTGGCTCATGGTATAACTCATGCATGGAAATCCAATATAACCTCTTGGCTATGAGCAGCAACACTTCGCTTATCGTACACTAAAAGAATTTTTACTAGTTAATTAAGATTTGTTTGCTTAATTTTTTTCAGGCAGTTGGGGATGTTGCTCCTCTGTCATTTGGCTGGGAAAATCGTGATGTATACACTGTATAAAAGTGCCAAAATAAGAAATGTGTAGACTGCAGCGTCTCTGGTAGTAAATCTTTTTTGTAATCCTAACTTCATATTTCCATTGAATTGTTCCTCTCGAGCTGTGCAGACAGTTGAAGTATTTGAGTGTAGTCACATATGCTTTGGTGCTGCTAACAGCCCTAAAGTTGGTAATCCTGAGGCACAAACAGGGCCAGGGATGCTGGTGGCACTCCTTGGGCTGCAAAATATTACAGCACACCTTATATAGTGCTTGCTTTCGAAATTTCCTTTGCACTTTGTTTACTATATATTCCAATAGTGTAATATTAAACAAAAACAGTGTGTCCTGTGCCAGAATGATTGATTACTACACCGTGGCAAGGTCACCTCCTAGGAACAGGCTGAGTGCAGTAAGGGCTGTCTGACTCATACAGTTAACACTATATCCGCATTGTATGAATGTCACCAGCAATCCAGTGATTTATTGCTTGGAAGGCTCTGTTCAATTTTTTCTGCCTGACCAAATTGCACATTTTCTAGAAAAAGAAGCAAAAATATTTCAGCACATGGATTACCCCAAGTCCTCATTTCTCCCACTAGGTTCAACGAGTCTTTTCAAAGATGCTGATCATCAAGCCCTCATATTTTTCACTTTTTTTCCACTGTTTTCTGCCAGATATTTGGCAAAAAATGATTATTGCACTAATGAAAAGGTGCAGCAGAAGATTGAGGGGTTTTTAATCAGATTTCGGTAACATCTGTGGGCCAGGAATAAGGGCAGCTGTATGTTCTGTTTCTTAATTTTAGTAAGATTTACTCTGGGTATAAAATGTTAGCCTCAGGCAAAATTTAACTGGCTTAAAAGAAAAGAAATGATAGTCTTACAGAAACTACCCAACTCAAACTGTTTGAAAACAGTGACTGAGATTAATCCCTCTCGCTCTAAGAAATTCCTACTTTCTGACAAAGAAGATATAATTATAGATTGAGAGAAATGACTTTCAAAATTAACATTCCAGCAGACCCCATCATAATAGATACATTCATTCCTCGTGTATCTGCATGGAAATCAAAGGAGATACATCATGTTTGAATCCGGGCTTTTATTTTTAGAACACGCAGCGCATTTGCGGCGCGCGGCTCCGAGCGCGGAGGGAGAGAGGGGACAGCCCCACACCCGGCCAGGGACCCACTCTGAGGGTCCAGCTGCTGGGAATTCCTGCAAACCCAGGGCCAACAAAAGACAATGGGCTTGGGAAGGTGTTTGGGTGCCTGGAAATTGAGGTAGGTGCATAGAGGTGAGTGTTGTGGCATTTTCAAAAATCACCTTTTTTTTTTCTTTCTGTAGGCATCTGTGTCTCATCTGCATCTTCAGGTGTTTGGTCCATACCTTTAAAAGCCATTTTTTGTTTTTCCTTCCATCTCATGCCCTCTTATCATTAGACCTCTCAGGAAAAAAAAAAAACAACAAATCAACAGGAAATCTGGGGTTAATATAGCCCTTTATCTCAAAGAACAATAAAAGCTGACTGGGTGATGTGTCTTAACAAATGCTACATAATGCATCAATTAATGCTGCATTTATCAAACTGCATCTGACACCAGAACTGGGATAGATCAGCTCTCCTGAACCCCTCACAATTACTCTGCTTTTGCTGTTATGACAATGAGCTCAATACTGTACAATGCAGCTCCCAATACCTACCTGCCCTTCCAAGTGCTCTCTGAGCATCATCTCAGAGCCCGCAGTTTAGGAAGCAACAACTGGAACCGTCTTGAGATATTAAAGGCTCTTCTTCTGCTCTTGTTTATACCTGTGAGCCAATCAAGAGTTTTAATTTTAAACGTGAAAGAAAATTAATCTGGGGGGAAAGAGCACAAGAAGCTTGTGAGTTTAGTCTATTAAACCCCAAAGTGTTCCAGCTCAGCAAGGACGAGTTCATCGATTCAGCTCACTCGAGTGAACAAACAGAAGGAAGCGAAACGAAACAAAGCCCAAGTCAGCTGCTCCAGCCCAGCACACCCCAAACAGCCCCAGCAGAGGCTGGAGCAGGGAGCCCCAACACCCCAGCTCCGCCAGGAGCCGATCCCGCAGCAGCTCCATTCCCCCGCACGTGACTCGGGTCATACTTCATCTTCTAATTGATACCTGCCATTGCCTCATAACTAATGATGACTAATGGTAATATCCAGAAAGACAAATAAAAGCTAATGCAAAGCCGGGCCGTGGTGCAGTTCCCTTTGGAAAGCTCCCGGGCCATTAGGAAGCAATTGGAAGTGGAGATTGATGTGCCCTGGGGGTTGCTCCCAGGGATGCGGCGCATCTCCAAACCCCCGGGGCTCCGGAGGGGGCGATCCCAGCCCTTCCCAGCTGTGCCAGCCGGGGCACAGAGCACGGCCAGGCCACCGCAGCTCAGAACTCACAGCCCCAGACACCCAACCACCCCAGGAAGGCGGCGTCTCTGAGCCACAACACCGTATTTTCTCCGTTTTGCCTGGTTTTCTTTATTTATCCACTAAGCCCTGTGCAACAGCGTGACTCCTTGGATGGAGAATATCAAGGAATTAAATTCCCGAGCACTGTGGACAGACAGTGACAATAAACTCATCTCATTTTCAACAGGTAGTGCCTTGCACACACAACACCAGGCCGGGTTTACAGCAATGTAACAGCTTGATTAAACACGCTGATTTTGCAGGAGAGTCATCAGTAGCATTTTGGAAAAGTTATGCTCTTTTAATTACAAAGTTTATGTCACCCAGTGCAATTTTAATGTAATGAAACATTAAACTGGACCTCGTGCTTGATGTAAGTTAAAATTATTCATTGAATATTAGACCACTAGGCCACCTACTGTTCTTTTACAAATGGTTGAACTATCACGGGGTTACAGAACTTAACATGTAAATTGCAGCAGAAGTTATAATTTCTGTTGCAAATCCCAAAAGACTGTCATTTAAGTCAAATATATGAGTGAAATTTTGCCTCTGTGCCATAATAATGCAGGGAAAATGACCAAAACCTGAACACTTTAAAAGTAATTATGAACCCAATAATAATGCATTTGTAGTTATTTAATCAAGAGCCTTAAAAATTATTAATAGCAAGTTCTTCTTACACAAATGGAGTTTTAAACACTGGCATTTAATTTTAGGGATAGCAATACTTGATCTAGGCCATTAGTGAGATCTTTTGTAAAGCCAAGCAGCCTGTGCCTTTCAGAGCCCTTCCTGCTCATCTCCGAGTTCATTACTCTCACGTAAGCGAGGGCAGCTTTGTAAAATAATCTTTCTTAAAATGAATTTAATATTTAGCTGCACACCGAAAATCTTGGGTAAGTTCTCTTAGATTAAAAAGATGGGGGATTGAAAGCGCCGCACGGAGCAGATTTGCGTGGATCCCGCTCGGAAGCCCGCCCAAATCCACTGGATCTCTTCCCTTCATCCCCAAAGCCTTCGGAGCGGGTGTATAAATAGGAGAGGGCAGTTGCAGGGAAATTATTCGCCGTGCCTGAGCTGCCTCCCAGCCACTGCAGAAGAGGAATCTGAGCAGTGACTGTGCATCACCCTGAATCTGTAATAATAGCACCTTTCCTGTCACTCTTTGTCCCTTCATTTTTAAACGCGATTGGGTCAGGAGCAGGCAATTTACATTTTTATATAATCTTTGCTCAGGTGATTCAGCCGCTCCGAGGTTTTAGCATTTTGTGTGCAGCTCTGGGTTTCACCTCCCCTCCTGGAGCATTTCCATATGCTGGGGGTCTGCCATCCTCGCAGCTGATACAGATCTATTTAGCTTCTCCCCCTTGCCATACCTGCAGCCTGTAGCAGGTTGTCAGGGAATGAATTTTCATTTTCTCCCCCGTGAGTCCATCACGTGGCTGTCACCAGAATTTGTTCTGTCTGAACTCCTCCATCCCCCTGATTTATGGCTGCTTGATGAGAGGTTGGAGGGCTCTCAGTGTAGCAATAATCTGCACCCTGGTCCAGCACCCATCTAAAGTTAGGATTTCCGATCTAAATATTTAGTCCCCGCGGTACAGCAATCACTTACAAAATTATTAAATAACTTTTCGTAGGACCCAACACCTTTGGGATATTTTTCTAGGTCAATATTCATCAGGAGACCCCGAATGTAAAGGTTAAGTGCACATTTCCTCCGCCAAATAAGAATGAATTTCAAACCTGATTGATTCTGGTCATGGAAACCGTAAATACTTACTCCAAATGGTAGATAGGTTACTAAGTCCACTCATTTCCACATCTGATATCGATAATACTCTGCTTCCCCCTTATCAGCCCCTCTCATATTTCACCGGCGCGTGGGGAGCGGGCCGGGGCTGTCGGGGCTGGCTGATGGCCCCTGCCTTCCCCCGCGCCATTCTTCAGTGGTCCTTGAATCTTTCACCCCTGTCACTCCTCTTTCATCATTATCTGAGGTGATCGGTCAGCCCTGTGCCACCACCTGTCTCTTCGATCCGATGCCAACAGTGCTCCGGAAAACTGTCACTCCCGAGCTCCTTCCATTTATAGTGAGTCTCATTAACACCTCTCTTCCCTCTGGCCATGTGCCACTACAATTTAAGATGACTGTTGTTACTAAACACGCACCAAAAAAAAAAAAAAAAAAAATAAAATATGTTGAAATAGCGTTAAGAGCCTGATTTAAATCTATTAAAGCCTGAGAATTTGGAGTTAAAACCTCCCTCAGTGTCTGCTGGCGGTTAGGGGGGGTGCATATATTGTGCGTGGATGTATTTATACCTGGGTAAATATCTGGATATGCATGTATTCCCCCTCCCGTGGCTCCCTCGGCCTCGGCACCGCTGCTCGTCTGGGAACAAACGCGCTGCCGGCCCCCAGACACAAAGCCCGAGTAAAGAGGATTTATGCTGGGGACATAAAGGAGGCTGCAGGAAGGGAGAGGAGTGGGAAGGGAGAGGAGCCACGACAGAGGCTCCCAGGTGATGCCGGGGACAGCAGGATCCAGGGCAGCCCTGCCCCGCTGGCCCTGGTCCCCCAAAGAGCCAACCCTGCATTTCCATGTCAGTGTGGGAGCAATCCTGGTCAAGGGGATGGGATTAACTCCGTGTGTGGAGCTGCCTTCACTCCCTTTACCTTGATTTTCTGTCACAGAGATGATAATACCTCAATAAAAACTGCAGTCCCAGAGTGCTTCCTGGGAATGAGACCATGAACTCATCCGAGCTACCCTTACAATAAAATGATTTTAAGCTTTTAGGCACCCAAAAATGCTTAAATTATATGAGCACTATGAGGAGTGTGGTCAACTTGTGCCAGGGGGAGTTTAGGCTGGAGATCAGGGACAGGTTCATCCCCAGAGGGTGCTGGCACTGCCCAGGATCCCCAGGGAATGCGCACAGCCCTGAGGCTGCCAGAGCTGCAGGAGCCTTTGGACAGCACTGCCAGGGATGCCCAGGGTGGGATTTTGGGGTGTCTGTGCAGGGACAGGGCTGGACTGGATGATCCCTGTGGATCCCTTCCCACTCAGGCTGTTCTGGGATTCCATGGTCACCTGAGCTGTGCAGGCACATGCTAAATATTAATTATTTTGCCACCCCATTTATGCCATTTCAATCCCTTCATGAGTTACAGGGGCTCTTAAGGACCTCAGATGGTTTTAACTGTTTTTGCTGCAATACCTTCACCCTTAGGATGAGCTGGGATTTTCTTCTCTCCAGGTCTCCAAAACCAACCCTTGTTTGGATTGCATGGCACAAATGAGAAATGGGATTGTAAAGAGTGGAAACAAAGAGTTTTGCTCCTTTTTGGAGGCCAGGCAGGCACAAAAGGCATTTCTGAGAAACTCTACTACCAGGGACAGGCAGGGACAGGTCTCTGCAGCTCCTGTGTCCTTTGCAGATGGGTGCTCACTGCTATCACCAGCCCTCACACTCTGAGGGAAAACTTTCTTTGTGGAAGAGATTTTAAAGCATTGAACAGGCTGTCCAGGGCAGGGGTGGAGTCCTCACCCTGGAGGGATTTAAAAGCCACGTGAATGCAGCCCTTGGAGCTTGGGGACGTGTCCTTGGGGACATGGGGCAGGGTTGGCAGGGCTGGGGAATGGATGGACTCCATGGTCTGAGAGGAATTTCTCAACCATTCAGTGATTGCACAACCACAACTTCTCCAGGGTGACCAAGCACTTGCCTAAACCTGCACAAGGGACTAAAGGGGAGTTCAGAGCTCCCAGGTTTGTTCTGCTCAGAAAATGACATTCAGAAGGCTAAAATTCAGTGGGGTGGGTAGCAGGGGGCTGTGCACTGTCACCCACGTGTGTGGGTTTACACATCTGAGCTATTCCAGTGCAATCACATTTTACAGGCAAAGTAAGACTCACACAGCTTTTGTGGTTCTTTTTGGAAATACAGCCTAAAATCCTGTGTGTTTTTTAGGAAAATCCAATTTTAAAATCAAGCAATGAGAAGGGTTTTATGTTTGTTTTTTTTTAGTTTGACCATACTAAAAAGATTAAACACAAATAGCAGCTTCCCAATTTGAAAATAAAACATAACACTTTTAATTTGGTTGGATTTAACCCAAAACCTCAGGTGTGACCACCCCAAACTCACAGAAAGTGCAAGAAGCTGTATTTAGAGCTAAAGCTCAATTTTATTCCTGGTTTTTGTTTGAATACTGAGCAAAGTTTTCATATTGGACACCCAAGTTTCAATTAGGTTTACACAGTGAAGAAGGGCTGTACAGAGCTCCCTGCAAATTAAAGTCTCAGGGAGAGAAGGACAAGGAGCACTGAAAGCCAAGGAGAAAACAATCTTTTATTTCTTTATTTTTTATCTTTTTAAGCCTATCAAACATTTCCATACAGTTGAGATCTGGATGCTGAGCCTGAGTGTGGATTGAATCATTTTTACCAAGTTACACACTGTGAAAAAGAAACCTTTGTGACAGAGGCACTTCCAGGAGCTGCTGCACGGGTGGAGCTGCTGGAACAGCATCCCCCAGGCAGGGTCCTGCTTTTCCCAAGCTAAATTCCCAATTTTCAGCTGTTCCCTTCTTGTGCACAGTGTTTGCCTGGGTAAGGCTGTATCCAGTGATGGTGCTGGTGCATCTAAACCCAGCTCACTGTGCTCAGGATCAACCAGTGGAATAAAGAATTTCCACAGGGCAGGTCTAATTTAAATATTGGGAAGGAATTCTTGGCTGTGAGGGTGGGCAGGCCCTGGCACAGGGTGCCCAGAGCAGCTGGGGCTGCCCCTGGATCCCTGGCAGTGCCCAAGGCCAGGCTGGACATTGGGGTTTGGGCAGCCTGGGACAGTGGAAGGTGTCCCTGCACCTGCAGAAATCATTATGTGACATCAGTGGTGTCTCCACACAGAGCCCCCACAGCATCACATGGTTTGCAGAATCCTGTGTCCTGTCAATGTCAGGAATTGCATTTCTGGCCCTGAAGTTTGCTTGGAGCATTATTGATCAGGAAATCTTGTTCTGTGACCTGGAACATGTCTGTCAACAGCACTCCTTGTGCTGACAATGTCCAAAGTGGCAAAGCAAAGTTACTCTCATGAGCTCAGGGACAAGTCCTCACTGCCAAGGTACAAACAACACCCAAATGCAAGCCAGAATGCAGGTCCTTTTCTCACATTTTTTTTCCATGTACATAAAAACTCTTTATAACAAGAAATGCAAGGACAAATCTTCAGCAAGGAAGGAACTGCAACAGTGTTTGAAGATGATAGTTTAAATAATTCATTAATTTTTAACCAAGTTTTCAAATTTCTTCTAATCACAAAATTCATATTTTAGGTGTCTCTCAATCCAGAATGAATTTGAAGTACTGGTCTTGCATATCCCAATCCAAAACCTCACCTAAAATCTGTCCTTATAGAGGCTGCAGATTCATTTGTAAAAGAAAACAAAATTCTTATTTGCAGTCTCTGGCCAAAACATCAGCAGATGATCATCATGTGCCAAAAGTGAGTTGTTCTCAAACAAAAAATGAGGACAGGGAGGATGGCAAATCCCAGTGCTCCCAGGAGCATTCCTGCTTCTCAGTGCTTCAAAATAAACAAGGTTTAGGTGTAGGTGCCTCCCTGCCTCTACAGCCTCACAGGTTTAAAATAAAAACAAAAGAAAAAGGTTATGTTTGGCTGAAAATCATCAGCTATCAGAGGGCAACAGGCTTGGTGTCTCTGGACATCCAGATCTGTACAATGCCTCTTCTTTAGCTGTAGGGGTTGCTCCCATCCACTCAGAATAATGAATCAAAATTAATTCCTGTTATTAAATGGGTTATAAAGTATTTTTTTCCACAATTTCAGAGAAGGGAATTTTCCAGTAAGCATTTATTTGATGCCCAGTGTAGTAAAGTTTTAGGTTCAACTGTACTATAAATAATCATCAGTAATAGCAGTAAATAATAATATTTCCAGCAAGATCCTACTTCCTTGACAAAAAATGCTTATGCTGACCACAGCTCACCTTTGGATCATGAATTTATTGGGAAATGAGCACAGGAGAGTTTCACAGACCCTGGTGCATGTGGATGTGCATGTCATGTTCACCACACCAAAGTTCAAAGCAAAGTCCTAAGTTTTTCCTTTTTCTTTCCTGTTTTCTTCAAATCAGGTAATAAAAAACATTATCCAGATCTGGATTTTTGCACTTCACCACTGCCCATCTCAATCCAACATTCCCAGTGTCTCCATCCAGCTGTGCCTGGAGACCAGGCTTCCAGGAGGTGTTTGGGGACTTCAGGGTTGGGGAAAAAAAAGAAAAGAAAATGCAGATGTGAGATTTAAGTGGAAATGGAGGATGCAGGAAGCCCCAGTGGCAGTGAGACATCACCCAAAGGTGTCTGAGGGTGCTGTGCTCACCGGGGGGTTCGAGGATGAGCAGCCTTTCATTCTTCATTTGGTCTTTCCTGCATTTTCCACCCAAATTTCAGCTCCAAACTCATTTGTTCATCCCTGCAATGAAGCCTCTGACCTGCTGATTTGTTTATTTTTGTTGTTGATTTGCCCATCTGCTGATGTTGGTTTTGTCATTTGTTTACTTCAAGTTAATGTTTCTTTGATTTTATTGTGGAGCACTATGAGGTCCTAAATGATATGGGCATGTATAAAAATAAATGATGGTTATTTATCATTATCATTATTGCACTTGGCCAGGCCTTTATCTCACTAAAGATACCGCTGTCTTCAGGGGCCTCTGAGATTTTGCTTTTAATCTTGGGGGTATTTCTAATTTCTAGGATATATCCCTAATAATGAGCTGCCCAGGAAAACTGTGATCTTAATTTTCCTGAGCATCTGATGAGACACATTAATAGTGACAGGTAGAGACAACCCAACCCCCTAAATCCCACTTTCCAACACAGCATTGGGCCCTTTTTACCATTTTAATTATTGGTGTAAAAAGCAAAGAGCAAATACTTGAGAAATTTGGGAAATTCAATCTGTCCCCACCTACAGTGGGAAATAACAGCGTGGGTTAAAGAGGAGGGAATGCAGTAAGTAAAGTACTTGCCTGGCACAGGGAAATGGAAGAAGGTTAACCAAGTTAATCTTCCTCTATTTCCTCCCCTCCTCACTCAAGGCCTCCAGGCTGAACCATCATTAGGAACCATATAATTGACTCATCCACAGGATTTCCTTTTTGTGTTCTGAATTATGGCAGATTTTCCACATTCTTTTTTTTTTTTTTGTCTTTTCTTTTTTCTATTTTTTCTTTTTTTTCTTTTTTAACTTTAAACATTTGAAGCCTTTAACCAGGAGGAATCCTTCATCCATAGGTAGAAAATTTGTCCTATTAGTGAAGAACACAGCCCCATTTCTAATTCAGGGCACCACATATTCCCCAGCACCATTAAAATCTGCTGATTAACCAATGGACCAATGGATCTCCGTGTGCTATACAGCTGTCACATCAGATGTTTGCTCTGCCACAATTGGTGTGTAATTTTGCTGGGTTTAAGTGCAGAAGAGGGGAATTTCCTTGTGATGGTACAAATAATTCATCACGGGCTATGGCTGGAGATTGTTATGAGGGAAAGAAATATCTCACAGTTATACTGTAGTTCATCCTACACCTGACAAGAGAGTGTTTGGCACATATAGTGGAAGCTTGATAAAATGTTTTAAAATCAGACACCAGGAAAGAATTGCAAAAGAAATTCTTCTTCAAAAATCATTTGGTGCTGAATTATTTCTTTTTTACTTGAAAGCCCTGTTAATACACAGAAAGCATAGCAGGGCTGCTATTAAATGTGGGCAAAACCCCAGCATAATCCCTCAATTCCTAGCAAGACACCTTCGGGTTTTTTTTGTTTTGTTTTCCAAACCGATTTTCAAACCAGAGAGAAGCGTGTCCTATAGCAAACAGTCTAAAACAAATGTTGCCAGCTTCGCTTCATTATGTGGTACATTGTAGTTTTATGCATGTACGCTGTGTGAACAAGAGGGTTAAAAGTTAAACAGTAGCCTAGGGCTAACACACTTGCAAGCTGAACAGGTACAAAATAGGCTTTTGTTGCTTTCAAACTATTACTGTATGTCTTTAGCAGAAAATAAGGGAGCGGGCATCTGTGTGCAAAAATGTATTTCCTGACGGTCGCAGGTATTGCGGAATGGGGTTGGTTTAATGGCTGAAATGCCCATATGACCTTTAATCCAGAGCCGTAAATTTGTCAGTGTCTGGAAGTGGCAGGATATCATTCCTAATGAGGCCAGTTTTTAGGACTTGGTGTATCAGGAGCAACATCGGGGAGGGCTCTGGGAAGGAACCTCACGTGGGTTTGGGGGGCAGCGTTGGTGAATCATTAAAGGGGAATAAAGGAGCGAGCGCGACGAGCCCGTAACAATTCCCATAAAGTAATGAAGAACACGGCGAGCTCAGGTTATTCTGTGTTTCATAAAATGATAAATAACTCCTAGTCATGTTTATGTATAATGAATTACAACCCCGCTACGTTTACCTTAGTAACATTTTACAGAGGTTGTATTTTACTCCCAACTACCAATTATGTCATCATCCTGGCATTTACCTGGACGTAATGATACACAGCAAAGCCATTCTTGGAACATAACTCATTGCTTAAAAGTGTTTGTAAAGCCAGACTGCATCCTATATACTCATAATGACTTGGAGATTGCTATTAAATTTTACAGATTAAAGTTTACTAAATCTTAAAAGTCTAGCACCGGTTCCAATATTTCTTATTAATCCTAAAGGAAAAGATATTCTGCCATGGAAATGTCAAAAACTCTGCAAGCCTATCTAAAAATAAAAAGAAATAACCCAAGCCAGGGGCAGAGAACTTATCAAACAAAGACACAAGACAATATAACTACCCCAACTCCAGTATTAAGCTGTAGATGAATTTTAATGGCTGGTTTGACCTGCCATGGGATGTTCCTTGCACCATCATTGTTGGGGTTTTTTTTTGTGGAAAACAGGCTGGGAAGGGCACAGAGGCTTCCTAGTGTAGGTTTCATTTCTGCAGAACCCCAAAACCTCAGTCAGAAATATCTACTGTAACATTATCTTACTTTTATTCCATTTAATTTCAGTTTGAGAAGGATAGCATATAGATCTTTTTATAAGCTTGTAAGGTCACCAAATTTAAATTAAAGTGACCTCTTTTAAAGCACATTACTAAAAGTACTATGTGGAGGGAAATTTAATATGAATGGTTAAAATGCATGGAATTCAGATTTTACTGTCAAACAGCTCAATTAAACAAATTGAATTTTTAAGCAACAAAAGGGAATTGAATCAAATTAGAACCAGAGTGGGATCTGAAATGTGGACATTTATGAGTGATAGTCACAGGGCCCTCCAGCAGTGAGTTTTCTTTATTTGTTGCCTCAGCAGTTAGAGGGGTTGGCAGGCTGCAATACAAAAGGATAAAAATGTTCACCATTGAAACACAGTTTTTGGCTCCCAATAAATCATCTGTCACTTCATCACAGCCCAGTAGATAATGAGCAATAAAGTTTTCACACTCAGGCAATGAGGAAGCAGACACAAGAAATACAGCTAAAGCTGCTGTGTCTCTTTTCTGTAAACGCAAGGTGCTTTGTGTAATAAATGACCTCTGGATTTCTGGAAAAGAATAATTCCAGCCTCGGTAAAATAAACCATTTGATGCACTAAAAAAAGCCAAATCTAATAACATTACTTAGTTCCTTTAATGAAAGAAATAATCACATTATATATATGAGCTACAGCCATCTATAACAGGAAGAGATTCCAGGGTATTACCTCTGAAGTTGTCTCTCTATTGCCAGCAAAGCACATTGCTGAAAATACAATAAAGCTGCACAATAATTTCAAGTGGGATTGTTTGCAGAGATTCAGGAGACATTTGTGTTTGGGGCCCGAGCCTGGCAGGTTCTCCCAGCCCTTCCTGCCTTGCAGAGATGGATGCCCAGCCCTTCCCCAGGGACCTGCTGCACCACAAAGAACCCCTGAAGGTCTCAAGATGTAACATCATCAGGGCAAATTAATTGCAGGCAGGTCCTGTCTTGACCCAGAAACATAAAGTGTTAATTTTAGCAGTGCTTTACCTTACTCTGATGCATTCTCACTCCTGTTTTGATGAATATTTTGCACTGTTATGGGAAACCCAACAAAAAACTGTTGCTCTTTAGCTCAAAATCGCTGCTTGGTTTGTTGTTATAACTCAAGTTTGGCTTCCTGATGGTGCTAAGGATATTCATCACTTCAATTCCATATCAAAGCCATTCCAGCAAGGATACCAGGGATGGCTGCCTACAAAGTCGAGTTCACATGCAAAATGTATCAGTCAAAAAGTGACAATGCAGCCCATAAACCACATAAAACATACATTGATTCACGTTTTAACTTTATATCAGCATTTGAAGGGACTTGAAGCAAAATAAGATCAGATATTCTTGTCATATGCAAATGACAACTTAATATTTGCATAATATGTCAAGGTAGAAAAATGCAAATAAACTTTGGAAAAGTCTGTATTTTTGTCATTCTCTCATATAGCTAATTAGCAACTTGAAAGGAAAAGGAAAGCTTCTTTTCTGAGCTCCATGTCAGCTAAAAAAGGCACCAAGCTCTGCTCATTTCTAGACCATGTAAGATGAGCAATTAACATCCCCCTTTTATTGAACTGCTTACACTGATCCATAGCCATAAATGTTGTTTATCAGCTTCCCAAGCTGGATATGGACACGCAGCCCCCTTGGAATAGAGGTCACACAAATGTAAATGCAAAAGGCCATATTCTACTATCAAAATGGTGCAAATCCAAGCAAAATTCCTTGGAATAAATGAAACCTTGGATTTGCCCCAGAGCAGAACCAAAAAAAAAAGCAGCAAGGATGGACCTTACTACTGGAAAATATGTTAAAAAAGATTTTTAATAGCTCAAAATCTTAGTTCATTACAGGGTTTAGTACTCTGTGTGAAGGTTTATACTGTATTTTTTTCCTAATATTAAGGATGTATTATTTATACCAACTGAGCCATGCCACAGAACACACGAGGAGAGTTTGTTTAGCAACAGAGTGAAAAAATATTTGCTACAGGGGCAGTCTGGCAATATTGCTTGTTAAGACATGCTATTTGTAAGCAAATTTATATGAAAAGTATGCAATGTCTAATACTAAACTACTCCAGCCCCAGACTGAAGGGTGATTTTACAAACGTCCTGCAGCACTCAATCATTCCTTCATTTTAATGTCTTTATTTTATGATTTTGTTGATGAAATACTACTTACCCAGTGCTCAAAATTCCTTTTAGGCTGCAGGCACTGGCTAGTTGACACGGCAAGCCATATTTTACAGCTATATATTTCAGCTTTCTCTGTCCAAGTTGGAGGACACAGTAGCCAAGATGGTTTTTCATAGTAGAAATATATTTTCATATTTATTTATTGATTTGACTAATGTATCTATTTTTCAATTCACATGCTTATGTTTCAATCCATTAAAGTGATTCATGGTCAAATAATATGTTATTGCAAGTACAAAGAGGAGATAAAACCACTGTACACTGGCCATAACACAAGAATAAAAATAATAAAAATCCATTGCATGATTAAATATAGTTTTTAATCCCCACCTGATCACGTGTAAACTGATGTTTTTAATTATTTTTCCTTAGAATAAGTCGGGGATTTTTTTCTGTAGAATGCAATTACTGATTAAATAAGTACTCAGGTATAAATACTCTCACCCAACCTAAGTGCTCAGTGTTAAACTCACATAAAGCATCAAATTACTGGCAAAATATTTGAAAAAAACAGCTCAAAAGGCTTTTAATTAGTTCAAATGAGAGCTAAATGGCAGCTGGTAAAGGAATGCTGAGCCTGTCACCTCCAGGTCAGGGCTGGGGGGAAGCTGGACGTGGTGGTGGCTGGAATTGGGGTGGTGGTGGCTGCTCAGGATCACCTGGAATTCCTGGGCTTGGTCCAGCTCTTTGGAGACAGGCAAAAAAGCCCAAACCAAATGCAGAGAAAGAGAAACCCATCCATCAGGAGGAGCAGCTCCAAGTCCCAGCTGTGGGACAGTGCAGCCTCCAGGGCAGGGACCAGCCTTGCCCTGGTGCTATTGTGAGACTTTTGTTGCTGCTTTTTCACCAAAAATTGCCTTTTGTCCTGTCCTTCACTTCCAAACTGGGAATTTTTATGGGAAGCAAAGCCAGTGCCAGGTGAGGCCTTGGGGGCTGGCCAGAGGGGGATGCTCTTCCTGCCAAGGTGGGACCACCTGGAGCCGGGGACAGGAGCCAGGGTCAGCTGTGGGATCAGAGGATCGTGAAATCCCACAGTGGTTTGGGGTGGAAGGGATCTTAAAATCCATCCAGTGCCAGCCCTGCCACGGGCAGGGACACCTTCCACTGCCCCAGGCTGCTTCAGGCCTTGTCCAACCTGGCCTTGGGCACTGCCAGGGATGGAGCAGCCACAGCTGGGCATCATCCACAACATAAACATGGAAATAAAAGGAGAAAAGAGGAAAAAAGAGGAAGAGGAAAGAAGAAAAGAAAGAAGAAAAGAAAAAGAAGAAGAAAAAGAAAAAGGAAAAGAAAAGAAAAGAAAAGAAAAGAAAAGAAAAGAAAAGAAAAGAAAAGAAAAGAAAAGAAAAGAAAAGAAAAGAAAAGAAAAGAAAAGAAAAGAAAAGAAAAGAAAAGAAAAGAAAAGAAAAGAAAAGAAAAGAAAAGAAAAGAAAAGAAAAGAAAAGAAAAGAAAAGAAAAGAAAAGAAAAGAAAAGAAAAGAAAAGAAAAGAAAAGAAAAGAAAAGAAAAGAAAAGAAAAGAAAAGAAAAGAAAAGAAAAGAAAAGAAAAGAAAAGAAAAGAAAAGAAAAGAAAAGATAAGATTCCTTATTTCCTTTTTTTGCCTTGAAAAAAAAGAAAAGTAAAAGCACATCAAATGAGTTTTAGGGAGTCATTTTAGAGGGAGCGTGGAACAAGCTGATGCTATTGGTGAAGACAAAAAAGAACAAAAACCCCCAAAACCTTAAATATTCTGAAACTGGGAAGATAATCAGCCTGTGAGAGAGCTGAGACTGAAAAACAAAGGACAGCAAAGGAGCCACAGAGGAGGAAGGCTCCGAGCCCATCCTGGACAAGTGGGGTGACATCCTCACACACCCTCCAACCCTTCTGTGCTCCCTGCAGGGCCCTGATGGCTCTGTAATTATAGCCCAGCCCTGGGAATTCCCTGCCAGGCAGGTGCTGAGGACACTGTAGGAATATCTGGGAATGGGGCTGGAAGGACACAGAATTTGGGAGGACATTCATGGGCAGCCTGGGGAACCTGCCCTGGTCCAGACAGGCTTCCAGAGCCAGCTCCTTGTGCACCCTGACTCCTGGAAAAGGAAAAGGTATTTTAAAGTCACCTTAGGTCCCCCTGGGAAGCAGGAGCACAGAAGGCTGTCAATGTGTTGAGGTAGAGCAGCTGAGAGGCTCTGGAGAGAGAGAGCTAAATGAATAGAAACTTGTTAAATGATGTGAGTTAATGAGAGCATTTTGGAATTAACCAGCTTCCATGACTTTAAATAAAACCCCAATGTCATTTTAAATTGGATTTTGTACATTTTTGAAGCCATTATTTATTTTTTTTTTCCATGAGGTGCATTGGTGGGAAGAGGGAAACATTAAAGTTTAACCTCCTCAACCCACTAGTGGTGAAATATTGGTATTTTTCCAGTGAATTCAGAAATAAGGGAACAGTGGCAAGAGCCAAGAGATTTTTCAGGAGATGGGGAGTCACTCAGTCCTGTCCCCACTTTTGTGAGGGTGAGGAGCTGCAGTCTGCAGCCAAGGGAGGCAACATAGGTGGTGGGGCCACCATGCTCTGACCCTACATTGTCACATTGGTCACCTCAGTCCTCATGCCAGACAGGAGGAATTCCATTCCTCTTGCCCTGTGGATGGACACAAACTGGTTTTGAAGCCTTGCTGTGTGCCCTGTCCCTGTGCCTTGTTGGCAGCTGGCACTGGGATTGCTGCTCCTGGCATGGACATACCTGGACTGCTCACCACCCTCTTTGTCCTGCTTTTATGGCACTCAGGACAGGTGAAATTACCATAACTTCTTTTTTTTTTTTATTATTTTTTTTGTTTTTTAGGTCAACTTTTTTTTTTTTTTTTTTTTTTTTTAAGAAAGCCTCTCATAGGCAATGTTTGGAAGATGAGGGAACATCCTTTGAAGGAAAATCAAGTCAGGAAGAGCCCAAGTCATTCCCAGGTGAGCCTGGCTTATAAAACAACTCAGTTCCTGTATCACACTTGTGCTGAAAGCCAGAATAATTCTGGATACATTTTGGAAGGCAGTTTTCAGCATCAATTCTATATTTGCAGCAGCTCTGATTTCTTCAAACCACCTCAGAAGAATGTTCCAGTGGGACAGGCACCAGCCTGGGACTGTCATGGCTAAGGTTCAAATTTCTTTATTATTTACATGCCCGTGGAGAGCATCCTATTTCATACCTTTTGAAATATTCATGAAATTCCACTGCAAGATCTTCAAATTTTTTTTTTTCTTGCTTTATTTGTGTTGTGCTTTCTTGCAGGTACAAACAGGAGTTGTTGGCACTGAAGACCAGTGTGACATTAAAGGCTATGATGGCGTCCCTGGCAACAGATTCCATAAAAATATTTCAGTCAAACAGAATCCCAGACTGGTTTGGGTTGTGAGACCTTAAAGACCACCCAGTTCCAACCCCTGCTGTGATCAGGGACACTTTCCACTAGACCAGGTTGCTCAGAGCCCCAGATATAATTAAATTTGCTCCATGTGACCATTAGTTGCCCTTCAATGACACTTTGCTTCTACAGAATGACTTTGTTGGGAAAGAGAACACCTGTGGTGGTGGAGGGCAGGGAAAGTCCCAAAGGCATTCCTAAGTCATAATTAGCTTTGTGATGCATAAACACCCACCAAAAAGAGATTCCAGCTCTGCCCCAAAGAAACCATTCTGGGAAAGGATCCAGCACCTTAAATAAAGGGTCTCCAAATCCTGGGGACAAATCTTGGGTGTTAATGTTGGACAGGACAGCCAGAAAATGGGGCTGAAAGCTGTGCAGCCAGGACTGGGGAAAGAAGTCCCAAAATGGAAGAAGGAATGGGGAAGAAGGATGGGAAGTGGGACATGGGAAGTCCCACGGCTGCCCAGGGCTCACTCCAAGCTGCACCAACAGAGAGCCACAGTAAACTTAGCACTAAGCCTCAGTTTAAAAATTCACAGAGTTTTTATATGATAATTACTGTTATTATAACTGGCCCATGAAATAAACACCTCTCCCAATTATGCCAAAGGCACGAGGTCCTTCAGAGACAGAAATCTCACAATAAGATTTACTTTCAGCATAACGATGTAGAGGGAGAGAGGTGCAAGATGAATAACAATAATATTATGGTACATATAATGTATGTTTTAATTAGCTAAAGGTAATCAAATGAGGTTTGTCACGATTATATTAAGGTCAGGTCTCCACATGGTTTCATCAACAACATATTAAGACAAGGGAGGTGATGCCAAATTGGGGTTTAAACCTAATCAACATAATTAAACAAAGCAAGAACATGTGTTTAGAGCTACACCTATTTTACTGATCTCTCTATTTTAATTACTCTTGCAGAGTAAATATTAGGACCAAAATAACTCCTAATTAAATTTTTTCCATACAAACAGAAAACACAATCTTCTTTTAATTTGCTATTTTTGTCAAATGAATGTACAATATCCAGATCTTTTGTAGGAGAAACGTTTTCAAAAGTGTGCTCAAATTATGCTAAACAGCCTAATACATTCCAAAGTATTGACATACTGGCTTCAAATGTGTGGGAAACGGGAAACTACACTGGCCCAAAAAAGTCATGGGAAACCATAAAAACAAACTAAGCATAATTTAAACTGATTGGATGCTTCCTTGCAAGAAGTTCTTAGTTTCTAAATACAAAATGTGGACATTGAAATGTGGTCAAGTTATGACTTAAATTAGAAAAACATGTTTTCTTAGGTTTCTATCTTGCAATATTTGGCACAACTCAGACACTGGGGAAAGAGTTATGTCAGTAACATTTCCAAAAGTGTCTAAGTGGCTTTGCCTGGAGTAACACTGAAATGGGACTTAGGCACTCAGAAGTCCAGAGGATATGAGTTTGTAAGGGCTTACACATGTTTAAAGCTGTCTAGGTGTCCAAAAGAACAATATACGGGCATTTTAAAATTAGTTTAAGTGCTTTTAAAATTAATGACCTGAAGGAGATGGCATCTTATCCATGTCTGGGTGAAGATTGGACTTGATGATCTTGGAAGTCTTTCCTGACCTTAATACTTCTATAATTATATGATTCTACTCTGCATAAAAGACTAGGGATATTTTTAAAAGTACCAATCTTTGGAACAAACCTAATATCCACTCAGGTGATCTGTTTCATGCCTGATGCCTCAGATGGGATTTCTCTGAAATTATTTGCATAAGTAGAAGCAGAATCAGGTCTGTAAACAGAAGTTGTAGGTGAGGATTCTACACTGGAGGCCTGTAGGTCCTCCTGGAACTTGTGATTAGAGGGAAAACTGCTGTGTCCTGATGTACTTGAAATGTGTTTCACAGAGACACAGAATCCCACAATGGTTTGGGTTGAAAGGGACCTTAAATCCCATTCTGTTCCTGGCAGGGACACCTTCCACTGTCCCAGGTGCGCCAAGCCCCAATGTCCAGCCTGGCCTTGGGCACTGCCAGGGATCCAGGGGCAGCCCCAGCTGCTCTGGGAATTCCATCCCAGCTCCTCCCCACCCTTCCAGAGAACAATTCCTAATTCCCAATCTCCCATCCATCCCTGTCCCCTGGCACTGGGAGCCATTCCCTGTGTCCTGTCCCTCCATCCCTCGTCCCCAGTTCCTCTCCAGCTCTCCTGGAACCCCTTTAGGCCCTGCAAGGGGCTCTGAGCTCTCTCTAGAGCCTTCTCTTCACCAGTCCCAGCTGTTCCAACCTGGCTCCAGCCCTCAGAGCATCTCAGTGGCCACCTCTGGACTTGTTCCAACAGATCCACATCCTTCCTGTGCTGAGAACCTTGGAGCTGGCTGCAGTGCTCCAGGTGAGATCCCATGAGAGTGTAATGGGAAGAATCCCCCCCTCCCCTGCTGCCCATGCTGGGGGATCAGCCCCAGTTCATGGGGAATTTCATGTCCACCCTCTCACCCCAAATCCTTCTCCCCAGGGCTGCTCCCAGCCCTGGGGAGAAGGGTTGGAAAGTTCGTAAAGACTAAAGCTGGAAATCAAATTTTCGCATAGAAGAAGATTAACCAAGGATGGGGGCTTTTCTGTCTCTGGCCTCTGCACAGCAAGGGTTAAAAATGTGGAGCCAAAAAAAAACCAAAGAGTTAAAAATGTGGGAGCAAAAATGTCCCAAAGCCTCACGGAGCTCAGCCCCGGAACGATTCCGTCAGAGCCGCCGCTGGCGAGCGCTGGCATGCGGAGGACCCCAAATGAGTTAAGAACTCTTCCACTCCATCATGAAGAATTGTTCTCCAGAGTAACTACCAGTGGGGAAATGCTTAAAACACTTACCATATGTGGCTAAGAAGGGTCTAATTTGTCCATTTGGAAATTTTGCCTCTTTTGAAAGGATAGTTAATTCCAAGTAATTTATTTCATAGATGAAGCTTTCTTCAGAGTGGTTAATATATCACCCTTGGTTGCCTGAACAATTAGAAATTGTCACCAAAGAAAAATGTCGCAGTTCATGTAAATAACTATTTACCTAAAGGAAATGGGAATCCACAAGAGTCAGCACACTTTAATGAGCCATGACAATAGGGAAAAAAAAAAACCAGCCAATGGTACAGTGATTCTGCTAAAGCTGACATTGCTTATGGTAAAAATTGGCCAAAACAACTATTATTTGTTGGGGTTTTTTTCATGTCAGAAATAATGCAGCTTGAAATTTTCAACAGGCAACATGAGCCCAGACCATTTGTTACTTCTGATGGCCTAATTGTTCTCCTGGCAGAAATAAAAAATTAGGGCACTTATGTCATTTACCTAAATTTCTAATTAATGCAATGGTAATAGAGAAACTGGAGCAGAAGAAAGTGAGGAAAAAAAAAGTAAGTTGGGTGAAAAATGTTTCTCTTGGCCTTTCTACAATTTGTCTTTGTTAACTTTCCTACGGTCTTTCCCTCTTTAACAGCAGGTAGAGTGATCTCTGCAGAGATCTTCCAGAGTTTTCCAACTGGACTGAGGCATGCTGGGCATTGAAAAATATGATTTCTTCCACCTGAGCTATTGAACAGACGTGATAAAAACACCAACTGCAGCACAAGGTCCTTTATGTTGCCTCGAAGGAATGTGCCATTAAAATGATGTTAGAAATATTCTTCAAAAGCAGCTAAAAAATCTGCACTTGGGGCTGCAATTCCATCCACAAGTTTTCCATTGCACCTGTGTCCTGATGTCCAACTCATCCTGAGAAGCAAATCCCGGCTGGTGTATGCCCTCATTAGGATGCAGGATGAAGAGAAATGCATCAAAATGCATAAACACACCTTAGAAATGCCTCTGAAAGTGTCTGGAAATCACTTTGTCCTGCAGCACTGGCAAGTGTCCACCATCTCCTCGATATTTATTGTTGGAATGACATGGAAGAGGCTCAAGGTGATCCATTTATGCCCATCCTCAAGGAATTTATACCCACTCCTTTGATGGAATGCCACACCTTGATCTTGGCACCACTAATGCCATTAAAATACTAAAAGGAAATGCACAAAAGCAGAAAATTGGGGAATTTTTAAAAGGGGCCTAAAGAGGGTTTATCCAATGAGAACTCAATGAAATGTCAGATGGAGATGGGATCCCATTCCCAGCCAGGCTCAGATCTACCTGTGCTCACACTTTTGAATGTTAAAGTGAAGTTTCCTATTGCTTTACAAGTATATTCAAGTACAGCTGTAATTAAACTGTGAGTAAAGTGCAAGCAAACCAAGTAAACATTGACATGTGCTAGTAAATTATTCCAATTTTTCTCTTAATGCCTGACGTGCTTTCCTTAAGTATTAAATGGAAATAAAGAAAAGGGAAAACCAGAACAAGGTCAGAAATTCAAACCTCCACCAAATGTGAGCTCAGGGTCACAGGGAAATGTCAAAGTCTGCTGGAGGTTCATCCTTGCAGTGGGTAAAAATGCTTCCCAGTTTCTGACCACATCCTAATCTGGGGAACCACCCACATCCCCAGAAGATTTTTCCCCCGATTTTTCTTCATAAAAGCAGTTATTGCTTTAAAACAACGTGAATTTCTTTCTCATCCATTACCTGAAGTATCCTGGAGCTCCAAGGAGTAACCTTAGTGCCCTCACTAGAACAAAGCCACAATATTTCAAGAGTTAACAGCAAACACTGATCCAGGGAACATTTCTGTTCTGCCATTAACAAGCCCTCAGCACCCCCAGGTCTGAGCCTGCACGGTGACTGCAGGAGGGTCCCACCAGGGCCCAGGACAGGCCTGGGAGCATCCCACGGGATGGTGCCTTAGGGGTTCCCACTTTCCCAGGCAGGCAGGGACAGGAGCTGCCTCCCCAGCTCCACTCTCCCACCTGGGCCTTACCATTCCCACTAAAACCTGGGAGCCACCTTGGCACGAGCAAGGTACAAACACAGGGCTCACAATAGCACTGGGAACTGGCAGGAGCAGAACTCCAGCAGCACCAGCAAGTCCTGCTAAAATAAACATGTTACAGGCAAAGGTCATGATGCCTGTTAATATAAAGAGTGTGTGGTGTATAATGCATTCAAATGCTGGAGTGAGAGAGGGAGATAATATGATCCATTTGCCAGATTCCTCCTTTTAGTTGTAACACGAAGCCATTCTGGGCTGGAATGACCCAGAGATGATAATGAAGCGGATGATGATGCCATTGCCTGTGATAATGGTGTGACAGGGAGAATACCCTGGAAAACTGCACGAGCTGATAAGTGCAAAGGTATAAACAAACCCAAACAATATGGACTTACAGACATTAGCGCAGAACAAAAGAGAGGAGGAAAAGCAAAGCCAACTGATCAACATTAAAAAAATAAAAGACTTTGCAAGGGTGACTTTTTCAGCGGTTTTTGGAATTGCAGCTCCCAAAACCAAGCCCTTCCCAGCTGGAACAACAGCCAAGTGTCTCATCTTGGGGAGGGGGGGCACCTCTCTATGCTTGGGAACAGTTTGTAGCAAACAGCCCGCGATATGAAAATGTATTTAATGCAATTAATAATTTAAGAAGTGAGAGCATGTGCTCTTGGAGAGTTAAATGCTTGTCAGAGTGATAGATGCACGCTTCAGCACCAATACATTTCGTACGAAGAGCAGAGGGATTTTGCAAACTTGTGTTGACCTTGGGTTGTGGTGGAGAGGAGGCAGATTGCGAAGGCAGGCCCGCGTACGGCAGGACTGCGTCAGCTCGCAATTTACAGCCCTCTCCCCAATTAAAGGACTGTAAAAACATTAAAATTAATGCAGTCTTAACTCCAGAGCAGGCTCTACTTTCTTAATTAGTGCATAATTATTCAGTTTTTGATATCCTGGAAAATTATCACATGGAAATTATTTTAGGCACAGTAACAATAGCAAAAATCTCTCTACCCCCCCAACTCGATTAACATGTGGAAGTAATTAACACTTTATTACAGTGAAAATACTATTACTGCTAATGTTTAATGACTTTTGCCATTGCATCATAAGCAGGAAATTTAGAACACTACAGAGCAACGGTCTGCTATAAATACAGTCCAAAGATTATAAACCAGAGTCAGATGATTCGCACTAACAGCGCTTAAGACAGGGATATGACATACAATACGTTTCCAAAATGTCACAGGCAGGAAATATAATTTTCTTGATAAAGTCCACTCCATAGAGCCAAGCAGGCAGTGCAATAACGCTGGATGCGTTCGGTGTAGGCAGCAGCGCTCAAGTCCTTGTAAAAGCCTGTTGTTAATCAAATTGAAACATAAAACCCCAAGCATAAAGTTATTTTCTCATAACAGTTTAATAGAAATTTCCAATCAAACAAAGGCCAAAAAGTGTTATTACAACATGAAGTTCCTTGTATAAACAACTTAAAATGAAGTAGGGGAAAGTTTCATGGGATTTATGGATTTCTTTATTTTCATTATTTCGAGTAAATGTCTACTGTAGATCTCCTATAAATGTCTCGAAAAATTATGCACCAGCTTTAGATGATTCACACTAGCAGTAATTAAGATGCTGAGTCCATGTAAGTGTCGAAGAGGCTCGTGCTCAGGAAATGTCATTTCAGTTCAACTGGTGTGATGGAGCCAAACGCGCCAGAGACAAAAGGAGACCAAAAGGAGTGGAGATGGCTCTGACTCGATCTGGGCTTCTCCAGGGCTGTGACAAGGGGACAACAGATGGGCGGAACTAAAGAGATGTTTAGGAAAATGTTTCACTATCAAAATGTAAATAGAGAATTGTGTTTAATATTCAGCACAGCCTTATGGAAATTCCCAAACAAACAATGGCGTAAAGCAACGCAGTGCAAAGGATCTATAAAAAGAAAACCAAAACAAACATAGAAGGAAACAAACAGAGAACAAGGCTGACCCCAACGAACCTGCATAAAGTCTCTCTTTGCTTGTTTGTTGCTGTTTATGCTGTTGGGCTGAGAATTAATGAAGCTGAGCACTAATCACTATTCAACCCATGGAATTATTTTAAATTTTAATATTCTATATGCATAGCTCATTGGGCTTTCCCCTTTTAAATATTTTCCTCGATGCTTTAAAATGTGTTCATTGATCTGGACCCGTTTCACTGGCGAGCTAATACAGTTCATAAATTAAGGAACTCTTGTTTTAGAAACATCCCCTTGATCCACAGGCCATGGATATGGAGAGGAAGAATTTGGCATGAGGATGCTGAATATAAATTGTTCTTTTGGAAGGAACTCTTACCAGCCAATGTCTGGAGCCAGCAGGCAAGAAGAATTCACCTGAAGTGGACACAGCTCTTCGCTCTGGGATTAACTTGTTGCAGTTGCAAATGAATCATGAAACCAACTTTGGCAAAGCTGAGCCTGGACCCGCGCTGGATCTGAAATAATGTATGTGAAAAACCTGAACTGGATTACGAGGCCATCTGGAATGCATTGGCCGTCTGCATTAGGAGTAGCAGTTTCCTTGACAGAGGTTGTGAAATATTAGAATTCCTAATGGAAGAAATATGGCAGTGCAAAATGACACAAAAATCACACAACCTCATTCCCTGACACGGAACAGTGAAAATGCGAATCTTTCTCTCAAGGGTGCTCTATCAATCCTTTGCAAACAAGGCACTTCAGCAGGCAGAGGAGGGGCTGACAGGGCTTAACCCTTCCCCACCACCAGGCAGGACAAGAGCGAGCTTCCCTCTTTGGGGAGGCCAAAAATAGGGAGAACGTATGGCAATCGTAAATCCACATGGGAAATTCCTTCCAAAGGAGGGATACCTCCAGCACAGGCATCCCATGGAGCTGGATACCCCAGGGACAGGCTCCTGCCACTCTCACCCTCCTCTGGGGGATGCTCAGATGCCTCTAAGGCCACTCCCTTGGCAAACCTTGTCTGTGTGTGATGCCAAAGGCAGGGAGGAGCCAATGGGCCCATGGGTGGCAGCAACCAAAGCATTAGGAGATCTGTAATTAACAGCAGAGATCGTGGCAAATTGCCCCTCAAAATATCCTATTTTTAATATTTGTGATGGAAGGTTAGGCTACACTTCAGCAGGCCTGACCCACAATAACAGTTTGCTGCACTAACATTTCTGTCTCCTTGGTATTTGCATTCAAATGATGAACATTTCCATTTTGGTCATAATGATTTCCCAGTAAAAATTCTAAGTCTGGGACCCTCCCAAAATGTGTATTTGTACAGTCGGTGACATCTACGTAGGAATGGCTCCATATTCTTCATGTTTTACTCTTAAAATCACACTTTGTCCCCAGGTCAGCTGTCCTACACCACAGTGCTGGATGTCTCCCGGGGTTTGGAAATACCAGAAATCTTGTGGCACACCTGATGGAACTTAATATGCTATTTACTCAATGTTTAATAACAAAATTTGGTAATTTACACTGAGGAGTACAAAAGGCACCTCAGGTTATCAGATTTTATGAGTCAACTAGGAAATGATACAGCAAAACAATAAACAATAAAAATAATCACAGATAATACTCTGAACAAAGTAATTTGGCCACCTGACTCAGCATCATTTACTTTAATCCAGGACCTTCTATTCTAACTCCAGACAGGGAAAATTGGGTAAATCCAGAGCTGCCATTTTCATTACCCAACATTAAATGACCCTCACTACCACAGAGGAGAGGTTAGAGGAGCTTGGATGCCCTGGCTGCACTTCTGCCAGGACTTTATAGCAGTGGCCAGGCCAGCACTGCTCACCCTCCACGTGGATTCACTGGAGTAATCTTGGATAAAATCCATCTTTAGAAGCACCTCCCTGATTTAGGAACCCCCCAGCATTTTTGGTTTCAAGTGCTTTTTGAAATCCCTGCCCTTGTCTCCCTCATTGTCATTTATAAGGCACACAAAGCTACTGTTTATTGCTACTTCCCTGCAGAAAAGGGAATAACTCCAAGATAGATTTTCTGTTTAGGAAATAGATCTGGGTTGAATTATTCAAAAAGGCTAACAATATCCAGTCCCAGAAAACTAAGGAAAGGCATAGAGGACTCCAGAGCTAAGGGGCTTTTATACAGCAGCCAATTGTTATGACTCCTTTTAATTAAATACAAATGAATTAATTGATATGAAGTACTGCTAGGCAATTATTTTGCTGACATTTTGTCTCTTTTGAGACATACTTGTTTACTGAATCTCTCATCTGCCAAATCTTACCACCATTCTGCACTATTTTAAACACATGTTTAAAGAGTTAAAGCCAAGTTTGTACTGTCAGAAACTTTTACATTAATTTCATATTTGTGTTAATGGTAGGCAGATTAGGCCCAATAGTATTTACATTTTTTAATCCATCTCCCATCCCTAGGCCATCATTGTACATGAGATATTGCATCTTAATGAATTTTTCTGGTTAAAGATTTTTTAAATAAATGAATAAATAAATAAGTAATGAAACACTGATTTTTATCTCACTGTACACAAGTTCACTGGTTGTTTTTTTTTTCTTTCTGGTTTGCAGTGAAATATTTTCATCATTTTCTAAAGATATGCATGAAAGTACAAAAATGATGGCTGGTTTCGGAACAAACCTCCAGCAGCAGCAGCCAGCAGTATATAAGCCTTTACACAGGAGGTAAAATTGAAGGGTTATCTGGAAAACCATAACTGGCCCAAACAATTTTACATCCTTTGATTATTTGGGGGAATTGCTGAGCTGGAGTTTCTGTCTGACACATCCCCAGCATGCGTGTGACCCATTTTTTAAGTCCCCCAGTGGTTCAAACGTGCGGGATGAGATCACGAGTGACTTGAACCCTTTAGACAGAAGCAAGATGTATTTCAGGAAAGCATCCACAGGACTTTCCCACTGCTTTTGGTGTGGGATGGGCTCAGCTCTGTGGTTAGCAGCTCCTGGAAGCAGCAAGTCCTCGGAGAACTGCTGGCTGTGAAGTGAGTTGTGCACACACAGGACTCCAGGACACCCAGAAGTTGAGCCCCTACCTGTCAGGTCATCAATAATGTCAGCTGGCAAGCTGTAGATCTGCCCATCCATGAGATACCTCTCTGTTGTGCACATGAAAATAAATAGCAGGCTGGAGAGTAATTAATTTGCCATTGGTGAGCTAAATTAACCCAGAGGAGCACAGGGAGCCTTCAGAGACAGGTAACCTGAACCTGCCCACACACATTTAAAGAGCAAAGTACTCAAAAATGCCAAGGCAATGTGAGTATTGAGATATCAGTTGTCTTCGAGTCACTCTGTATGTGTTGAACTCTGGGCTGAATGCAGAGCAATTACTTCCATTAATGCAATTCTATTCCCAAAAAAATGGTCCAGGTGGCCAGATGTGGTCTTCTACTCCCAACACCACACCATTAAAATCAGCAGGATATGTTGAAGACCTCCATATATAATACAAAAAATTAGCCTTTACAGAAAAAAAAAACTCACATATTTTACTTTTCTTTTTGCTCACAGCTACTATAGAATTCCCACGTCTCACCATTAAAAAGTCATGGATTAAATTCCCTAAATTGTGTCATTGCAGGAGATACGAAGGTACCTGCTTTGGACTGAACAAGTTTTTACAGAATGTGTCACATTTTTTAGCCTCTTCAGCCTCCAAGTCTGGAGTTTTACTTTCTTTAAGAGGGGAGTTTTGGGATTTTGTACAACTCTCAGATTTGGGACTGTGATATCCCCTGAGTGTGCCTGGTTTCTCTTAGGCAGTGGTTTGGGCTATCAGCAGCTCCTATAACTTTTCCCCCTGATCAAAGCACATGGATGGACAAGCACAAACAGGCTGGGGCACAGTGCCTCTGTTTTCCCTATTTACCTATCGCCCGACCAGACATTTCTGCACATTAATCATACTTAGAAGACTTAGCAAAAGGCATCAGTCACTTAACAAACTGTCCCAGATTTATCTGGGGGTAACAGATGACTGCTGACTATCTGGGTCTGCTACCCAGGGCTGCTGATGAAAGGCAGCGTGTGACCAAAGTTACACACAGGGCACGCGGGACTTGGCACTGCTTTCAGCAGCCCCCTAAAACAGAGATATAGGAAGAGATGGGGAAATGGAAACTACACAGAAATTCCCCCTCCTCTGCATCCCCCCAGGGACTTCTAACAATGATCAAGCCCTTTGGAAACTTCAGGCACTAGTGGTTCCTGCCACTGCCTGGAATGAGTTGCTGGAGCGTGTCCAGGGAAGGGAATGGAGCTGGGAAGGGGCTGGAGCCCCAGGAGGAGCTGGGAAGGGGCTCAGCCTGGAGAAAAGGAGGTTCAGGGGGGACCTTGTGGCTCTGCACAGCTCCCTGACAAGAGAGGCCAGCCAAGGAGGGATCAGACTCTGCTCCCAGGATGAGAGGAAACTGCCTCAAGTTGCACCAGGGTAGGTTTAGGTTTAAGATTAGAAAAAATTATTCTTGGAAAGCATTGTCCAGTCGTGGCACAGGCTGCCCACAGCAGTGATGGAGTGACCATTCATGAAGGGAATTAAAATATATGTAAATATGGCTCCTGGGGACATGGTTTAGTGGTGGAGCTGGCAGTATGAGGTGAATTGTTAGACTCAGTACCTTAGAGGTGTTTTCCAACCTAAATGATCCTGTGATTCTATGGATAAAGGGAAGAACAGGCTATATGGATAATGCAGAGAACAAGGGTAACTGCCCAGAGTTCCACCTCAGTGCTTCAGAAATGGTACCACAACATCTCTTGGGGTGCAAAGCATGGCCCCATGCCCTGCTTTGAAATCAAAAACCTTTCATGTGATTGCCTTCTCCTGACCTAACTGTGTCCAACACCAAGCCTGGCTGGATTACTTCCACCAGCTAAGCCAGCAGAGCAATTTCTTTGGCTCACCAGGAGAAAAAAAAGCTGGTGTTTCTGAAGCTGAAATTTCATCGTGAGTCTCCTGAGATCCCACGCATGAATAATGAAATAATTGTGTGTCCTCACTCGTTGCTCCAGTGTGTTCCCATCTCTGCCAGCGCTGCTGCTGTTCCCGTTTTCACGGCGGCAGAATCCGCGGAGCCAATACTGACGGATGAATCGTGGCCCAGCCCCAGTCCTGGCAAGGGAAGCCCTGTAATCACAACTGACATGGGGGATGAAGTTTATCTCACAGTGAGAGATCAGGAAGACATTTCAGCCATTTCCTTTTTTTTTTTTTAATTTAATTTAGCTCACCCTGTCCCACTTATGTTTCTTAAACCTTCTTGGCAAGAACAAGAGAAGCCCCATTTAACCCAACCATGGGCTAGGATCACAAAATTCTCTTCATGGATTCACAAATTACCTGCACAGGTTCACAAAATTCTCTAGGACAGTGGGCCAGCACTGGAATTTTCTTCCCAGACCCCATCATGTTCCCCAATGCACATTGTTGTCACACCCAAGAGCAAGACGGTCCCGTTAATCAAACGTATCTTGGCACTGCAGCTTTATGTGTGTGTTTCAGGCCTTTACAATACAATAAAATTTACAGCTCGTATAATTAAGAATATGCCAGATTAAACAAATTAAAGCTCAGCCTTAAAAGCGAAAGCTCTATCAGATCAAGGCATTAATGCAGGAAAGAAATTTCAAATTCAAATCAACAACGTCTGAAGGCTCAGAACACAAAAGCTGTATAGGAGTGGCTGAGAACTATTCCGAGACCTATTTCATAACCTCAAGGTAGAATTCATGGCACAGGGCACCAGAAGGTCACAAAAAATAATTGAGTGCAGGGGTTAGTTGGAGATTTGTGGGGAAGCCAAACTGTTCCAGCATTTTTTTTTTTTTAATTCCATGAAAGTAAAAAAATAATAACTTGTCCTGAAATTTGCATTCATGAAAGGCTTTTTGTTTCTCTGGTGTATTCCTGTCCATGAGAACATGGAGCAGAGGAGAAGGGAAGCCCAAACACCCAGAGGTAGCAAGTGGAAGGAGCTCTCAGGAGGGATTTGGAGAGTCTCCCCACCCAGGATTCTATTTCTGCTTGGCTCTGTCTGATATTCAACTCCAGGAGCACTTCCAAACTTTATTAAAGCATTTCCCAGTAGATGTATTTTGAGATGAGGGACAGTGCTCCAGCTGGGGGAGAGCAAAGTGGACTAGAGTAATCAGCCTTTCTTCCACACCCTGATCACCCTCATGGCCTCCTCTGACATCCTCCCACAGCTCCTTTCTGCTGTTGGGGTTCAGAGCTGGATGCTCTGTGATCCAGGTGGGGTCTCATGAGATCAGAGCAGAGGAGAAGAATCACCCTCACTGACCTGCTGGCCACACTTATTCTGCTGCAGCACAGGGCATGTTTGGCTTTTTGGGTTGCAAGTGCATAATATTGGGTCATATTGAATTTCTCATCCACCAACACTCCTAAGTCCTTCTCCTCAGGGCTGCTCTCTGTCCAGTCTCTTCCCAGCCCATGTTTGGGCTTGGGGTCACCCTGACCCAGCTGTAGGACCTTGGATTTGGCCTTACTGACCTCCATGAGGTCCAGCCTGTCCAGGTCCCTCTGGATGCTCCATCCCTTCCCTCCACACTTGTCATTGACAAACTGGTTGAAGGTGCGTCAATCCCACTGCCCATGTCACCATCAGAGGTGTCAAACAGTGCTGGTGCCAGTCCTGACCCCCGAGGACACCACTTGGTTTCCACTTGGTCATTGACACCACAACCCTCGGAGTGTGACCATTCAGCCAATTCCTTATCCATGTGCACCTGTCAAATCCATGAAGATAAAATTTCTCAAGGTTCACATCCCCATTTTTCCTTTACAGCATTTTGCTATTTTTCAGATAATTTTTTGTTTTCACTCAGTTTCTCTTCTCCCGCATCAGAAATGGACCTTTCTAAAATGTAAAATACTGAGTTTTCAGGCTTCTCCCCTCTGTAAGATTCTTCTCAAGAACATGGACGGCAAACAAGACGAACACCAAGTGATGGAATCCAACACTGAATATTGTATTGTGTATCCCATCATATCAGACAGTAAGAAGATTCTTGCTTCCTAAAACAGAACTCCAATGACAAAAATAAAGGACTGGAAACAGCACAACCCTGGATCTGTGCAGGAGATTTTACCCCTTCCTGTTCACCATCATTCTTTGCACACAAAGTTCAATGAACAAAAAGTTTTGCACTGCTGCAAAATGACTCTACTATAGATTTTTAGAATCATCTGAGACACATTTTAGAAAAGCTCCAAGGTCAGCAGCAATCTCCATTTTCCCATTTGTTCCCCAAAAGCTGTGCATGATATTGGCAATAGCTATATATATTACTGAGTATCTATAAATATAAAAAATATTTGTTTCTGTTTTGAAATCATGTTTTATATGCAGTTTGTGCTCGATTTCAATAAGCATCTAATTAAGATAGATTTTTTTTCATCCAGTGCTCTTGCAAATTCTATTTATTTAGCTGCCTCACATACTGCAGTCTATCAAAACTGCAAGTTCAGCAGAAAAGATATTTTCAGGCAAAAGAGGTGAAAGGGGGACAAAGACAAATGATAAATTTGGGTTGAAATAAAGCAAGAATTCTGATATTATTTAAAGATGCACATTGCATCTTTAGGTATTTAAAGATTTATATTTAAAGATGCACATTGCATCTTTAGGTGCAGATGTTTGGCACTTTGGGGATATGGTGATGGTGAACATGGTTGTGCTGGTTGAAGGTTGTTCTTGGTGATTTTGGAGGTCTTTCCCAACCTTAATGATTTTTTGTGATTCTTTGATCACATTCCCACCTTTCACTTGTCATTCCATCAGCCTGGTGTTAAATTGCTTCTGGATATCCCACCAAAGGGTTTCAAAACAAAACCATTCCTTACTTCTATCCTTATTCGCTCATTTAGACCCTCAGTGGACTTTTCCCTTGCTCCCCACTGTGAGGTGGGAGAGAAACAGCAAAACCAATAATGTGGACAACAGGATTTGCAAATCTCTAATAGGCTTGGCTAAAAAAACCCCAGGCCTTGAATCTTGGATTTATGATGCTCTAGAATTGGCTTTTCTATTTGAGTTTGGGAATAGAATTAAGGAGACTTTGTGCTTGAACCACTGAATATTTGCATACAGCAAGTGGGAGTCAGAAAAAGAAAAAAAAAAATTATTACTGATATTCAGTATATTGTTGTCCTTGTGCACAAAACTAGAAATTCCACTAAATTTTCAGAACTTCCAAACCCTCTGAACTAATAATATTTTTGCTGCTTTATAACACCCAGTCTATTTTTCCCATCATTTAAACATAGAAAGAAAATGTCTTACTTCCTTATTTAGCAGACTTGGAAAACCATTATCAATCATCAAAAATATGTATTAGACACATTTATTCCCCTGACAAATTTATGCCAGAAAACTGATAGACTTATTATAGAACCTCTTCCCACAACAACAGAAGAAAATAATCCATAGTTTCATGTGATTCACTCTCAGTCTTACAATTTGGGAAACAAAAATCTTTATCCAACAGCACAGCCCTTGGAGCCAATATCTGAGAAAAAAATCTTTTCTCTGTTAAGTTCCCATATTGAAAACATCATAAAGGTATTATCATCCACTATGACTATCTGAAACTCTAAAAAGTAACTAGATTAAATGGATTTTTTTAATCCCCATATGTTCCAGTAATCAGTAAAGCAGATTTAAATCTGTTTTGTTTTTTTTTTTTCTATCATTACTAGGAGAGAAGAAGAACCATAAAGCCCATATTTTAAGGATGTAATTTATTACAAAAGTTTCACTGCAGTTTTGGTTTTGGGTTTTGCTTTTTTTTTTTTCTTCCCATCTCTGCTGATCATGATTTGTAATAATACACTTATTGTAGCTGATGTTGGGAATCCATCCTTTGTAATACTTCTTGACATAATTGCAGCTTTTGACACACTCAATCGTGGGATCCTTCTAAACCATCTTGAAAAATATGTTGGTCTTTCAGGTTCGGTTATTCAGCAGTTCAAATCTTATTATAACCATCGACTACAGTTTGTTAATATAATTTCTCCCCATTCCTCCTCTTACATTGTCATCTGGAGTCATCTGTTACAATGTCATCTGCAGTCCCACAGGGAGCTGCTCCTGGTTCCATGTGTTCCTTTATCTACCTGCTGCCTTTAGGAGCTACAAACTCCAGCTACAGAGACGTGGGCTCTCTTATCACACCCCTGCTGACATCCAGCCCTTTAATTCTCCACTCCTTCTGCCTATTTATTTGATCAATATTCTAATGCTTCTCCCTCCTGCTCAGCTACTTAGATGAGCCCCAGTTAAAAAAATAAGTAAATAAATAAAAAGGAATGTTTTTTTAAACATTTTGAAATTACACCCCAGACAGAGAAGCAAAACAAGTTTTTGATTACATACCTTTTCCACAGCCAGGTGATTCATATTATTGTGCTTTTCAATTCCAGAATTGCTTTATTTATTTATAAATTTCCACATATTTGAGCATGTAAAAATGCCCAACAACACCATAAAACCTCAACTAGAAGCTATAAAAAAAGGCATGAAGGAGAGAAAAGGAGCAAAGCAAAAGGAAAATTCAGTTTGGAGCTGGATTCAAATTCCAGCAGCCAGATTTTTATTTATGACACCACCTCTGTACAAAGGCACCAGAATGAACTTTAATGGATAATATTACCATACATTCCCATGAAAACCAACCAGGAGCTGCTTTTCCAGAAGCACCAGGGACCTGCAGCTCCCACAGAGTTTGGTGGGCTACACCAAACACCTGGAGCTTCAAAAACCCAACCTAACTCTTGTAAACATGGATACTTCTCCTTCCTCCTGTTTGGCAGTAAAATATTATCTGGAAAAGGAAATATCCTAGGCAGTAAGAAAGAGAAGTAGCTGTTTCTTTTCCACCTGCAAATGGGCAATTTCTGATTTTCAGGGAGAGATCTTGTTGGAATGTTGTACAGAGTCCTTTTTCTGTTCTTCCTGATTTATCTGGTGTTCTCAAATTGCCCTGGTTAAGTGAATCTCCCAGTCTGGAGAAAACAGCTGGCTGGGAATGTCAACATCAAACGTCTCCTTCTTAAATAAATCTTTTTCTACTTCCAAATCTC
This sequence comes from Peucedramus taeniatus, assembly GCA_013400575.1. NCBI lineage: Eukaryota > Metazoa > Chordata > Aves > Passeriformes > Fringillidae > Peucedramus > Peucedramus taeniatus. The sequence continues at coordinate 89,044 of WBNO01016908.1, read as the reverse complement.
TGGAAAATAATAACAAAATATAACAAACCGAAACAAAACAAACCAAAGCAAACCAAAACAAACCAAAGCAAAGGATTTTTAGCCATTTCTTAAGGCAACTGCTGTCCATTTCTTCTCTTTTCCACCACCTTTTTGAGAGACATTTGACCACGTGTCCTTTTAACCCCTTCAAAATCATAACCTGAGTTAATTCATCCACTACCCTGTTTTTCCAGAGAAGCTGGGGCTGCCCCTGGATCCCTGGCAGTGCCCAAGGCCAGGCTGGACACTGGGGCTGGAGCAGCCTGGGACAGGGGAAGGTGTCCCTGCCATGGCAGGGGTGGCACTGGGGGGGGTTTAAGGTCCCTTCCAACCCAAACCATTCCATGATCCATCCTCATTCCATGGAAAAGGTGCTTCTAAACCCTGACAAATTTTTAAAACCTGTTTTGCTGAAATTAGTCTTCCATCAGCTTTATCTTGTTGCTACAAATATTTCCATTTTTCACAGTTTAATGATTCCATTTCATTCCTGCTCTCCTCTGCTGTGAACAAATTCAGTGGCACTCCTGGGAAGAAAGGTATAAAGAGAAAAACTTCTGGATTTGATTTTTCATATGCATGTTTATAAATCAAGCAGTTTAAAAGTAATATCTAAATAAAAAAGAGATCATAGACTCATGGAATGTTTTAGGTTGGAAGAGGCATAAAAGCTCATCTAGATCCACCCCCTGCCATGGGCAGGGACACCTTCCACTGTCCCAGGGTGCTCCAAGCCCTGCCCAACCTGGTCTTGAAAATAAACATTGGGGCAGGAGAGAAGGGAAAGGAAGAAAAAAACTGTAATATTTTAAAGTTATTTCCTCTTGTATCACCAAATTCTCTCTCAATTTTAAATTCCCCAATTATCGCCAGGTTTTGAAAGTTTCTTGACAGAGCAAGACCTTTAATTATATGCAAGATTTTTGTGTTCCATGTGGATAAAATACTGATATGTGTAATTATTTTGTTTCACCATATCAAAGTAAGGAAGGTTAAAAATTCAACGTAGCCACACACAACCTTCTCCAAACTGCATTTTAATTTTTTCCTGTTAATAGTGGTGGTTCTGTCACAAGTCAACCCTAAAGCAAATTAAAAAATTAATGGATCAGGCATGAGAATAATTATTGTGGAAAAGGCCTGAACTGTGCCTTTTCCAAATAGACCAAAAAAAGATTGATGCAGAAATGACCCAAGTGGGCCCTACAAGCTTATTCAATAAGGGTCCACTCAAATTCCATCTGTGAACATTTGGTCGGCCCTTTTATGGCGATGAGGCCATTCCTCCAAGTCCATATTAATTTTTGTGCACATCTGTACACTCACCTAATCCTTACCCACAGGCCACTCCAATTACAATTAAAAGAACAAGTTTAAAATTGGGGAAATTTTAATCACAATTAGTTCTGTCGGGTTATTTTTAAAAAATAAAATCCATGGAAGTTGTTAATTTTTTTTTTTTTAATTTCCTCTTCATTTCAAGAAGAAACTGGTCAGACTGGTGAACCTCCAGTGCTGTCCTCATGGTTCTGGTTTTTGCTTGAATGCAGAACAATAGGAAGAAGCATCACTGGGCTTCTGGAGCTGACTGAGTTCATGATTCCAGTGCTGAAAGTATTCCACTGCACAAACCTGGAGTTTACCCTGAGATCAACAAGTAAATTACTGTTTTCAGGCTCTCATTCCCATCCCTGAATGCATACAATCAGCATCATTATTTTAAGCAAACAATTGCAAGGGCTTTAAATAAAAAATGCCGTGTGCACAGCATTTACATTTTAAGCACAGCATATTAATAGGAAGGGAGAAGAGAGAGATGACAACGAGAAATGTCAGCTGGTTTAATCATACTTAATATGAAAAGACTGCTATAACTTTAAGAATGCAGCTTAGCTGACTTTGGAGCTTAGGTTTTTATTTTTCTGCTTTATAGCATGCTTCAAAACTACTTGGACAAATACAAAACAAGAATTACAGTGCACCATAAGTTATTTTAATATCCTGTAGTGGTGTATACTTCCAATGAAATCCCAAGACTATTATTAAGGTTCTGTGTTTGTGTGAAAATGTCAAGTTGTTTCGAGTGACTACATACTCTAAATTATATATAACTGTTACTTTATAGCTAATAGGCACTAAAATTACTTTAAAACAGAAATGTAAAGTTATATTTTCATCCTTTTTGACAGATAATAAAGCTTATTTATGAGATACATTTTCTCAAGTATTAAAATATATAATGTTTACAAAAACATTAAAAATACCAATACTTGATATTTAAGCAAGAAACAGAGCCATCATGAAGATATTTTCCTGGATGTATCCAGCACGAAGCCAAAGAGATGCTAACGCAATAATTTCACTCGTGAAAGCCGTTTGTTAAACCAGTAAAAAATAAAAAAAGGCAGTGCCTCAAAATGAGATTTAGATGCTTTTCCCCTCCCTGCCCATCATTAAACTGCAAGTATGAAATCCTTGTGTGCATCCTCGATGCCACATGACAGCTCCCACCCTTTATTTCAAATCCCAGCCACGGAGCCACCTTGTTTAATTGCTTTGTTGTCGTGGCCCTGCCCGAGGAGGCTGAGGGAAAAAAAAGTTACTCCTTTTTACAAGCGCCATGGAAAGGGACCCGAGCAGCAGAGTGATTTCTGCCCCTGTAAACTCCAGTTAGGATGGAGAATTTATGGAAGGGAAGATTGCTGCCGGCGTGATGTACACTTAAGTGCACACACCACTGCTAACCCGCCAATTACTCAAGGGCTCAAATAAAAAGGCTTCATATGCAAATTATCCTTGTTTATTCCTCCCGAGCACTTAGTAAATAAAAACATATAAACGTCGGGATCTGTCATGTGAGAGGTGTGAGGGACGTCGGGCAACGCTCATCCCAAGATGTTCCCAGAAGGTTGGGAGCTAATTGCCAGCCCTCTGCTGTGATTAGGATTGCCTCTTCTGCTGAGGAGCTGCGCCTAAATTTATGCTCCGTAGTTCTGCCGCTCTGCTCTACGATATTATGCCAAAGCATGAACAAAAGAAAATTACCCTGAAGCAATGGAGTGCCACAACGCATTGTCGCTATTAATCTTTTAGTAATGGCAATGCTAATTTGACATGATGCATAGTAATTTATTAATAGAAATATTTGAAGTCCTAAACTTGAAATATTCTGTGCGGGGAAGGAGGGCTTTGGAAGAGGGTCGGGGGGGATGCAAAGAATTTCACCTCCAAAGAGCTGCCTCGGCTTTGAGCCCCACCAGCATCTGCTGAAGATGTGCCCTAATGATCTCTGGGTGTTTTGGCTCCATCAGCCAATGGTTGTGGAACCCAAATGGGGCCGGGAGCCTCATGCTGGGCACCAGCCTTGGCCAAGCTCCACAAGCCCAGATCCAGGAGAGGATGGAGCGGTAATGCCTTGGCAGAGGCGATGGTTGCCAGGCGCTGGTCGGCAGGGGATGCTCCTGCATCAACCAGCACGCTGTTTTCTGGGAGAGGGGGGCAGCTGGGGCACAGACCCCCGGGGCCCTGGACCCCTGTGCAGGCCCTGCTGCCCAGCCTTGGTCTCGGCAGGAGGGCACAGCAGGCTGCTCCCGGGCATCGGCGCTCCTACAAACTGTTTGGCCGCGGTTATAAAAGGGCTAATCCGTGTTCACATCGCACGGGCTTTGTTCCTTCTCCCGAGCCATCATTAACTATTAATCGGGGGTGGGTTTCTTCAAAGGTCTGCTCCATTTGTTGTTTGCTCTTGGAAAACAGGAGCCCGTTTAGGATGCGGGAAGAGCGCTGGGAAGGCAGAGGTGTTTGTCAATATTGTAATGATCGTATTAAAAAGTAAATGTGATTAGAAAAAAAAAACAACAAAAAACCAAGCAATAAAGGGAAAAGGAAGGTTTAGGATTTGTTTTTTTTTTTCATTAGCCATCCAGAAAACTGCAGGAGAACTCCACGATTTGTCAGGAGAGCGGCACTGGAAAAACTGGGGAAGCCTTAAATTCCACCTGTCTGATTAATGTCAAGGTTACATTCGATCTACATTGGTAGCACACATGAATTTCATGTCCCCAGACCTTCACAGGAGTCGATGGAACAAGAGCCATTATTTATTGGCAGTAATGGCCACCAGCCAGGCTAGAACCTGGGACAATACATTAGCAGCAGTGTGATGTCTTGGGAAAAGCAGGCCATTAATGCAGGTCGCCTGCACTGCAGAGTGGAGACTGGATCAGGTGGAAGCCATCAAAAACTTCTCAAACTGGAAACAAGCAGAATTCAAACCTTGCTGCATCAATTAAGAGAAAATTCTTGTTGGTCTTCTGTGGCCTGCCATTCCCAGCATCCTCCCAGGGTCATTTCACCTTGAACACACTTGCCTTTGGTTTTTTCAAGTTTCTTTTCAGGTCTTAAACAAAATTATAATCTTTGATTTGGCTTGTTTGGGAATGGGAGATGTTTTAGTACATTTTAAAGTATGATCTTCTGGCAATGTTTTGCTTCTTTCTCGCACTCATAATTTGCTTTCACAGTAAATAACATTATCAAAGTGCATTACTTCAGAATATTGATGGCATGTCTCCAAAACCGAGGCCAGGATCTTACCCAGCAGATCCAAAGCAACTGCTGGAAATTAATTTCTGTGTAGAAACCATAACTCCTGACACCACCAGGAGTGGAGCACCACCCACACCCCAAACAGGGTTGCTCTGTGCATTAGCATCACACGTGGCACTGCATATTCCCACAGCTAAAGCCAGTGAAAATTTCCTATTTATGTTCTGTCAGATTCTCCACACCCAAGGAGTGGGAGAGGATTCTGCACTCTAAGCAGGACTAGGTTAGCACCACCCTGTTGAGCGATTTATTTGTTTTTTAAGAAGTGTGAAGTGCCTGTGGATACTTTTTAACTTCAGGCACTGGAAGACTTCATTTATAACCCAATACCTTATTACTTGACTTTCCTAAACTCTCTTTTCCTTTTGTTGTTTCAATTTATCTTATATCACCACTCAAGCTCGACAATGATAAAAAATAAAGGTGTTTTCTTTTGTCATGTAGAAAATGTGATTCATTCGTTGTCTTTAACAGGCCTTCAGACCACCAGACATATGTTCAGTGTTTGGCAGCAATAAAGAAAACCCCAACAACAGCAGCTAAACAAATATATATATTTGTAAGGATTATAAATCAGCACAAGTTATTCTGGCACTACTTTATATAAGACATTAGTGGGAGTATATTTGAAATATTGTGTGCAATTCTGGTCACTATATTACAGGCAGGACATTGCCGAGATTGAAAAGGTGCAGTGGAGGGCAACCAAAATGATTCAGGATTTGGGAGATATGAATGATGAAGACAAATTAGCTGGATCCAGGCTGTGTTACTTAAGGACTCAGTCCTGGGGGATGCTGGGGGGTCCTGCTTGGGCACCTCTCTGAGGATGCTTCCCCAGCCCTGGAAGCCCCAAGGACAGCGGGAGAACGGGAGCTTCTCGCACGGCCACGGCTCAACGAGGAGTAAGTGGACTCGCAGCTACAAGTTGTGGGGGTAGTAAATAATTCAGAGGCATGAAAAAACTGACAGGGAGGAAATTATCCATCCATTCATGTACTGAATTTAAGATTAGAGGAGCTAAAAAACGCTGCACATAAAGTAGTGCTAAAAGCAAAATATTGCCTTTCAGTAAGGAAAGCGTATTTTTTCTAACTTTTTCCCCAAGATGGGGGAAATGAAAGGCTCCTTTTTGCACCTGCAAAAAAATGACTTCTGCTACGGGAAGGAAAAAAAAAGGAAGCTGTATACAAGAGTGGAGGGGGATGTGAAGGTGAAAGGGTAAATTCTGCTCATTGCAAGACATGCTGCTGACCTGGAGGTTATCGGTACAACCACGCCACAGGGACACCGTGCCAGGGCTGCACGGATGACCCAGCAAAGAAAACTTCTCCTGCAGAGAAAAACAGTCAGAAGCAATCCCTTGTTCTCAACTAACTGAAGGAAAGGCAGTAAATCCCAGAATTAGATGCACTCCATATATCTTTTCCCTTCCTTTTGTTTTGGAGCTCAGATAGATGTCCAAGCAGCCAGAAGAGCTCAGTCCAATTCAAAGGGAGAAGGAAGGGAAAATGCCAACACAAAAATATCTGTGTCTTTTGTTATTTACAAGAGAAAAATGTCTCTCACTTCATTCTAAGTACAGTTTATTCACACCACCTGCTCAGGCATAAGGGCCTGAGGAAGTAACAGTTTAATGGAACATGACAGGTGGTTGGAATTCTTCTAAAATATCTTTATTCAGTTTTTATTTAAAGGAAAAAATGCATGGAAAGTAAGAGTGTGTAGGAATATCAGGCATGATTGTTTGTTTATAGAATCACAGAATCCTAGAATGATTTGGCATTGAAGGGACCTCAAAGATCACCCAATGCCACCCCTGCCATGGCAGGGACACCTCCCACTGTCCCAGTCTGCTCCAGCCTGGCCTTGGGCACTGCCAGGGATCCAGGGGCAGCCCCAGCTGCTCTGGGCACCCTGTGCCAGGGCCTGCCCACCCTGCCAGGGAACAATTCCCAATTCCCAATCTCCCATCCATCCCTGCCCTCTGGCACTGGGAGCCATTCCCTGTGTCCTGTCCCTCCAGCCCTTGTCCCCAGTCCCTCTCCAGCTCTCCTGGAGCCCCTCTAGGCCCTGCCAGGGGCTCTGAGCTCTCCCTGGAGCCTTTTCCTCTCCAGGTGAGCACTCCCAGCTCTCCCAGCCTAGATCCAGCCCTCAGAGCATCTCCATGGCCTCCTCTGACTCTTTCCAGCAGCTCCACATCCCCCTGTGCTGGTTAGCCCAGAGCTGAGCAGGGCTCCAGGCTGGGTGCACCACAGGGAACAGAAGGGGACAATCACCTCCCCTCATTGCTGTGTTGCCCCTCCAGCAGGAACAGGGGTGGGTGAAGCCCCTGCTGAGGACCAGGACCTGTGAAGCTTCTCCTGCCTGTGGAGGTCTCATCCCATCCTCCTGGTTGGGCAGCCTGCAGCAAACCCCCCTGTAATGTCACCTGTCCCTTTTGCTCTGCCACTAACTCTCAGCCTGGAAAAGCACTCAAGGCTCTCATTAATTAAGCACATTTCTATGCAGTTTCTGACACCTGACAGAGTACAAAGTGTTCCAATCTACCCTACACGGGGCAATCTCAGCTTCCTGCTCGTGGAGTCAGATATCACTGAGGCTAAATCAATCCTGTGACTGATGCGCGGCGGAGGCTTCAGACATTTAAGTATAATATCCGACTTCCGAGGGGATAAATATTCCACGTCTCGCTCCTGTGCACTGCTCAAAATGCAGAAAAGAGAGCTCTGTGTGCTGGGAGATGGGAGGCAGGAGCCTGAGAAAAGAAAATGACTTTAAGGAGACGAGAGTGTGACCTCGGCGTTGGCCAGTTCAGGTAATTTTCACCCTCCAGCAGGACTGTGCCATGTCAGAGGCCAAATTACAACCCATCTGGTCAGTGAGACTTGAAGCTCAGGAGATTTTGTGAAGAACAGAAAGCTCCAAGAGCTCTATATATCTGTCAAGGGCTAAATTACGTTATGGATGAGAATGGACTTCAGTTTGGGACAGTTCAGAGACCTTTAAGTGAAATTTTCCTACCTAGGCAACACCTGCTCAGCTCCAATCCTTTGGAGAAAACTACAGCTACAATTTTGAAGGCAAACAAATCCCAATTTTAAATACCACTTTATTCCTTACCCTTTTTTTTTTTGTTTTGTTTTTCATGTGAGACAAGCTAAATCCATCATCTCAGCCACAGTCACTTTAAAACTTTGTATGTAAGACACCATTTATTTTCTTTACAGGGAATTATTCAGGAAGATGGATAAGGAATATTCATACTAATAACTATTAACAGGAGCCAATACCTTAAAACACAGCCAGAAAACTGCATGGTTTGGCCCAGAAACTCCTGAAGTATTTAACAGATTCCAGAGATTAATGATCCTACTAGGATAAAAATGTTTCCTTCTCAAAACCTGAACCATTCCTAGCAAGAAGCTGCATGGGATTGTTTTTCCCCAAGATCTTTCATCCAATGGCTCATGTGCCTCTATACCTGTAAGAAACACAAGAAAAGAGTCCATGATACAGCAAATCACCACTCAAGGGACTTTCCAGCCTAGCTGGAAGCCCATTCAGGAGAAACAAAATGTTCCTACATCAGCTATCCCAGGCTTTGCCTGTAGTACAGCTTCCCAGGTTCCACCAGGAAGCTTATTTGACTTTGATTTCCTTCTTCCAGACTGGAATTCCATAGGCAGAATTACTATGTATGCCATGGGTGAGACCCTGGAATAGCTTAAACAAACCCAGAGCAATGTAAAAGCAAATCAGTAATCTCATGTGATATTTAAAAGCTAAACTATATTTAGGTAATGCTATTTAACTCATGTAATATGACAAATATATTTGAAGAGTATATTTATACTGTAATCCATTGATTTCCACAACAGGGATGAATTAGCCTTGCCTCTCTTAAGCAAATAAAATAAACATTGTACTCAATCTTTAACTTTCAAGCTAAGCATGTTCCAGCTCCAACATTCCTGTTGCCTGCGCAGCCAAATAGATTTATTCTCTGATGTCATTTTTCTCGTGTCATTTTGGAATTTGATTGCAGCATATTTAAAATGTTGGTTGCAATCATAACAAAGTGCAGCATTTAAAATGCATTCAACACACACATTGTCCTTGCGGGGAACGGTTATTTGTCTCTGTCCTCTGAGGAGGAACATGGTATGATGAGCAAAACCTGGTGTAATAAAGAAGAATGATGTGGAAAACCCCACAGAAAGAATGGCTCTTTATTTCTTAAATTAAATATGTTTGGGGGTGTTAAATATCTTATCGGATACAGTTGGAACAAAACTGTTAGACAAATAAAGTCGTGCTTGCTATTCCATCCAACATACTGAACAAATACAGGAAAACCTTCCCATATGAATAATTGATAAAGGATTAAAACTGTTAAAAGCATATATTTTCCATGCACCAAGGGTACTTGTCTAATAGGTTTCCACTGTGATAAGCAAAGTACATCTCCTGCTTCATAATTTCAAGATAGTTTTCGATATTAAGTGAAGATTTTTTTGTTTTGTTTTTTGCTGTTCTTTTCAACATGAGTCATCCAGGTTCACGCTGCTCAGAGTAAAAGCAGAGGGAGAAATAAACCATAGCTTTGGGAAGGATGGCAAAGACAGAAAGGGAAAACATCCCTGTTGACATTGAGGGAGCACCGGGACACTGCAAATTACCCAGCACAGCTCTCAGTCCTGGCTACTTAAATATTGTTCTTTGATAAAGTCAGAAAGGTGTACATTTTGTCCTAAAGCAGTCATAAATTTAATCCAATTTAATAGAAAGAAAACAAGTTTGTGAAGAAAACATAGAGAATCACAGAGTAGTTGAGGTTGGAAAAGCCCCTCTAACACCATCAAGTCCAAACATTCCTCACCACTTCCAAGGCCACCACTCACCCATATCCCAAAGTTCCACACCTGCAAGGTTTTTAAACCCCTCCAGCAGGGGTGGTGACTCCACTGTTCCCCAGAGTGACCAGTGCCAGGGCTGGACAACCCCTTCCATGGAGAAATTTTCCAAATACCCAACCTAAACCTCCTGTGGTGCTGAAGTCAGGAGACAGCTGGCTGCTCTTCCACAGCAGAACATGCCCTCCTGCAGCTCCACTTCCTTATTGAAATCATGCATGGGAAATACTCCCCTGGCCCCACACTCCACTGGATTTTATTCCACCATATTCAAAGTTACTATCTTTGTAGTAAAGCTTGGTTTTATTCTTTTGATACCAAAACAGAAGTGGTTGTGCTGGTCTCGTAAGGCAAAAATAGATATTTTCCCATAACCAGGCTTGGATGCTGCTTTAAAACAGAAAAGCAGAAAATCCTGGAGTGTCTGCTATGATTAGCAAGATACTGCTCTGAGTTTTGCCTTTACAGTTAACAGTAAAGGGGGTCACAATGATGCTGTTGTCTTATTTAGCATGTCCCACCAGGGAGTGTTGAGTTTGGGTGATTTGGCAATGAGAGGAAAGCCAAAGGTCACAACTGGACCCCAGGGATTTCACTGGGCAGCCCCTCAGCTGTCCCAGTGCTTAAACAACCTCTGGGGTCACCATTCCTGTGGCCATGGCTTTGCCTACCACCACTTTACTATTCAAACAAGCCTGGAGCACCCAGGCAAAGCCAGCACAGATGATAACAGCAAATTTGTTTCAAGAGCCCATAGAAACCAATTTTTTTTTCCCCAGACTGCCATCAATTCCATAAAAGAAGAATTCAGATGAACTGGAAATGTGCAGGGCATTTTGAAAAGCAAATGGACAAAAATGTTTGGTGATCCTTCATCCAGCTTATGCTGCTTAGGAAAACTTTCAAACTCATAGAGAAAATCGCTTGTGAGTCAACATTTTAATTGTTCCTCCCTATAAAAAGAGGCTAGTGAATTTTTTTGTGGACTTTTGGACTAGAGAAACCTTGAAGTGAGGTGTAGCCTGGAGCTGGAAGGGGGTCTGAAGACACTGGCCTCCCACATCCCAGACTGGGAAGCAGCAGCAAGTGCAGCCCAATTGATTTTAACTGCACTGACAAACTCCACGTGGGAAAGCCTGTGGAAAGCCCAGCTTAAAGGGCAGAGCTCAGGACTCAGGCAATTGAGGTTGAACTTGATGGTCTTGGAGATCTTTTCCAACCTTAATGATTCTCTAAGGTTACTCATTCTGCAAAGCATTTGGGGTCAGCTTTGCTGATTTACTCCAAAGTCCCTATTCACCTACACCAAGGGAAGTTCCACAGCCTCAACCAGGACTCACACTCAGGAGCTCCAACATCTCACATCTGCTGGAAGCACCTCAAAACTTTGGGAATAAATAAAATGTGCAGCGCCCCTTTAAAAATCCTAACTTGCCTCCCAACACACACGAGGAAAAAAAAAAAAAAGTAACACAGGAGCCTTCAACTCTGAGTCTGTTTATTGTGCACCAGTCATCCCACTCTCCGAAAAGAGCTAATTTTTTTAGCATCCTTTGCTTTCAAAGCAAGCAACTAAATGCAGAAAAGTGGGGCCTCCCCAAGGGACTGCCTCCTCCCTGTGATGCACATCGCCTGCAGCTAACATGCAAGTAGGACAGACACAGAACTTGAAAATCCTCCACCCTACAGAGGACTCCATGAAAGACAAAGAGAAATGGTTGTTTGGCATGCAAAAACCGGCTCCCCGCGGCCGGGGGGGCTCCCCTGCACCTCTTCGTTAGTGGCAACAGCAAATAATTTGTAAATAGAGCTGGGAAAGAGACCTGTGAGGGCATCAGTATGGGTGGATCAAAAATTGAGTGGCCTTAAGCACTGGATATTTCAAATGCCAAGGAAAAGTGAGTCACTGGATGTGACCCAGTGTGAGGGGTTCTGTTGGGCTTTCTGTTGGCCACTCACCCGAATTTATCAAATTTACTGGGGCAGAGTTTGTCTGCCCACTGCACCACAGCCCGTTTCCTCCCCAGCCTTGCGTTGCATAACCACTTGCTACGAGGGAGGCTTTTAAAAAGGCAAGGGGAAAGAGGAAAAGGGAGTAAAAGAAAGAAAATAAAAAGCCCTGGTACAAAATATATGCAGAATTTGTTTTCCAATGAAGGTCTAATAGGGCTACCTCTTAAGTCTGGATATGTAAAAAATTGCCCTTTTCACAGCTGATAAAATACAAATTAATCCTTAGAGGATTTAATATGTGCCTATTTATTACTTTCAAGTATGAAAGTACTGCTGCAATTAATATAGCCAGCACTCCTGTATGCGCTGCTCCGTGGCATTGTCTTTGAAACAAGAAATATATGCAAAGCTTTTATATACAGATATGTACAGAAACACACACACACATTCACAAAATGAATATATTTCCCCTTAAAATCTGCAAAAGCAAGTGTTGATGCTGTGCTTTTTCAAAGGCTAAACATCCAGTGTGCCTCTGTTGTTCCACTGCTGCTGCTGCAGTCCATGTGAACTCCAAAGCTTTAAATTAAGGTGTCTTATGGGTTTATTCTGAGAAGTGTAAACATTTTAAAAATAAAGAAACATTTTTCTCTGTCTTCACAGATTAATGTTTGTTTAACCTCCAATCTTTTATTTTTTATTATTTTTATTTTTCTTTTTTCCTAAGTACTGTTCCAATTTATTTCCTTGTCTTTCCAAAATTAACTCTTGGCATGCCAACACCAAATTCCCAGTCAAACCACTTGTGCCTGTCTTCAGACAACAGAGTTGTCATTTTAGAAATTTCTGACTCAATTCACTGAAAAAAATATTCTTTACTTGCCAACTCCTATGCACATATATTTATTTTTTCCATCTATTTAGCATATATTGGCCAGGAGACAAGTTTCTGGTACTTTGCACACTTTAAACATTGCTGACTTTGAAGTGAAAGGGAAAAGGATCCATATTATAATGATTATTTTTGAGGGCAATATTCAAAAATTGTTATTACTCGTGCAGATATGTAAGATATGTATGCATGTGCATGCTTGCCACTCTTATATATATAAATATATATGTGTGTGTGTACACATATGGATTTAAATGATAATAATAATAATAACCTTCAGGTCATTTCTTTATATGTCACGGCTTCAAAAATTTTTTGGCGGAAAGGGAGAAATGACAATGATTCCATTTTTATCCTTCAGTAATGAATCCCCCAAATTACCATAAGCCTTGTTCTTTAAGTTCAGGCTAATGAGTCCCATTTTATTCATATTTTTTGAACGCTCGACTTTGCGTTTGATAGTCTCCCTTTGTTTATTCATCACCAAAGTCTATATAATTTCCTGCCTTGTCCCACATTTATTTACAATCTCTCCAGCAATATTTATTTAGGGTAAAAGACCACCTTGGCAGGAGAGGAGGAGAGCAGCTCTCCTGCATTCCGCTGCCTCTCCCGTCCCATCTCAGCCCATGGAGCTCTTTTGACAGACAGCATGAAAAAAAATCTGCATAAGGAAAAGTAACTGACAGCTGGGGTCAGACTCTCTCTGTTTAATGACACTGCCAGTTACACATTTTGAATTGTTTAAATATGAGTCTACAGCTTCAACGATCATCATCTCACTGGTTCCACTTTTCATACCCAACAGCCAGGAAAGTGACACGTAATTACACACTTACTGATGGTATCGCCGGGGCCGATAATTAAAACTGCCACGGGAGGATTGCTATTGCGAGGCTACAGCTGGGATGTTGTCAAGAGGTAGAAACTCCAGCAGCTTTTAACGCTATCTTCTTACAGGTGGACCACGGTGAAGGAATAGAAAGGCCTCAGCACATCATTCACAATGTCTCGCACAAATGAAGAAAATCTATTAACAATCCAATAAGTGAAATACAAACACGCTGACCCAAGGGTTAAACTGTCTGCGTGGACGGCGTGTGCTGCATTGTTCTTTTTTTTTTTTGCTTTTCCCTTTTCGGACGTGTTTACAGGAAAAAAAATAAACACAAACCCTGCTGGAATATTTTGCCACCTCTGGTAGCACAAAGGGATGTTGGGTGGGCAGCACAGGAACGAGCCCTGTTTACTTCTGATGAGCTCGATGAGTAACTGAGCTCAGGGACAAGGCACGAACGAGCTGCCAAAGATAAACACGGGACAAAACACGGGAAGAGCTCGTTTTGCACGGTAGGTTCTGTTAAATAGAGGTTTGCATCCTGCCTTGGCAAAAACAGAGCAGAGGAATGATGGGCCAGCAAGGCAAAGCCAGAGAAATCAGCACAGCCAAGGGAAAGGAGCACTCAATGGACAGCCCAAATATGGGCAAGGTTTGCCATTGGTTTGATGCTTCACTCTTGATAAACCACCCCTCATTTTCCTCTATTTCTCCTGTGATGAATAGAGATTAAAATATGACCGAATTATGGGGGAATTACCCTCTGCATAGCACTTGGTGGTGGCTTTATTTCAGATTTTCCCAGCACACTCACCAAGCTTTACGGACACCACGTCAGAGGAGGAATGCAGGTGGCAGCCTGACCTTGCAGGGCTGGGAACCACTGCCAGCACCAGCTCCACTGGCACTTTGCTCGTGTCAGGCCCCTGACACACAGCCATGGACAGTTGGGATCCACTGGGACCTCGGCTCCGAGCCATCCTGGGTTGAGGTGAAGCATTTTGGCACAAGAGCAGCTCCACGTTTGCAGGTTTGATCCCCAGCTGCTGAATTCAACCATCTCCTGGGCTTCAGCTGGGCTGTGGCCAAGGCAGCCTCATCTCCAGGCTTCCCACTCAGCCCCTCTGGCTCCAGAGGAGATGTGTGCTACCACCTGCCATCCACGGGCAGCTCCTTCGTGCTCCCATGGCCACAGGAGCTCTCCTGGCACTCTGCACGTGCTCCTTCCTCCTGCTCCTGGCCAGTGTCCCCTTTCTGCCTGCATGAAACGTCCCCAGCAATCTCAGAAGCAATGACAAGGACATGTATCCTCAGGCAGCATTAACAAGCCTCTCCCAGCTGGCCTTGGTGAATTTACAGATGCAGAGAAAGCCATGAAGAGGAGGCAGGGAGTCAAAGGGATAAATCCTCAAACACCGGAGGAGTCAGGCAGGTAAGAATCCCAGAACCACTGAGGTTGGAAAACACCTTTGAGATCATCAAACCCAACCTGTGCCTGATCCTTACCTTGTCCCCAACCTAGAGTTCTGAGTGCCACCTCCAGGCCTTCCTGGGACACCTCCAGAGATGGGGACTCCAAACCTCCCTGGGCAGCCCCTTCCAAAGCCTGACAATCCTTGCCATGATGAAATCCTTCCTGATGTCCATCCTCAAGATCCCCTGGTGCAGCCTGAGGCCATTTCCTCTTGTCCTGTTGGCTTGTTCTTCTTTCCCTCTCTGCAACCATTTCTGCACAGAAATTCCACATACTCCCACTGCAGCATGTTGCATAATAAAAAGAAAAAAAAAACCCAAACAACTTCTGCTTCTGAATTGCTGCTAAATTATCACTTTTTTTTCCTTCTTTTTATGCCAGTCCTGAAGGTCTTCTCCTCATCCCAATGTGCCAATCCTATTGCCTTCATCTAAATGGTGCTTCTTGACTCTTGATGTGCTCAAGACTGTTTGCCCAAAATCTAGGCGTCCTTTGCCATTGAATTAGCTAATTCTTAAGTAAAGTACACAATCTTTCTAAGACTTAGGAAACTAAGATCTTGAAAATACCCATTTAATTTCCCTGAGCTGATTTATTTTTTAAGCATCAACATCATATATTTAATTTTGGGAACTTATAAAATATTTCTACTGAAACGTTTGCTGGGAATTTCTAAGTTTCAGGCCACTTTGGGTATTTTAGAAAATTAGATTAGTAAAGAACCTTGAACAATTTAAGTGCAATAAAACATATTTAACCAGAAATTATGACAGAACTAAGCCCAGTTCTCTGTGATTTGAGTATGTGCCAGTGAAATATACACACAAGTCCAGTTGTTATTAATGTTTAGTGCTGCAAAGTACTGAAATCAACATTAGTATTTTTTCCTAGACATTGTCCCTCTCTTTCTGAGTTTCAGTTTCTTCCTTAATGCTCAGTAAACTCTTACTATAAAGTATTAAAATAATTGTAAGGAACATGTATTACCTTTCTTCACTGAAAGCTCACATCTATGATAAACAAAAGTATATTTACAAATAATATCTATTAAGGATTTTTCAATGCCATGGACAAGGCAATACCCTAAAACAACCAACCAAGCAGTCAAATAATCTGTATTTTAATATATTTATATTTAATTACAACACTTCTTTTTTCCTGGAAATTTATCCCCTGAAATTCAATCCTATTGAGATGAAAGGATGATTTACAATCACCTTAAGCAGCAGCATCATTTCACTCTTCAAAACCTTTCCTAACGCAACAAAGTTGCACTTTCCTTCTACAAAAGTCCTCAGGTTTTTTTTTATTTCAAACAAATATTTGATAAGCAACCTGTGTTGGCTGCAGATAAATGTTATTCTGCAGGGTAAATGTTATTCTGTGGGATAAACAAGGCAGATCTCCCACTCTCCAAGGACAGGGAGGCACCTGGATGCTTTCACACATGCAGGGAACAGGTCATGGTGAGGTGCTGGAAAAAAGTGAATGTGGATCCTGGACATCCAGGATGTCATCTGGTGCAGATCCACCAGAACTTGCACAGCCCCACCAAGTGTTGTGGCATCCTCAGCTGCTCCAAAGGAAACCATCAAACCTTGGTTTCATGGGATCATGGAATTACAGGACAGTTTGGGGTGGAAGGACCTTAAAACTCATCCCATTTCATTCCCCCACATTCCACTGGACCAGGCTGCCCTGATGTGGCAGCCACACCTTCAGAGGGAAGAATTTCTTCTCAATGTCCCATCCAACCCTGCCCTCTGGCAGTTTGAAGCCATTCCCCCTCATCCTGGCACTCCATGCCCAAAACCACCCTGAACCTTCAAAGGAGCAGGATTTCATCCACAAAAATGCCAGGCTGCTTGCACTGCATATGGAAAAATGTCATCAGCTGGGATCTTCCTATGCTGGAAGGGTCTGAGAATAAAGAGATGGTTTCTCTGGATGGCACCAGAGCACTCCTGGAAGAGGTAAAATTGAACACCATCACCCTTGTTCTTCATCACTGCCACTTCACAGACTGTACCTAAAAATTGACACCAGGGAAACAGCTCAGATTGAGTTTCCCAGTCTGGAATACACCTAATTCACACTGGAATGAGGAATGACAGTGGTGACTCATTTTGTGTAAGGTACCAGTGCATCTGGAGAGGTGGCACCGTGCAAACATGACAAGGGAAAGGCACAGCCTGTGCTGCCACAAGGAAGTCTGGAAAGAGCCCAAATCACTGCAGTGAGAAGAGAGAGAAGGGAAGGGAGGTGAGGGAAGAAGGGAAGAAAAAAGTACTAATTACCTGTGGGTAGAAGCTGAGATAATTAATGATTAACTCTGATAAACAAGATTTGAAAAAATACTATTAAGTTTTTTAATTGCAAATTTTGATAGTATAAGCAAAACTATTCCAAACTGATCTTTTACACTACTCCTGAGCAGTGAAATGTGAAAACTGATGGAAATGCAATTGTTGGAAACAAAATAGAGCAAAGACGGATGAGAAAAAATAATTTTTGAGGAATGAGAAATATGTGAAAAAGGGAATACTCTGTATGGACAGAGATGTCATGGAAAGGTCAAACCAACACAGCACTGCTGGAATGGTGTTGCCTTGGAGCAGTGCCAGTTTATAGATCCTGATGATCTCAGCTTAAACTTCACTCATATTTGATTATTGAGTCCTGAACCACACAAGTTCAATCACCTCCACAATTTCTGGGTGAAATAGGCACACAGCACCAAAAAAAGCCAGCTTTTCTTCCAGCTGGATTTAACTGGCAGGAGTAGAGGCATGGATAGAGCAGGAACAGAGCCAGGGCCCTGGAAGCATTGCTGGGGGACTTCCACCCACACCTTTGCCAACAACGCCTTCACCCTGGCTGGCAACGTCCAGAGCTCCAGCCCAGCCTTTGGAGCAGCACTGGCAGCCATGGAAGTTCCCATGGAAGCAAGGCAGGGACACTAAAATTACCCAAATCCAATTTTCCCTTGTGGATTGAGCCTTGGCTCACACCTGGCCCTGCAGAAGGGAAGGATGACTCAGTGGCCCGTGAGCCACCAGGGCTGGGCCACCTCCCACTGGCAGTGTCCTGCTCACTACACGAGCCTAGGGCTGAGCTGGGACTATCTGGGGGACACAGTCACAGCCAAGAGGAGCCGTGTCCCATCCTGGCACTGAGCTCAGCACTTCCCAGAAAACCCACACAGCTTTCAGGTGCCACCTCAAATCTGTCCTAGAATTCCTACCTGTGTTTGGTAGATTCCCATCCAAGACCAGCCTCTGGAAATTCAGTTTTAGAGACAACCCAGGAAGGATTTGTCCAAATATGTTGATCCCTGGGCAAGTTGGAGGCTTTTTGATGGATGTCTCAAGGATTAGGGAGCATCTGCACTTTTGGGAGGGTTTATTTCTGACCCTGCGCAAGTGCTTAAAACTCAGCATATTTTCTGCTTTCTTAAAATAACAATTATTCTCCAGCTTGTCCATGGAGCTCAGAGGATGAGCAATAATAAACACACGCTCACCCTTCAGTCCATAAATATCAGCTCCTTCCCAATCCCTGGCTTAGAGGTGGACCTCAAAAAGAGCAGGTAATTCTGCTCTGCTGTCATCTGTTTCATATCCACCACATGCCAAACCTTGCAGCAGCACAAGAGGATATTGTATTAGCTGATAAGCTGGACTGCTATTCACTGAGGAAGAAGATTATCAAACAAATTACACTGAGAACCAATAATAGGGGAAAGGTTAATGATTTCTGTAAGCCACCGAATTCACCCGCCCCTGTAGTTTACTAAGAAAATTAGGGTTTCTTCATGCTGAGCTTATGGGAACACTTTACCCATATTTCAACCCTTCTTTCCTCTGAGATCTTTGACATCACTGCTTTCTTGCTGGAGAATTTACATTAAGGACAATTATAAAACAAAAATATACCACCATTCAGGAAAATATACAACTTCTTATCAGAGGGATGTGGATGTTCTTCTTGCCAGTCTACAGACATGGAGATTAAATTTCAGAGAGAGATTTATTTTGTGCTATTGTCCTGTTATTCACCAGAGGATTGTGCAATGCAAGTAATCTGATCAGAATAATGCATAGGGACATATTTCAGAAAACCAATAATTGTGGTAACGTTGAGCTCTGCTAGGTGCCAAAATAAAGTCCAAAATCACTCTCCCTCTTTTCCACAATTCCTTAATCATGGCATCATAATGTGCCGCTCTGTTGTCCATTAAAGCCACAAGCTTGAAGTAATCAATGCTGGACATTTGGAGATTTATTGTAATTTTAGATCTACAGCACTTCTGCTGGCTGAAAAGCAAAATTATAGTTTATAGGTGTGCCATATCTTACATTTTACAGCTTTTACTTCTTTAAGCCGTCTTGGTGTGGGTTTTTCTTCTTGGCTTGAGGTTTTTTTTCCCTTTCCACCTGAGTGCTGCAGGCTTTTTTATGATGTTAGGAAGCAGTTAAGGCAAACAACAGAAAAAATTACTAAAACTGACTGTATTTAAATTCTGTTTACTTCCTTAACCTTTTGACTTACCTATACAAAAAGTAATCTTTCATAAACAAGTCCCAAACAAAATCATTGCCTATTTTACTTTCCTTAAACCCTTGTGGAATAAGCAGAAATTGTAACAAGATCCTTTTGACCGTTTTTTATTCCGCTCATATTTGCAATGATTTTATAACTGATGCTTGCTTTGCCTCTCCACATTATCACAATCAGTGCATCCTGGGATTAAAAACCATTTAGGGCCCAACTCTTAAAGAAACTCCCCACACAGCAGTATAATGAACACTGTTCCTTTTTATTGTTGCTGGCTTTATTGATATGCCAAAGGCACTGCTAAGCTCAGCTCTCCCTCTAAAAACAAAGGACTGACCCATTTCCCTCTGTGGCTCTGGTACAGAGACAGCACAAAAGCTTTGGGGAAGGTAACCCTGAGACCCTACACGACCAGTGTGGGCCTGGGTCAAATGTTTCACGTGTCTCAAGACAAATGTTCATGAGTTTTCTTTCATTTTTAAGAACGTGTCAGCACAAATTATCAGGAAATCATAAAAGACTTGGGTTGGAAGGGACCTTTAAAGATCATCCAGCCCAACCCCTCTGTGATGAACAGGGATATCTTCCACCAGCCCAGGTTGCTTGGGTTGTTTGAATGAATAATCATTCCCTAATCAGTCGTTTGAGGGGTAGAGGGGCAAGGCAATTCACCACTATCCTTAGGAATCCATCCACATCCTGATTCCAGGACAGCTGCTGGCATCCCCTTGCTCCTGCTCCATCCCTGAGGCTGCACATGAGGTCCTTCAACTCACCACCAAGAAACCATCCAAGTTCAGGGGATTATTTCGCTGTGTTCTAAACTTCAAGTGATTGCAAAAAACTGCTAAAGGATATTTCGAATAATAATGGATTCACCAGGTGCTTGCACAGAATGAGCTTCATCCTGTCTTGGATGTTCATGTGACCTGGAAACCAAAATGGGGCTCATGTGAATGGATCCTCTGGAACTCAATTCCATGGACATGCCAAGATCTGCTCATCATGGAGCATGGCAAAAATTAATCCAATATTTTAGTTAATGTTCTGTACCCATGCAGCCCCTCCCTTCTTACAGCACCTTTCAGCCAAGTGCAGCTCAAATCCATACAAATGAGGGTTCTTTAACTACTGCTGAAATATTAGAATTCCAGTGAAATACAGCACTGCTGGCACAGAAAATAAATATGTGAGTCACTGTTAGAAAACAGAGTGCAGAAAATAAGTTGGATTAATGTATTTTAGACAGGTGAATTATAGATTAGCCCCATTGAAATGTGACCAGACACTTTGAAACTCTCGCTGGATCCCATTTGAGAGCACAAATGATGACTTTGCTATTGGGGTGCCTGCCTTTCCCAGGAAATTCATTTTACCATTTCAAAGTTCCTGGGAAAATCTGTCACCCAGTGACCAACAAATGCCATTCCATGCAGCAACTCCAATTTCTGTGGAAGGTCCCACTTCCACAACCTCCTTGGCACAGTGCCAGTCACTTTTCATGGAAGGGAAAGGTCTCAACTCAAGTAACGGATCTCCCAAGCCAACAGGAACAGAACTAGAAACTCTGTAATTGGAGAGCCTAGAAAGAAAAATTCCCAAGTAACTGCCTGTGCAAGTGCTGGAATGGGAACGTTGTGTGTCACAAGACAAGGATATCACAAGGTCCCAGAATCCTTGAGGTTGGGAAAGACCTCCAGGATTACTGAGTCCAACCTGTGACTGATTCCACCTTGTCACAGAGCCCAGAGCACTGAGTCCGGTCATTCCTTGGACACCTCTGGGGATGGGGACTCCACCACGTCCCTGGGCAGCCCATTCCAATTGCTGACCACCCTTTCCATGAAGGAATTCTTCCTGATGTCCAACCTGAACCTCCCCTGCTTCTGTCTGAAGCCATTTCCTCTTGTCCTGTTCTTGTTCCCTGGGAGAGGAGGCCAATCCCCACCTTCCTACAACCTCCTGTCTGGTAGAATCAATCCAGCTAAAAACCAGTTGTCACAGAAGGGATGCAAAAGCCTCAGAAAACAAAGCCATGAGGTCTTTTGTATTCCCAGAGGGACCCACAGGCTCTGATCTCCCAGTCCTGCAGGGAGGGGGAATGTGGCCATTGATTTCAATGAGAGCAGGATCAAGACCGTAATGCTCGCAGCAGCCATACACATCAGTGTAAACCTATTTGTAACAGAACCTAAGGGCACATTTCATGCATGGCTGGGAGGAAAACCCACTCACAATGGAGGGCAGGAGTGTTCATGGAGAATTTATACTACAAAAGAAAAAGGAAAAACTTTCCTCTATGCCTCTATGTGAATTCATCAATTTAACTTACACTTAAATGGAAAATCGCTATACAGAGACCATAAAAACGTATTATGTTACCAACTGAATGGTTTACACTGCTGGCAAGCTCAGGGAAAACGTACCTTTTCACTATCCCCAGCCTGAGTGAAGCACATTATGAAGGATCCCATATATATCCTTAACTTTTGTACATGGCAATTCTCTTCGCATGTGCTCTCCTTACCCTAAATCAAGTGAGTGATGAGAAGAAGGATGAGCATGGGTAGAGAAAGGAAGGAGATGTAAAGAAAAAGAAAAGTGGAGAAGGAAAATAAAGAGAAAATAAAGTTAGGGATGAGGAAGAGACAGAAATGGAAAATAGAGCAGGAAAAGGGCAAGGTGTTTCTCAGGAGTCCAGGGTAACAAATGCATCTCAATAAAGGCAGGCTGCTCTAAAAGGAAAACAATTCACACATCTTGCCTTCCTCACGTATATTCTAGTTGCACATGCCAGGAGGCAGGAGGGCAGGAAGAAACCAGAAAACAGGGAAAAGAAGACATGGTGCTGGGCAGTACCTTGGCTTAGCCCGCTGTTCTATGCAGTAAATCCATTGCTCAGTGCTAGAAGAGAGTATTTTATTTTATACCCATCTCCCTCCTCTGGCTACCACAGACAAGAGATGATGGTGCTGGGGGGCTCCTCTGGACCAGAGCTCAGTAGATGCTGTGAGAAGGGACATCCCAAAGTCCTCTTGTCCTGCTGCTTCCCCACATTTGCAGGGAGGCAAATGAGGAGCTCCCACAGTATGGCCATGTGTCTTCAGGTCAATGTATGGAAGTCAGCTCTAGCTGAAACAGCACATGGCAGATCCAGCAGTCTAAAACCAAATTTTTCCACTCCCAGAACTGCAGATAGAAAAAGGATATAAAGCATTTCTGGGTGTTGAGGCCCTGGCACAGGGTGCCCAGAAAAGCTGTGGCTGCCCCTGGATCCCTGGAAGTGTCCAAGGCCAGGTTGGACAGGGCTTGGATCACCCTGGGATAACAGAAAGTGGCAGTGGATGAGCTTTAATTTCCCTTCCTACCCAAACCCCTCAATGAGTCTGTGGTTTTCTGCATGGGCATACCTCTAGGATGGAGGTTGTGCAAATGGAAGTTTCTCAAACTACTTTGTCATATTTTATTATTTTTATAAGCCAGTGTGCACATCCTGAAGTTCAGCAGTGGGGACACTGACATGCAGCATGGTAATGAGCCCTGATCTATTCCTGTGCCATGCCCTGCTCAGTGGGATCTGGCACCCTTTGGATGTTCCAGTAACTCAGATTCCTGCCAAACCCCCTCAGAATTAAAGTGCTGGTGACACATGGTGTCCCAGCTAGACCCCACACTCAGGCAGTGCAAACCTTGGCACTAAGGAGATTTCCCTATCCCTGTCCCCTTGCTCACCAGTCAGGGGGCTGACCTCTCCAAAGTGTCAGATTTCAGTCCCCTCTAAAATTTTTTACAGCTCAGAAGTGCAAAGGGAGCAATGAAACTCTCACTTTTCAAAGCTGAGCTCCCCAACAGGGCTGCTGATCAGGGCAGGGGGTCCTTAGGAGGTTCTCTCCTTTGTGGTCCCCCTCCCTCCTCTTCATCCCTCATTCCCATGTAAACATCCACTAATGCAAAGAACAACCATTCCATCCAGCCTAAGCACAGGAAAAAGAATTAAGCATAGGAGATTTGGAAAATGTAGTTGTTTTTGTTCTAAATCCTTTGTGCAAAGTCTGATTGGTCTTTTCTCGTGAACAACTCAAAAATGACTTTACTTTTTATTTCTCTTCTCGCTTCCTTCCCCCATAGAGTAGTTTGGTGAGTATTGAACAGCTCTGTCACAGGGATTACTGATGTTAATCAGGACCACACAGTCACATTACACAGAAGTTTTTGTAGGGACTATCCTAAGGAATATAAATTAACAGTGGAGATTGTTCTGGACTGCTGACTGCAGTGTTGGTTACTTTGTGTTAAGAAAACTGCACTGTGCAAATCCCAGGAGCTCCGAGAATGATGACAGGAATGATCAAAGGAAGGCTGGAAATCTATTTATTAATGAAATATAAAGAGATTGGTAGACAACAATTATACCTTAGAAGGAAGCCCATAAGAGAAGATGTGATGCAGTATAAAAAATACTGATCAGCACAGATGAGGCAGATCAAGAGCTTCAGACTCAAAGCACACAATCAATTAAACGCTCGCAAATTCAAAGCAGATGAAAAGAAATTTTGTGTTGCCCGACCTGAAACTCAGACAAATGAACATTGCTGGGATCTGCACAGCAGCAATATTCCAGATATTTATGTATCATAAAGGAGCAGGATCACTCCTTTCAAACTCTGGAAGGGGCATTACACAGCGAAGCCCATCGCCAGCACCGTAACCAGAGTAAGATTTAAAGGGAAGATAATTCCCCAAATCCAGTGCTTTTTATGCCAGTGTTGGCCACAGCAGGACAGGGAGCAGGGGCGAGGTGAGCGAGGTGAGGTGCAGCAGTGCTGATGAAGCATCTCAGACACATTTACTGTGTGGCCGCAGCCACGCATTTTATGAAACTCTGGCTGTCCCACAACGACGTGCTAAAATCACTTGGAAAAAAACCCATTAATTGTGTTGGGAGCCCGTGCTCATAATTATGACCCACCTGACCTTCATTGACCCCAGCAGTGACTCTGGTGGTAAAAGGACGCGTTGGAAGCGGCTGCACATTGAGTTCTGCTCAACTCAAGCTGCCTGAAGAAGAGCCACATAAAAATGCTGTTAAAATAAACTTTGGTAGACAGAGACCTGGTGTAAACCAAGTGTAAACTCTGAGTGGATTTTTACTACAGACCCATAAACCTCAGAAAATAAAAGTTTGTGGAGGAAACTGAGAGAAACATCGATCATGGGGACGCGGGGTGCTCCCAGGGTTTGCAGGCACCGGCTCCCCCCTGCAAATCTCACCTTCTTTTCCAAAGCTGTGCCTGTAAATGGCATTCCTGAAACTTCCTTACAGCCTCCTCTATCACAAAATTATTTCAGTGCTGGCACCCTTCCAGTCCCAGGCCACAGCCAGCAAGGCAATTCCTTTCCTCCATTTCTTCTTCTCGTGTCCCTCAGGAAAAACTTCACGGAAAAGACACAGCTTTTGTTGGTTGTAGCACATCAAGATCCCAAAATTGCTCCTAATTGTAACATTTGTAATTACTTCTAGCTTTTAATTTTTATAATGACTCTTCATGGTTCTGTTGACCAGAGGGAAAATTTTAATCCCAAATGTGACCAACTGTCAAAACTGCCATTACACTTCAAGTAAAAAAAAAAAGGCTTTTAAGAAGTCATAAAGTTTACTTATTGAAAATTAGAAATGAATATTTATTGTCAGGTTTCCATCGGAGATTGAAACCTTTTATTTAACACTGGCTGGGAGTGTAAATTATTCAAATGTTTACATTTGAATGCTGCTGGACTCTAATGATTCCATTTTCTGCAGTGTGCTAGTGGTAAGATAATGAAAAGCTTCATCAGAGGGTTAAGCAAACATCCAGCTGCAACTTTTCACGGCAGTGGAAAAGGTTCAATTCAGGCAGCCTTGTGCTCCTTGCAGCCTTCCAGTGCTCCTGAAAGAAGCCACAAGGAAGCTGGAGAGAAATTTTACAAGGTCCTGGAGTGCCAGGAAAAGGGGGAATGGCTTCCCTCTGCCAGAGGGCAGGGTTAGATGGGATATTGGAAAGGAATTCTTCCCCATGAGGGTGGGCAGGCCCCAGCACGGTTTGGGCAGGAAAAGGGTGATGCAGCCATAAAGGCAAGAAGGACACTTTGAGTTTGGTTGGTTGAAAGGTTTTTTAAGGACATGAAGGTGTTGAATGGAGAAAGCAGTGGAGTTTGGAACTTTCTAGTGCTGGGGTTTTTTATTTTTTACATAATTTTGTTTGAGCGGTAGCAGAGAAGGTGACTTTATCACTGCCCTTCTCCAGGCAAACTCAATCTCCCTCCTTGAGAAATCCCTACTCAGAGCCACCCTTGCACCAGCCAGCAGAGCAGGATCCAAAGGCAACACCAAATCCCATGGAAGGCTGGAGGGCACCACACCCCTACTCCAGCCCCCAGTCCCATCCTCCCCGAGGCTCTGGGAAATGTCCCAGCTCCAGCACAGCTCAGAGAGGATGAGCTGGGCTGGCTTGGGACACAGGTAATATTTTCTACCTTAAATGAGGCTTTTCTGAACTTCAGCCATGGCATTAGGTGGTTAATTTTTCCCCTTCTCCAGGGTTTTCATGGGATATCCTGTTCATGCATCCAGAGCCTACTATACAGGTGACAAAGGAGTTTCTTGTATTTCAAGAAAAAACAAAAAACACACTCAAGGAGAAAAAAGTTTTTTAACCCGTTAAGACAATTTTTTCTACCTCGTAAAGAACCAAAAAGAGGCAAAAGCCCAATTTTCCCACCATTCCCACCTCAGTTCCAGCCCTCACCTGTGTCACTCCTGTTAGGCACAGTCCAAAGCTCTGCAGCTGCCCCTGTATTTTCTGCCAGTATAATTTTTTTAAATACACAAATATTATACTCCAGGGCATATTTTGCTGGGCCAACAATACATGCCTCACTTTTATTGTGAGGCACAAGCCCTTCGGTTTCATGTCTTTTGACCTCCCAAGAAATGTATTAATGACCCTATAAAGCTCTCTCTGGCACGTATTCATATTAATACAATATACTCCTTTGTTTTTTTATATTACATAATAAAAGGGGGGAGAGAGGGGGGAAAAAAAGACAGTTGTTTCAATATTCTTCCACCACAGAGCATAGCTCAGTGGGAAAATAAACCAAAAACAGTGATCTGAAGAGGGGTAGCTGACATTAAGTCCAATTTTAGGCTTATTTCTATTCCTACTTATTTCTCTTGCTTTCAGTTGTGACTCTGCTCAATCCAAAATCCAGCTGCTGCTTTTGGATGCCTGCTGCCTGCTGAAGGAACCAGCTCCTTCTGAGCAGCATCCAGGGTCAGCCACAGGGATGGGCCAGGGGAGCAGTTTTAGGTAACAACTTCCCCTCCCTCCACCTTGGTC
This sequence comes from Peucedramus taeniatus, assembly GCA_013400575.1. Lineage (NCBI taxonomy): Eukaryota > Metazoa > Chordata > Aves > Passeriformes > Fringillidae > Peucedramus > Peucedramus taeniatus. Next base: position 62,406 of record WBNO01016908.1, on the reverse strand, counting down.
TCACTCCCAGGCACCACATTCCACCAGTTGCTTTCAACCTGGAGCTGGGGAATGACTCTGAAGGATTAGGGTGGAGCAAAGGGAAAGATCTGAGCCTTCGATGAGTGCAAGATTTGTGCCTTAAAAAATAAGCAAACTACAAAAATAATTGTGGAAGTAACTTCTGCTGCCACCTCCTTGAATTATTTTTTATTCCCAGAGCAATTTAAATTAATTTATTGGAGGCTTGGTTCAATATTTGGGCTACTTCTTCATCCTGTGAGCATACTGGGAGTAATTTTGGCCGTGACTGGGTCACGTTGCTCGACGTGGGTTTTGTATCCATGGTCATCCTCCAGTGCTCCAACCCTGCTTTTTGACAGAGTGGCTGAATTAAAATCCCTATCAAAACCTCACCCCCAATATTGCCATGCCACTGTCTGTCCCTCATCAGCACAGTGGACATAAACATCTCCCACCCCTCACTGGTGGCACAACAGCTCAGCTCTGAGCAAAGCCAGCGATGATTTACATCCAACTATGCAAACGGGGTAAGTTGTAACTAATCGTTCAATGAATCTAAATTTATGATGAAAAATCAAGTTGCAAACTCGAGTGAGAACAGCAAAGGCTATCCCAGACTTCTGAAGCAGATCACAGTGCTCCAAAACCACAAAAACAACCAGAATAAAGATTTTTTGCCGTTTAAAAGACAAATCAGCCCCAATTTGGACTTCAGTGTCCTCAGGGCTGCTTCAACATGGGAAAGAAGGGCAAATCTGGCCTTGCTCCTACTTAACTCTGGGAAATTTTTCCTCCTACTTTGAAAGGAAAAACATCACAGTTCATAAAGTGTGGCCTTTTTGTTAACACAGAACTACTTTTTTTTCCTTCTAACTCTTCCAAAAAAACACTTCAGAAGTTAATAGGAGCAATTTAGCCAACAGCTCTTTTGAAAGGAAGTCTCCAAGCTGAACTCCAAATTTTGATAAAGTGGAGAAAGTGTCACCCACAAAATAATAGAAAACACTCCACACACCTCAAGAACTCTAAGAGAGCATTTTCCAACATTTTTAACTTCCTAGCAGCATCTTAGCTTTTGTTTATCTTTGATATTTAAGGCAAAATAGATGGGAATATTCATAATTAATAATGAGTAAACCAAGAGTTTAGTCTTTTTATTAATTTTTAAATTTAGAAAATTATTAAAAAACATGAAGCTGAAGTTATTTGGCAGGCGCCTTGCAATGCACATAAATAAATCTCTTTCAGCAAGTCTCCAAGGGTTTTAGGCAAAACTTTGTGAATGCCAAAGAGGAAATCTAAAAACAATTTCTGGCTTGGTAGTTGAGCCAAAAAATGGACATCAGGTCCAAAATACAGTATGAAATATTAGTTTTTGTGCTCAAGAATGAAGTGAGGGATGTTTTCTGCTCAGGACTGTCTAAGGAGCTTTTCAGTGAACTCGAGTAACAAAGATTTTAACCATTAACCACTTAACCACCAGAGAGAGCCTTGCTTTAGGGATTTTACTGCAGTTCTTTGGAGGGAATCATGGACAACAAGGGGCATTGGGTTTGGGTTTTTTTTTGTTTTGGTGAGCAAAATATTTTGTGAGAACTTTCCCAGCCATTTTTAATTCAGGTCAATACACAGAAAGGCATCAGTGGTCTAGAGAGGATTCACCAGTAGCCTGGGTTGTGTTGAGTTCTCCATAGAGGATATCCAGCTCATTCCATTGGGATCCCAGTGACATCTTTAGATTCCTTCTCCAACAAAAACAGGTCAAATTTCAGGGCAAGCTGAGAGAGCAGTTAGAAAGCAGCTCTGTGCTGAATATCCCATGGAGTGTTTGGAAATGGGGGCAAGTTTGGCGACAATCAGGCTCTATAAATCAAAATCTGAACCAGCTGGTCTATGAAAGGTGTCCCTGCCAAGGTGAATTTAAGGTCCCAACCCAAACCAGTCTGTGATCCTGTGACTGTGATTCTTGATGCTCCAAACAAAGTCACCAGTGTGGAGCTGGGGAAACTCCTGTCACAGCTGATCTGTTCTTTACCTCACCCAGGGAACACATCAAGATTGAAATGTCCCCCAGGCTCCTCAGTTTTCAAACTTACCAACATTTTGTAAAAGACCAAACTTTGCATGTAGTACAAACATAACATGTTTGTTCCAGCAGGGAAGACATTTGCGGGTTTAGCAGCAAATTTGGCACCAAAGGTTGTAAGGAAACCTACATGGGAGAAAGTTCTCCAAACAAGGTTGCATTTTTAACCACTGCATTGATCATGGAAAAAGTTATCAAGCCCTGGAATCGACTTCCCAAGGAAGTGGTGGAGTCACCATTACTGGAAGAGTTAAAAATATGTGTAGATGTGGCACTTGAGGACAGGGTTTAGTGGTGACTGTGGTGGTGGTGCTGGTTGATGGCTTCACTTGATGATCTCAAAGGTCTTTTCCAACATCAGTGATTCTACAATTATCATTTTTAATGGATATTTGCTCAGTTGATGGCAACCTTTAGTTATAAAAAACCCAGAAATTGGATCTCTTAACATGCTGCCACCTAAATTTCCACTCTGCTCCTACCAGTGCCCTCCCCTCCAGCCCAGTTATCCCAGCATGGGCACACAGGGGAGCGAGGTGGGAAGCAAAAAGAATACGAGACAAGGGGATTGACAGAGTTCTAAGACTCATCTTCTACCTAATTTTCACAGATATCTGATCCAAAAAGCATCCACTGAGTGAGCACAAAACCAGCAAATACCTTATGGAAAGTCTGCACTTGTGCTGGCATTTCCCCTGATGCAGAAGAGCAGCGGTTTCCTGCACACAAATATGAAAACTAATATATTTTACAGAGCCCCAACTCTCCTCATTCTCCTTGCACGATAAACTATAGTTCTGGAGGGACAAACTTGCAGGAATCACACACAGACTTCAGTGAGTATTGGCTGTCTGCAGCATCTGCCCCTGCGAGGAAATTTGCATCATCAAACAAAACATCAGCAGAATTGACAGATTCTTGTTTAAATAAGGTTTGTTCCAGCTTTGAGATCTCTAACTATTGTTATCAACAATACAAATGAGGGTTTATGGAAAGAGGATATATTAATTCTTTCCTTCCCCTGATTAAAAACATTGTACGGCTCACTGCAAATCGGAGAGTTGTGATTTTGAAATTCCTGTAGACACCAGCTCCCAGCACGCTGCTCTTTTATGCATCACGTCACTTCCAGGCTGCCTTTTGCTGAAACTGAATATAACAAAATCAAATATACCCCCTAAAAATTCCACTGGAAATATTCCTTCATCAGAGCTGGTTTGCAAGTGAGTGATTCTCAGGGAAAAACTCGGTGTATTTTTGAAAAGGGCTCATGTTGATTCTTTAACTTCTTTTCTGCCTCTGTCAAGGTTGGGATTGAAGCACTCCAGACTGTATTTTGTGTTCAGACTCAGATGTTTATTATTTCTTATCTATATTACAGTGCTACAAGTCATGAGTTCTGCAGCATTCTACTAACAAGCTACAAAATGCCTATCTTTCTCTACAAGGTCTTTTAAGGCTAAACTATCCAATTAAGAAATGACACCTAAATTATTTTTACTTTTAATCCAATAACTAATTGCCCAGTGTCCACAATGCAGACTTTTTTAACCAATTACATAATACCACCCAAACCCATGGAGCAGAAGGTGAAGAAGAAGGCCTTCTCCACATGCTCAGGTCAAATGTAGTGCTCTCTTGAGGATCTGTGCCTTTCAGCACAGAAAATTTAAAATTCTCAGCATCCAGGGTTGCAACATCCTTACATTTGTATTGCCCAGCTTGGATTAAAATTCCTTGCAGAGGTTTCTATGGTCGCAATGTAAAGTAAAAAATTTAAAACATTTCCTGAGCATCTAAAGCAGGAACCTCCCAGTCTTGCTCTCATCTTTCTACCTCTGGAGTTAATCCCAAAGTTTAATCTCTCAGCATCAGTGCTCCTGATTTGTTCAGTTTGCTGGGATTGGTCATCTCATTTCTGACAGGAGCCTTGTGGGAGGGTCTAGGAGACACAAATGAGCCCAATGCCACCCACTCGAGACATTCCCTGCACAGGAAAAGTGTCTGGTGAGAAAAAGCAGCCACTAATGTTTTTTTGTTAATGAACAAAATTAATTTATTGAAGCTGCTATGAAAAGTCTGTTTATTTATATAATCATAGAATCACAGGATGATTTGTGTTGGAAGGACCATAAAGCTCATTTTGTTCCAACCCCTTCCATGGGCAGAGACACCTTCCACTAGACCAGGTTGCTCAGTTCCCCATCCAGCACTTTCAGGGATGGAGCATCCACAACTTCTCTGTGCAACATAATTTACCCAACTAAAACCACTGACCTACAGAAAATTTTGGCTCCATGAGCTCTCTACTGAAAAATTATTAAATACTAAAAATGTCATTTCATGTTCTTCTTGTCCTGTGCATTTCCACAAATATTTGTGGCAAAAGGCCTTTATTTATTTATTTATTTATTTATCTCTATGGACACAAGTCCAAAAATTCACTGTGATGCAACTGGGTACAGTCAGTGCTGAAGACTCTTGACAAAAATTATCTGCTGCTCTCTCATTTAAGAAATGTGCCCTTCCTTCCATGAAGTCTCTCCCAAGTTTTTAAAAAAATAAAAAAATATTCTTTTGTTTTTTCCCTTAAAAAAATACAAAAAGAAAAAATCAAAGCACAGAAAATTACTAGAAAACAACAGAAAACATGTGAAAAAAAGCAACCACCCAAGCAAGAGCTATCCCTGTCAGGAGGTTTTCCATAAATCCTAACTTCTCATCATCTGAAGATTTACTTCTTTAGCAGCAGATGGTGTGACCCTTATGCAATTAGTTAGCTCTGCTCTTAGAGAGATAGCGCTCTTCAAACCCCAG
>WBNO01016908.1:0-52500 GCA_013400575.1 Peucedramus taeniatus | reverse complement strand
TAAAAAAATGCCAGGGGGACAAGATGCAGCAGAGGCCATGGAAACAGCCTCATCACATGATGCAGCAAATGGGAACCAGAAATTTGCAGCAAATGGGAACCAGAAATTTACAGCAAATGGGAGCCAGAAATCCCCATTAAGAGCCCTATATTGTGTAGAATCAATGTAATCAGCCATCACTGCCTGAAAAAAAAAATGTATTTTACATATTGCTATCCAATTTCTAGAAATGATTTTGCTGTAAGAAAAAGGAGAAAGCCTGGAATAACAAAACGAGATGAAATGCTCAGAGCTCAATTGTTGCACATTTTTATCCACGTCTTTTAACAGGACGAGAAATCCAGTGGAAATTATTCAAATTCAGACACGTGGCAGAGAAATGGGATCTGCAAAATAATAACGGTAATAGCATTCAATATAAATACGATTTTAATGAAATAAAGGTTTCTGTCTCACTTGCCCACCTTCTCCCAGGGTTTCCCATATTGATGATTATCAGAAATCACCCTGGGTTCTCCTGCCCAGCCCGACCCCCTGGGACAGCAAATCATTTTTAATGGGGAGCAAAAGAGAGAAACTGAGGGCTGGCTGGATTAACTATTTTGCCCAAGGTCACAGGCAGGTCGATTTATGGGTAGGGACAGAAATTAGACTGGGGCTCCATCACTTGAACAGCACTGTCAAACAGCAGCAGATGTGTCACACAGCTGGAATGCACCCCAAAACCCTGCCAGCACCCCTGCACTCCTCTGGGGCTGGGATTGAGGATTCCTCAGGAATTACAGACAGCAGGGAGAGCTGGTTTAGAGCCAAGCCCATGAACACACACTCACCTCACCAAGGGCCATCCCACCCACTCCGGCTCCTATTAAACCTTTTTCAGAGCTGAGCAATTTTTAACTCACGCTCTCCTCTGGGTTGAAACACCTGGATTTGGATTTGGCAGGTGCAGGGATGAGCTAAAACAGCATCTTAGCCCCAGTCTGACATGCTCCAAAGATCTCAGCTGAAAGATGGCAGAAACCTGAAATCACCTCTGAACAGCAAGCAGGATTTATCCTTAAGCCCAGCTCAAAATCCTGCCTCACCTGGCACTGGGCTGAGCACTGACACTCAGCCTCCCACGGCCTGTTAAAGCTGGGAATTTGCCCTCTGATGGACACAGGTGGCTGAGGACCACCCTGCCTGCTGCCAGTGGCCAAAGAACAGATAATTTTTTCCCTCAAATCTTCCTCACATCACTGATTTCTTCCCTTACTACATGGCTCAGCCCTGGAGCCGGGTGCTGGGGGAAGGTGGCACAGCTCTGCCACGAGCTGAGCCTCTTGTTTGGGCATCATCCATGCCAGGACTGACAATTCCCCTCTTTTTAAGGCACATTTTAGGAGAAAGCAGCAAGGTTTGTACAAATGATGTTTATTGCTGTCGTTACAGTCTGGGTATTCTCTTATTCCCACCCAATGCTACAGATTAACAAAATAATTCAGGCACCACTTTTCAATTCCTGATAGTTTTGCACCCATAATATCTATTACCCCTAAATGAAGTATCTGACTGCTCAAGTTTCTAAAAAAATACTCACAAACGTTAGCAAAACATTCTGCTAGCTGCTCCCTCACAGGAATTTTTACCTATTGACATTACCACTATTCTGTATGTTGGTTTGGTTTGGCTGGCTTGTTTTTTGGTTTTTTTTTTTTTTTTAAGTGTAACAAATATATTTACCTTTTTAGGTATAATTTTTTCTCCAAAAACCTAATAAAAAAAGGCAGTAAAGAAACAAAGTTAGCTATTAGATAACAGTTCTTGCTGCCAAAAGCCATAATCTGACACAGATTGAGCCTGGTACAGTAGTCAATTAATGGCTCAGTGCTCATACAATAATGACCTACTAACCTGACGGTGTGTTGCTCTCACATTTTGCTGTCCCCTGGGATGCCACTGTCACTGTGTTATCTATTGCCTGCTTCCCTATCAAAGAAAATAAGCAGAGCTGAAATGTATGTACGCATCAAGCTCTGTAGTTCATTGCACACCAACCCCAGCAACTGGAGGAACAATAGATTTATAAGTTTATCCTACATTAAACCAAACATGCCTGACTGCACTGTAAATTACTAAATAATAAACCAGGTGGTGTAAGATCCTGACTTGGACAGAATATAAAAATCTATCAACCTGTAAAATACAATAACCATAAACGTGCTATGTAGCTGATGGCTCAGGTAAACCATCCACCTCCAGCAGCAGAGGTTTTGCTGGAGTAAATTGCAACAAAAGGTTTACTAAATTTAGGTCTGGAGCACTTCTTCATTTTAGGCAACACCATCAATAGGAGAAATATAATTGAGCTAAAACCAGTGGCAAATGTGCTTGTTTTGTTTACATTTCTTTGTCTCTAATGGAGCTATTTCATGGTAATGTGCTGTGTTTCCCAGCATATTGCCACGGGCATTTAGTCTGATCTCTAAAGAGAAGATGAACTACTGCAGAAGGGCATCTTTCTTCAGGATTCCAACTTCACATTCAAATTAGCTTGAAGTAGTACAGGAGGTGCAAAATGCAGAATGCTGAAAGGTCAGGGCACTCACATCCTTTGAATGAACTAAATCTCAATTTAAAAGAAACCCCCAGCAGTTGTGTTAGTGCAATAAAATATTTTGCACGCCTCCGTGCACACCATTAGTCCCACCCCAAATGATATCCCAGATTTTTAATAAGCCCTACCTTTGCTCCCAAAATTAATTGCCACGAACCACAGAAAACATTAGACCAAGACATTCAAAAAACGATTCAATAAATCAGAACTCCAAAATCCACAATATTAATTAATTCCCTTTTCGGAGCTTTTCAAGAAGCCAAGCAGGTTAAATTTATATGATTTACAAACAGTGTTTACATTCATAGAGAGACAACTAATTGCTGCACGGCTTGACATCATTACAGGGAAATGCTGGGGGATGCAGACAGTTTAATTAGGGGTGGCTTTAAGTTCACAACACGACTGGTACCACAGTGCTTTACTAATGTGCTTATATAGGATGATCATACACACCACAGCTTTTATTCTTTCTGTACTCTTTGTCTTTACAACAGAAAATAAAGTATTTTTCCCACGCAGGCAAGATGACACAGTGTATATTTCCCCCTCGATTTTATTCACTTGCTTTGCAGAGCATAAAGAAATGTTTCTTAACCTAACAAAGTGCATATTCAATTGCAGATGCGTGTGCCTTGCTGATCCATGAGCAAACACACACAAATCCTGGGCTCAGCCTCTCCCAAATTCCCCCATTCAAGGCAAACTCCCACTGAAATTAATGGGGACTCAGCACCCCATCATAATTTCCCTGGATTGAACCTCGTGTGAACCTACACAATGCAAGTGGGGTTTAAAGATGTCCCCCCATATTTTTTTGGAGGGAAAAATGGGAAGTGCCTTGCAGGAAGCACCTGAACTTCAACAAGGAAAGGGCCCAGTCTGCATCTGCCAAGGGGCAGATAAAGGGGGCTCTTGCAACCTGTTTTCATCACACAATCATTTTTCTCCTGGCAGGGTGAGGACAGACCCCCTAAGCACCCTACTCATTTCTTTTTAAGCAAACCAGGCTGAAATATTATTATTCTTTTTTAATTATATATCTTATTATTTATTTATTTATTTATTTTCTAAATTTATATTATTATTTATTTCTATTATTATTTATTATTATATTTTTAGTATATATTTTTATTTATATTATCCTGAAATATGATTATCCTTTTGTAATTCCCACAGTGGTTTCTGCATTGTTGGACAGGGGAACACAGCACTGATGTCATGAATATGAGGGTCCTTTACTTCTCCTCCCATTTCCCAGACAGAGACCTTCAGAGTCTCCAATTTTCCTGTTCTAGTCTCAGAAGGGATGTTCCCATCCTAGTCTTAGTTCTAGTTCCTGTTCTAGTCTCAGCATCTGTTAAGCCATGTCTCCCTGTGCAACGGAGCCTTTTCACTCACCATGAAATGAAACCACTTGGGAGACATTTAAAAGGCCAGAATTATTTCAAAAAAACTGTTTGTGACATGGAAAAAAAATACTACATCCAATTAAAAATGCACAAGTAACTTAGGTAAGAAGAATATGAGTGTCAATACAAGGCTGCAGGAGACAGGAACCACCAGGTGCTGTTTCCTTGGTACTTGGTTTGGGAACCACACCACAGCTCCAACTACCACTGCTCCCAACCCATGGAGCAACAGCATCTCTCCAGGCAGGAGCATCTCCTGGTCTCAAGTCAGCAGCTGATGCTGTGGTAGAGAAAAGAGGTGGCCTTTGTTCACCACAGCTACACTCACAGGTTTTGATTTCACAAACAAAATCACTGGAAAAGTTATAGAACAAGACTCAAAACTTTGAATTTGCATTTAGCTGCAGGAATTTTAGTATTGGACATGTGGAAAAAGATTAGCACTGAGCTCTGCCAGTCACAGGGTCCAGGGAAAGTTTTCCTGCACTAGTTAGAAATTCAAGTAATTTTCTGGCACTGCATTTTTGATACGTAACTCTGTGTTACAACAACTGGCAATGGTGGAGTTGTTACGGTCTATTTATCTGTATTTAATTATTTTTATGCACCCATCACTGTAGCATCTGGATCAAATGTAATAATGCATTAAATTAAACTGTCTAGAGTGGAAAACACAAACTGTTACCATCCCCACACCAGCCAGTCCAGCGACAGCAGTGGTGACAAAGACAAAATCTTTTCAAAGAGCAGGAGTTCAATGGCCAGAGACAGGACAAAGCCAAGTGTGAAATTCTGTATTTTGCATAATAGAACCCCACAATGGCTTGGGTTGAAAGGGACCTTGAAATTACCCAGTGTCACCCCTGCCATGGCAGGGACACCTCCCACTGTCCCAGGTGCTCCAAGCCTCAATGTCCAACCTGGCCTTGGGCACTGCCAGGGATCCAGGGGCAGCCCCAGCTGCTCTGGGCACCCTGTGCCAGGGCTTGCCCACCTCACAGCCAGAAACTCCTTCCCAAAATCCCATCTAAATCTACCCACTTTCAGTTTAAAGCCATTCCCTGTGTCCTGTCCCTCCAGCCCTTGTCCCCAGTCCCTCTCCAGCTCTCCTGGAGCCCCTTCAGGCCCTGAAAGGGGCTCTGAGCTCTCCCTGGAGCCTTCTCCTCTCCAGGTGAGCCCCCCCAGCTCTCCCAGCCTGGCTCCAGAGGGGCTCCAGCCCTCGGAGCAGCTCCATGGCCTCCTGTGGATTTGCTCCAACAGATCCACATCCTTCCTGTGCTGAGGATCCCAGGATCCAGGGCTCCAGGTTGGGTGTCAATAGAAGGACAGAATCAGGCACCAAGTGAGGTGTCTGAGGTAGGAAGGAGCCTGCCAGGCCTTTCCTTTGGAGCAGCTTCCTCCACATCTGCATTTTCACTTGGTCTGAGAAGCTTCAGAGATGCTGAATGAATGAAGAGATCCAGCTGAGATATTTAGAAAACCAGGACTACAAATATTTTCACCTCTCAGTAACCTGGAGTGCCGGACAACCTAACAATGGTTAAAAGAGGTAAATTTTGCTCCCCTTTGTACACAACCCTATTGATTTCACATTCTACACTTTAGGAAAGTGCTGAGATCATTATGTGTCTTTTAATAGATTTTGACTCCGGAGACAAACATGTTGAGAGCTGTCATCACCAAGATGCCTGCTGTCATCGTGCCATCTTCTTAACCTAACGTAAGGAAATTCATATTTAGTGAACGAGGAAATTACTTTGGGTATGTATCATTCAAATCCTTAAGGATTATTGGCTAATTAGGAGCACAGTAATGTAAATTTGCCTTGTGTCAGGTTTTCAGGAACAGTAAAATAACATAATTAAGCAGTGAGCAAAGTAGATCATTTAAGCTACTCTTCACTGACAAATGTATATGATGTCTAAATATACCATGGGCTTCTAAACTAGTAACTAATGAGAACTGACTGGAAAGTCTAAAACAATGGTTTCAAAGAGAAATCGAGTATGTTAATCCAGAGTAAATAGCTCCAACTCACACTTGGTGGCATTTAGGAGGAGGAAGGGGATGTTTTCAGCCTCTCTGGCTGCCTGCCTGTGTCCCTGGCTGGTGGCAGAGGTGCACTTCAGGCAGCAGAGGCAGCCCAGACCCCTTCCTGCTCTGTTTCACAAGAATTCTGTGAATCCGTGCAGCTGCAGCAAAGAAAAAAAACTCTCCTCATGGAAATTCAGCACAAACCCAAACAAGGTCTTTGCATATGCAATTGCATGCGTGGTTTGGGTTTTTATAACCTGATTCTTCTTTTCTCCTGCTTTGGTTCACCCTGTGTTTGCTGGGTGGTGACTTTGCGTGACACACACGACCAGAGCCTCGTGTGATCTGGTACATGACCCTGCCTTTGCTTCTTGCTCCAGCAACCTTGGCTGAAATCAGTCCCCGTGAGGGTCTCTGTTACATCAGGACAGTGGCACAACATGGGGAGGGGAGTGACACGAGCTGGTGGCAGAGAGCAGCCACCTGCAGAGGATCCTCACCTCCCGAACTGCTCCCAGCGCTCCCATGAACCGCAGAAAATTATTCACACAAACTGCACGGCCAAATCCTCCTCAGCCCCTCCTTGGAAACATTAATATTTTGAAGTGCAGATGTTTCAGTTTAATATCTGGCTCTCAGCACTGCAGCAGAGGATGGGTGGGTACCTCAGGCAGGAGTGGGAACATTTTCAGTGCTCCACCAGAGGCACGTACTGACCTCTCTTTCTGGGATCCTGCAGCTGATCAGCTCCGTGCTTGGACGAGCAGCTCCCCAAGCCAGGCACAGGCAGAGGATGTCCTCTGAAATCCCTCAGACAAGGACTGTTTTCTGCTCACTATCCCCTAACTTATCTCTTTTGCTCCTGGGTGTGCCAGTGCTCCCAGCCAGGGCTGATGCCATCACCACCATCTTCCAGACTGGAGTCCTGGCACGTCCCTTCTGGCTCAGCATTTTGGGCGGCTGCCACCTGCCAGTCATCATCATGTGCTGAAGAGCTCATGGAAAAACCCCTCTTGGAGCTTTCCCTTGGGACAAGAGCTCACAGAATTGCACTTCAGAATTCCAGGGTTTCCTGGTTTTCCCACTCACAACTCTCTGCCCATTCACTCTTACCCTTTCCTTCCTTCTCACACCAACCTGAATATTCCTGTTTTCTGCAAAGGACTGGGATTATGAGGTCCAGCTGCAGCCATGGCATGAAGCAACCGTGTTCCCTAATTTATAGTGCAAGTTTTCACAATTCCAGCACTGGGGATAGATTCAGGATGCAGGAGGTTGTTGCTGTCAGAGCTGCAGCTTGGTGTGAGGCACAGAAGAGGTGGCAATGAGGTGGCAAAGGCACCCAACACAGCTCGAACTGAGTCCCCATCCCTGGAGGGTTCTAAGATGTGTGGATGTGGCACTTGGGCACTTGGACAGAGGTGGCCCTGGCAGTGCTGGGGAATGGTTTGGGTCGATGGTCTGGGAGGGCTTTTCCAACCTCAAGGATTTGTTGATTCCATGATTTTTTCCTCTCAACCACCAGACTTGGAAATATTTTAGAAGATGAGACACTGCTGTAGCAGACACCAAGAGAAGTGCTGGCATTTCCTGTGACACACTTTGCTAACCAGTGTCCAAATTCCAGCCTGATGGACACCAACACTCAAACACCCACAAAAATCTAAACACTGAACCTCTGCTAAGCTCAAAAAAAATCCTGCAATTAAAAGTGCTCAAACTCACCCTGACTGCAAACACAAATAATTTACTTTGGGTTCCGTGCTGGAGTTTGCAATTACATTGAATAAGTCATTTACAACTGTCTGCTAATCAAAGAGATAATACGTAGAATGACTGTTTCACAGCAATTAAATCTTTTTTTCTCCCATTAACTAAAAAAGGTTATTTTGCAGCCTCTTTGTGCTGAAATGTAACAGCACAAATATAATGCTTTGTTATCAGTTTAAAAATTGAAACCTCTGTGCAACTTTTTTTTTTCCTTCTGGATTCCAGTTAAGTAAAATTGCCTTTCATGAGAAATGCTTGCAAATTATCAAAGACTTCCTTTTAAACAAGCTCAGAGAGTATGGAGCAAATGCCTTCCTTCCAAAGTAATTGGAATTTCTATCTAAATTATTCTTGGACAAATTAAAAGTGCCAAATATAAGTCAATTTTTATTGGGAACAATTCTATTATAGTTTGTAATAAAGGAAAACTAAAAAACAGGCTGCAGCATCCTTGGAAAAGTGGAAAGTATTTTAGGAAGATCGAGAGCTCTCAGCCTCCTATGATGCTTATTAAAAACTACTTTCAATGAGGTGATTAGGGAGAAAATTGTCAAGTAAGCAGAGAAAAAAATTACTTCTCAGCCTAATCAGTGTATCACAGAATTATTCCTTTCCTCCTTTAGAGATAACATCCAGCTGATGGGCTTGTCACCATGGATAGAGGATATTTTGATTTTATACAGGCTGGCTTTTAAATATTAATTTTCATAAAAAGGAAAATCATTTCGTAGCCAAAACGTCCCCCCTTCTTCCTGGCTCCTCATTCCAGCCCAGAAAAGGGCAGTTGTCACCCCAAAATGAAGATATTTTTAGCCCTCTGTGTCTAATCGTGGTGAGAGCCAGTAAAATAAATCAGCAAGGAGTAAAAGTAAAATTTGCAATAACCTGATACTACTGCCTCATCCTCCCACATCTCAGGACATAAAACTTACTGTCAGAAGAACTCACAGCACAAGAATTAATCAAGGAACTCTTAAAATACTCCAAGCACCTTCCTTCTGATGACTAATTTGCCTTTCCTATTGCAAACTACTAATTTTTTATCTCAATCGATATGTACAAATATACCTTCCCATCAATCACCCGGGGCAAGGCCAAACTTCCACTATTTATGTAAGACTGACTACAAGATGAAACAAAAATTGACTACAGCAAACCTGGGCTGCTGTGACAGCCCCGGAGGGAGGGAGGGAAGGGGAAGGAGGGATGGGAGCAGGTGGAATCAGCACCTCAGGAAGGAACGAGAGGTTTGTGGGAGAAAAAATCTTCAGCAGGCAAACTCAGGGGCTGGAAAAATCAGGGGCTGGCAGAGCAATGGAAAGAGCCCCAAAGAATCTCTTAGAAATGCCCCAAAGTCCCAAAGGAAGTTCAGAATGAGCAGGGAAAAGGGAACAATAGAAAAATGTCTGAGATGTAAGAGAAGTGCCCAGAATTGCTCTGTGGAGAGAGGAGAGGACAGAAGAAATACAGAAATAACTGAGATTGAATGGGAGGGACCCCAGCAGAACCCAGAAGGATTCAGGGATGTATCAATCAGGGAGATTTTCTCTATCCAGCTGAAGAATCAAGGAAGATTGAGGAGGAAACCCATGGAAGCATTTGGAGATGGCAAGAGCCACGTGAAGCAGCACTCGCAGGGAGTGGGCAGGTAAGGACAGGACCATCCAAGGCAGACACACCCTGAACATCTGCAGACAGCTGCCAGGCACCTCCTGACTCCATGGAAAATCCATGGAGAGCTCACAGAGAGCTCTAGACCAGCCCAAAACCTTGGCTGACTCGGATCTGCCCAGAGCTGCTTCAGGGATGAGCATGGCACCGCTGCAAATCTCAAATCCTGGATTGCAAACTGCCAGGGAGCACTGCTGCACACAGACACAAACCCTGAGCTCTTACTGGGGCTGTGCCACTTTGAGGATGGAGAAACTCTACTCCTATGTGAATTCTAAGGCTGTTTGATGCTGAAGCGATGCAAAGGAGAGCAGTGGGAAGAGGCAGAAGTGGTCACTGGGTCTCTGCTCCCTCAACACGCTCTGTTAAGGAAGTGTTTTCACTGGAGAAATAAAAACAGTGAACAGGTGAAAGGATTTAAAGGGGTTTCTAAGAAAGATGGGGACAGACTTTTCAGTAGGGCCTGCAGTGACAGGACAAGGGGACTGGCTTAAACTAATAGAGGGGAGGCTCAGACTAGATGTAAGAAAGATTTTATGATGAGAATGGTGAAACACTGGCACAGGGTGCCCAGAGCAGCTGTGGCTGCCCCTGGATCCCTGGCAGTGCCCAAGGCCAGGTTGGACATTGGACATTGGCTGCTGGAGCAGTCTGGGACAATGGAAGGTGTCCCTGCCACGGCAGGAGTGGCACTGGATGGTTTTTGAGGTCCCTTCCCACCCAAATAATTTAATGAATCCTTCTAAGAGCACCAGGCCTGCGTTCTTCCACTTTCCACCCAGGAAATTCCCTCTGCTTGGTCTGAGCTTTCCCTGGAGTTCTGCCACCTCTTCCTTACAAGAAATAGGATCACAGCAGCCTTGGAGCCCAATATCCCAGATCAAATGAGCAGAGAAAGGAACCAGAGCAGAAAACAGCAGGACTGGAAACACAACATCTGAATTCCCAAGCACTGACTTGGAGCAGAAGGATGCTGAAGCTTGGGTCTGCTATTTTCCATGAGCACAATCCATATTTTACTGATAAAAATGACTTAATGACCAATCTAAAAGCATAAACTTCTTCACTGACCACTCCAAACCCCATACACCAGGGCTGTTCAGACAGTGCAGAGCAGTTTGTAGGGAAGGACTGACAACAGCCCAAAATTAAGGGACACAGGTGGGAAGGGTCTCCTGGAGCAAAGAGCTTTGGATGGGCTCAGTTGGGGAGACAAAATTTGGCTGATGGACTTCAGTGGGACTGCACCTGTGAGAAAGTCACATTATTAAGGTTATGGATGTGCCTAATTACCTCGATGAAATATGGACCAATTTGTTAATTTAAGTGAGCAAAGCAGTAAATCATGTTAAATACGGTGGCACTGTGGTGCTGCTCATGACAAAACTGGATTTTGTGTAGAATGAAAAATTTCAGGTCGGAATTGAGGGCTCTGCCCATTCAGGGGCACTTGCCCACATCTTTCTCCCCTACAAAAAGCATAATGGAGAAGTTATTTTTAAAATAACCTTTAAAAATACATTGAAAATACATTTAATATTAAACATTAACCTTTGTGAGATGAGCAAGATATAAAAGAATACACAGATATATTTACACAGATTTTAAAACTAGAAAATATATTTCTCTAATCCTTGTGATGTTAATCAATTCAGTTCATTAAACCGTGACTAAGAGTTTTAAATCAAAGACAAGTTTTTAGATATTACTAAAACAAAACAATCAAAACTATCAAAACAATAACACAAAAGCCAAACCCACACAAGCAGGAAAACCCTCCCCACTGCATTTCTTTTCTTCTCTGTCACAAAAAGGCCCCAGAGACTCTAAATTTGACTCTTGATACCACTAGTCAGATCAGTTTTATTAATTAAGAGAAGGAACTTATTGGAATTTACCTTGAAAGACCACACAAGGTACATTATTAGAATAATTCCTTATAAAGAATAGAAACAAAAAAAAAGGAGGATTTTAATTGAAATTCTTGTCATATTGGTGTCAGAATAGGTTATTGCACTCACACTGTTACCTTACCCCACCCCTCTAAAAAGCAAAGCAGAGTCCTCTCAAGTTAAGGAATTTATTAAATGGAACAAAGAAAATAAATGTCAATCCCCTAAAATTATAACAAGAAAATAAATAATAGAGTTATGGAATGGTTTGGGATGGAAGTGATCTTAAGACCATCTTGTTCCAACCACCTTTCACTAGACCAGGCTTTTCAAAATCCCAGTAGTTCCAAGTTTAAATTATTTGAATTATTCTCCAACCTTGCAGTGCATTTGGACACACTCAGAGCAAACCAGACAAGTAGTTTTATAGCAGAATGACTGATCTTATGCTTAAAAGGAGTTTTGAACTAATTTACATTCACAGGGCATCTTTTAAATGCCCCCTTTCTTTATCAGATGGGTGACCACAACATTTAGAAGCTCCTAAAAAAGAGGTGAAAACTGGAAGCGATGCCCTTGATGCCTTGAGAAGGCTGACCCAGAGCAGAGGCTGGACAGAGTTACAGAATAAAGCAGGGATTGATTAAAATGATTTCCTCAATGGATCCACCTTGGGCAGCACAAGAGCCCAGCCAGGGCTGCACCCGAGATGAACCAAAATGGTCCCAAAATGAACCCAAGATGAACCAAAATGAGCCCAAGATGAACCAAAATGGTCCCAAAATGCACTCCTGGGCACGGGGTCTCTCCCTTGGATCAGTTCTGCTCCATTTGCACCTTGGAGTTCATTGTCCCATCCCAGCTTTAGCCCATGCACTCCCATCCTCTTGTTTTTCTCTCTCCAGCCCACGTTGTTTGTGCTCCTGGGCTGAGATTTGGATCATTTGTCCTTGGTCCCCAGCTGGAGCAGGAATTGTTTTGTCTCCCTGCTCTGTGCAGAGCTCACCATCCCATAATGTGAAGCCCAGACCTGCACACTAAAGCAGCACAGAATCTGAAAAATATAAAAGCTGAAACCTGAGGCATCACCCTGTGCTCACACAATTCCTGTGCAGGTCCTTGTTCCCCTCATTTGGTGCCTCTCCAAAATCCCAGTCCTCTATCCCTGCATCACCCCGGGCTGGGTGTGGCTCTGGGACAGGAGGAGAGGGCAGGGAGGGAATTCCTGGGCCTGGAGTGGTTGCACAGCAGCTCAGGACAGCCCAGGTCTGGAACCAGCCTGGCTGGAATCTGCAGGGGGCTCTGCCTCGCTGTAGCTCTCAGAGTGCTGAAATCTGGGGGTTCCATCAGCTCCATCCCCTCTCACTGGGGGCTCAGGGCGAACATTCCAACTGCCTGAGAGAGAGAACAAGCAAAGCCAAAGGAGCCTGAGCCTCGGCCAGGCTGATAATCCCAACCCCTGCCCGCTCATTTCATACCCCAGTGAGAACTGGGTCCCCTTTTAAACGCTCAGGAGGCACGAGGGGGATTTTCCCAGGAATTTTGCTACTTTGGAGAGCAGCACCTCTGCTGGGGCTGTGCTGAGCGTGCCCTGCTCCACTGGCACACGCAGCATCAGCCAGCATTGTGTCTAAAGATTATCAGGCTACACTGAATATTAATTCAGCCCTGTGCTTACAGAATGACAAACTCAATCAGTGAATTTATTGGAGACATATTTAAGAAGGGGTATTTATGGATTAGGCACAGATTTTAGAAATGAAATGGGAGACAATCTAACAAATCTATCAGGAATAAGATCAACAACTTAAAGTTTAAACCAATCATCTTGAGTATATATTTGAACTTGGATATGCAGATGTGGTGCACAAGTCCCAATGGTTCAGCAATACACTCAAAGGATCAACAGCCCTATAGACAGCTAAATTACTCGGAAAGCCAGGGAATTTATCAAACATGAATTTCAAAGTGGATTCTAGCCTGCAGGAAAAAATGGAAGTGCCCATTAATGTACATACAAAATAAATGTTGTCTGCAAGCTCATTCGACTATTTATTTTTGACACAGAACTGGCTAAAGATTTTTTAATTTACATAAAAAGGTACAAAGACTGCAACCCCTTTGATGGAAGAGATGGGAATAAATATCCTGCAAAAGAGGGTTTGTTTGTTTTTTAAAGAAGCACTAACAACCTCGCAGGTACCACACAAAGGAATCATTTACGCTCTTTCACATCTATTAGTGCATTATTTATAACTAACTCCAATTTGAGAACGTTGGCATTAAGTCTGTTTCTCACATGTAGAGGAAATTCCTACAAACTGATCATATATTATGGATGAAAATTGTAACAGCTACACTGAAACTGGCTGAAGCAGACACGGCTGAATTCCAGGAACACTGGAAGAGGATGGAGCCCTTCCTAACTTAGGAACTGCCCAACTATTTATTTATTTTACTGGACAAACCAAAAAGGAAAAAAAGAAGTTAAATTTGTGCATCGCTGACAGAATTCTTATATTTAAAAAATTGGTTTTAAGATTTAAAAAGAAATAAAAAGCATTGAATCATCCACAGGCCTTTCCAAACCAAGACCCTGCTTTGATTGTGTAAGGGGAGGGGCTGAGCATCATTCTATCAGAACAAACTCCACATAAATTATATAGGATAAACTTATGGTTACAAATTTTAAAATATTTGTATTTTTACATATTTCACCCCTTAATGAAATAATCTTAAATCCTCCTAACACTTTTAAGATGTGGCCTGTTGCCCAACACAAACTTGCCAAAATTGGCATTCATATGAACCCTCCTTCAGAAGAAACTCATTAACTGTGTTGTAATTCATGGGGTTTATACCTCCAGTCTTGTGACTCGGGGAGTATTTTCAAAGCCTCAGACACTTGAACCAAGTTGCTGTGTTGTTCTCTCAGCTTTCACTGAGGTTTAGGAAAAGTCTTAACTCTTTTCTGAACCAAACCCCACATTAAGAGTGCTTGGCTTTCTTAACAACATCACATTTCACTCCTAGTTGCTAAAGCTTTGTGGCTGACAATGCTGTGCTGCAGAAAAATTGAATGGCAAATAAGTTTTTTTATTTGTAGCCAAAATCCTCCTTCCATTCCAAACGGGATCCTCTGGCCAAGATCTGCTGGAAGGCTCTGCCCCTGCCTTCTCCAGCCCGAGGCTCCCTCAGGCCTGCAAAGAATGAGACAAAACTTCCCAAAACTGTATTTTAGCTGTTAAAATTCTTCATTATTTGGAATAATTGGGCCATGCTACAAATGGTGTTGGACTTTAAAGTAGCCCAATTCTTCAACTGCAATGAAATGGAGTAAAAGTAGAAGGAAGGGGGTGAATTAGAGCAAATATCCTCAATACCAATCTGCACATCACAGCCATGTGAGGGGGAAGAACACTTTGCAGGACACTGCAGCCTCCTCTATGTAAGAGGGATTAAATCTGAATAAAAAAAAATAAATCACACAGGAGACTCTCATGATTTATTTGTTGTCCTCATAACTAAAGGATGTTTGCTGACATGTTGAAGTCTTCACCATAGTGGAAGGTGTTTGCATATAGGACCTGTGATGGAGAAAAAATGCTTTATTACTTTATAATACATCACACATAATAAATATTTGTTTAACAAAGCCTGCCTGAACTTCCTGCATTAATCAAAATTGAATGTGGCAGGACTTGTATGATTAACTCAAAAGCCATATTCCAAATGATAAATAAACTAATATTAACCTTGTGTGTTCATTAATAATGCAAGTTCTCCATAGTTCACAAACACAACTGATACAGTTAATTGAAGGTTCACATTTGTAAAATATTCATAATTACAGTTTCAATGTTCTGTTCACTCAGGATCCAACCTAATAAAAATCACATTCCATGTGCTCTTCAAATTTAAACCCATCACTCCTCTTCATTAGGCTCTTGATGTGATGTAACACGGAAATAAACATCATTACCTGCTCCTAGGGGAGCAGTTCTGGAATTCAGAAGTTCTGTCTCAGCAGAGATTTCACCTTTGGTCCCCAATTTCTGAGACACTCACTCTGGTAGAGACTTAAAAGCTTTATGGTATTGGCAGCTTCTCTGGGCACCCTGTGCCAGGGCCTGCCCACTCTCACAGGGAACAATTCCTAATTCCCAAAATCCCATCTAAACCTACCCCTTGTCAGCTTAAAGCCATTCCCTGTGTCCTGTCCCTCCATCCCTTGTCCCCAGTCCCTCTCCAGCTCTCCTGGAGCCCCTTCAGGCCCTGCAAGGGGCTCTGAGCTCTCCCTGGAGCTGCTCCTCTCCAGGTGAGCACCCCCAGGTGTCCCAGCCTTGCTCCAGAGCAGAGGAGCTCCAGCCCTGGAGCATCTCCATGGCCTCTTCTGGACTTGCTCCAGCAGGTAAATATAGTGTAAATGTAAATGCAAATGTAAATGCAAATGCAAATGCAAATGTAAATGCAAATGTAAATGTAAATGTCAATGTAAATGTAAATATGTGTCCTTTTAAAAACCCCACAAAATCCCCCCAAAACCCCCAAACAACAATAAAAAAACCAACGAAAAACCACTACAAAAAACAAACAAACAGAAAAACCAAGATCAAAATCCTACAAAATAAACCAAAAAACCCCAAATTCACATCTCTTACTCACAAGTGTTTTGGGAACAGGACCAGCAGAGCTTTTCTGTCCCCCAACCCCTCCCAAAGGGTGCCAAGCCAGACTGACCAGAGGAGTGTCCGAGCTCAGCGTGGTCCATGAGTGGTTCCCATGCCAGGTCCAGCCTGGCAGCTGGGAAGGTGCTTTTGCTTTTTTACCTCCACAAGCTAGTTTTGCCTCCATTTATCCCATTAGGAGAATGAACAGCACTGGGAAATCCTCTGGGACTGGTAAATAAACCTGGATCAGCCCTGAAGTGGGCCAGGCTTGGGAAGAGGTTTTAAATACATCACCAAACCCTGGGAATGACTGATGGCTCTGATGAAGGGGAATCTCCAGGTTTCAATGCAAATATTCACCTACACAGCATCCAAAATCCTCTCTGCCCACCCCACTCTGAAAAACAGCTTGGTAAAAAATGTTAATGAACAATTTGGGCAAAAAATGTTCGTTTTTGAGCCAAACTCTGTGGTTACTCTATGCTCAGAAGCCAAGTGTGTAGCTGGTTATAAAACCCATACACAACCTGTGGTGAAGCAGGGCCTTTGTGCTTGCAAAGTGCAAGCAAATCACACCTACAATCCAAACATTCAGCATTCGCTCTCCACAAAAGAAACAGAATATTTGCTTTGAATCCGTGTGTTTTTTCCTCTACAAATATCCCCGACAATAAATTCTTTCATGAGATCACTAACATAAAAAGCTGTAGAGAGCAGCCACAGTGCCAACCCAAATGAGGTTTAAAATCTGACTGAATACTCAGGTGGAAAGTGCTTGGGTGTGAGAAGCTGCCCAGAATTTTGGCTACACACAGTTGGTCTGTGCACACATGTGATATCCATGACTTTTTTCTTTTTTTATTTGCATGGACTGTCTTTAATGCATGAATTCTGTGAAAGTCATCACACCCATCAGCATCCAGAGCAGAGGCAAAAACACAAGTAAATGCCATCCTCACTGCACCATATTTTATGCCTTGTTTTTATTTCCTTGCCTTGCCTTTCAGTGTAAACAGTAGATGTTGTTCTAAGAGGTCACTTTTATGTGCTGGTGCACCACTGAACTGTTTAGGTTTAAAATGACACTACTGTTTAAGACCCAGTAATTTTCAGAACGTCTGATTTACTGCTCTGGCACTCTATAAGCCTCATTTCATACCTCCAAGAATGAACTAGTCAAAGTGTTAAATAAACATGAAGTATAAGGCTTGTTTTCTTTCCAAAAGTGCAAGCACTGTGTTACTCTAATGATTAAATATTGTTTAAATATACAACTGAGTGACTGGTTTCACAGTCGATTCTTTCCCTCTGCTTCATTTTATGTATTAATTATTTTGTGTTCAGACAAAAGCTTTAATTAAGAAGCATAAAGAGTTTCTGAAGAGTGAAGAAGTAATGGTTTTATCTGCATTAAACTGATTATAAACAGTTATTTCTGAAGGAAAAAAGCATCAGGGACAAAAAAAAAAAAAAAAAGAAGAAAAAAAATCTTAACTGAGCTGGAATCCGTTAGAGGTGGAAGGAGCTGATCCAGTCCCACGCTCCAGGACAGGCATCCAGAGGGTCCAGGGCAAAGTAATCCCATTTACTGACCCCAAATGTTGTGCCCTGAGCCCTACAACATCCCAAAATACCCAACACGCGGGAGTTCAGCTCTTAACAGGGGTGTGGAGCACTGGTGCATCCTGTGCCCCCTTTCCCACAGCTCATCCCCAAAATCCCTGAGGGATTTCACAGCCAAGAGCCTTGGGATGTATTTAAAACTCAGTATATTTAGCAAATATCACCAGCCGTGAAGAAATAGAGTTACCTCATGTGAGTCTGTGAATCCTAAAGAAAATTCACCAGTGGGAACGGAGCCCTAAACCAAGGCCCTGGCTCCAACACAGCTTTAAAAACCATTTTAAGCAGGAGATTAGTAAAACTTTTTAATGCAAAGTAGCACAGGTCATTAAATCCTCAGCAAGGTCTGTGCCATAGCAACAACCTCTCACAAATCTTAGAAGAATCAGCAAGAGGATGAGTCCAAGAGGGAAAGGTGCACATGAGACAGCTTCAGTGAAATCCATCTTCCATGAAAAGGGTTCCAGGCTTGTGCTTTCCATGGTTTTAAACATAGGATTTGGAGAAAATGTTTTTTATGGTGATGTCAAATAAAAAAGGAAAAAGCTATGAATAGTCAAATAGAGGATATTTTGAATTTTAAGTGCAAGAAAACACATCCAATCCATTTGCCATTGCAAACCTGATATCAAACTTACTCAAGTTTGTTGGAAGCCATTCCTCTGCCTATAAAGCACTGGGCATCCAAGCCTTTTTCTGGGAATTAAAATTACGGGAGTAGAGTCAGAAAACATTACAGAACACCATTAATGGAAACTGTAATTCCTTCATTTACAGCCCTGTTCCCACATGCTGATAAATTTGCCAAAGCTCCTCTCAGCCTGAAAAGCTCCCTTCTGGGTGGTGCCTTTGGCAGGCTGGATTTATTGGAGCTTTTGCCTCTTGTATTGATCAGTGGAGTTTCCAATCAGGGTGGTTCCCTGACTGCCAGGAATCGGTCAGGGGGTGGAAAACATGGAGAGGACAAAAATGGGACAGGGTTTAGGAGGTGGCTGGGTGGACTCCATCACCTTAGAAGTCTTTTGCAGCCAAAATCACCCTGTGATTCTGTGAAACAGAACCACTGGGCTGGCCCTGCCCCCGTGCAGCACCGGACACCTCCAAACAAGGAGGATACTGGAGCTGCTCAATGGAAAAGTTTCTAGAGTCAAAAGTAGGACTTGAAATTTGGCAGGATATTGGCCTGTCAGTCAGTAATTTGGTTCTTGGGTAGATTTGTGCAGGAAGTCAAGGAGGAGAATGATTTTTTGGTTGGTTGATAAATTTTGGTGAGCCAGGCTCAGCATCTTTGCCAACTTTGTGCCTGCTCAGACTTCAACAAAAGCAGGGGTGTTGTAGAAAAAATCTTGTGGTTTGCATCACAGATTACAGAGATCCTTAAGGAATCACAGAATCCCAGAATGGTTTGGGCTGGAAGGGAACTCAAAACCCACCCAGTGCCACCCTTGCCATGGCAGGGACACCTTCCCCTGTCCCAGGCTGCTCCAGCCCCAGTGCCCAGCCTGGCCTTGGGCACTGCCAGGGATCCAGGGGCAGCCCCAGCTGCTCTGGGCATCCTATGCCAGGGCCTGCCCACCTTCCCAGTCAGAAATTCCTTCCCAATACCCCATCCATCCCTGCCCTCCTTCATTTTAAGTCATTCTCCCTTGTCCTGTCACAACAGGCCCTCGGACTCCATCCCATTGCTGCCCACAAGCCCAGCCCACTGGCACAAACCTACAGAGCTTCTCCTTCCTCTTTTTTCTGTCTTGGTGGTCTGAAATCAGACCCTCAACGTCATTTGAATGTCAGGGCTTTGCTGCAGTTTAATTCCTTTTATTAACAGTCACATCCTGCAGCTCTGACACCACTGAAGGCAGAAGATCTGTGGGGAAATGTAGAATCAAGAGCCATAAGACACTGGGTTACAGTTCAGGAGAATTTGCAATTTAAGTGTATGATGGCTGAAAAAGATGGAGATGTGTTGTGAAATGTATCATTCCTCCAACCCATCTGCAGGCTGGTTAATTAAAACAACATTCTACAAGAAAAAAAAAGGTAAAACAATTATCAAGTGAGTGTTTCCTACTGTTAAAACAATTTGTAACCCACACCATTCTCCAACCCTTAAAAATAAAGGGAGAAACGAATAATTAAATGAGAACAAATGATGAAACTAATAAATAAATGAGAATTATGGAATAAATAATTATTTAAATAGGTATCCATAGCATTGTGCTGGTGCACAGCTGGTCTGAATGAGCTCAAGCACAGACTTGTGGCCTGAACTCTTCCTCTGATAAAACCCCCACGGGATGCAAAGTACTTTTCCATGTAAAAGTGGAGATAATTCCACAGGAGAAAAATGGGAAAAAGAATCATATCAATTGGGGAAAAAATTGGATCAATACATTGTTCAGTGTTTTCCATAATATTGAGACTTTTCTATAAAACATTCAGGAAAGAAACAAGGATCATTCCCAGAAAACCTTCTCTTTTTTTTTTTTCAGGAAGCAGCATCAACTTAAAAAAAAAAAAAAAAAAAAGAAAAAAAAAAAAAAAAAAAAAAAAAAAAAAAAAAAAAAAAAAGAAAAAAAAAATAAAAAAAAAAAAAAAAAGTAAAAATAAATAGGAAAAAATTCATCATGGGATGCAGAAGTGCTGGGGATGTTATCCCAGGCTGGAAAAATCTTGGAGGGAAATTTTAAGTGCCCTACCTCCTGCAATAAAACTCCCAATACAGTGTGTCCAAAACTTTGTGTTCTTCATTTAACAAAAGGCAGCAGCACAGATAAATATCAGAAGAGATTTGTTAATGCTGCACTATTGGCAGCTAAAAACAGATCACGCTACACTGGCAGACTGAACAACTGCCAACCTGTAATAAATGGATGGCTCAGCCTAAGGATTTACTGCCAATGGGGGGAAAAAGGAGAGTGATGTGAACAGAAATAAACTGAAAGAATTGAAGAGAACACAAAATTTCTTGCAGGCTTCCTTCAAAATACAAATTGGTTGGCAAGAGTCAGGGGAGAGAAGGAGAAATCCCTAATAATCCAAAGAATGCTGTTGGGCTCCTCCTCTGCCCAGACTCCTGTGCTGCAGCAGCACCCATGGGCAAGGCTTCCAAAATAATAATAAAAAAAATTAAAAATTCTTTTTTTTCCTAGATAACATCTATTTAAATAGGCTTTTCTGTCTTAATCATCACAGGCAGAGATGTGCAAATACCTCACACGGGTGTGCAAGAGGATGGGCTAAATGGGAGAGACCCCAACAGGCACAGCCTGGGCTGGTCTTTGGACTTCTCTGCACTCTTCAGGCCTTGTGCTGCAAGGCTTTAATTGGATTTAAGGCCTTCTTCAACTTTTCCAAAGTCTCACCTTTGTTTTTTTGGCATCCAAATAGCCTCTTGGGACAAGAGGAACAGGCAGAAAGGTTCACCCGAATATGAGGAAAATCTTCTTCCCTGTGCAGTGAGCAAGCACAGAACAGAGCCCAGAGAGGCTGTGGAGTCTCCTCACTGGAGATATTCCCTAATTCCCTGGACACAATCCTGAGCCCTGTGCTCTGGGATGACCTTGCTTGAGCTGGGGTTTGGGACCAGGTGACCCCAAGGGATCCCTTCCAACCTGCCCCATCCTGTGAGCTCTGCATGCTGTGGGATGGATAGAGCTGAGCCTCTGCTCTAACGAGCCCAAAAATTCTGATGCACCACAGTAAGTTTGAAAATATTCATCACTGAAGCACCTTCTCAAGAATTTTATGATTTGGAATTGTTCTTCCATCATCATCAGCCTTGATGGAGAAAGGTTTGGTCACACGGCTCTGCAGGACTAGGAGAGGGATTTGTCCCCAGCAAAGATGTGTTTGTGGGCTTATTCTGACTGTATTTTTCAATATTATCATAGAAAAAACATTTAAATGGTCTGGAGAGAGGCCACCACTGACTTGAACCTGATTGTTCACTCACAGGGACGTAGCTGATAGAGCAGCACTGGCACAGAAGTGATAAAGGTGCAAATTTCTGCATGGCCCATTATTGATCCTCACTCACACAATAACAATAATTTCAAGACAAAAATTCCGGGCTGAAAGTATCAACATGAGCTGAAGTCCCAGAGAAGAGGATCAGTCTATGGAGAGTCCAGAGCAGCACTAACAAGCCCAGCTAATTCTATTTAGAACAGGAAAAAAAAAAAAAAAGAAGGAAGAAAGTCAAAAGGAAGAAAAAGTTTCCCAGCAAACTGAAAGATATGAACTTGATAATTACTTGGAACCAAATTAATATCAGGATGGCTGCCATTATTCTCCGAGGACAACCATTTCATCTATTGTGCAGGTGTACCCTCCAAGAGTGGATCATGCTGATGAAAGACTGAGAGAATTTCAATGACACCTTGAGGGATCTTATGAATAAAATATCAAAAAATGGACATCTCCTTTGTATAGGAAGATTTTAATGCAAAAACTGTAACAGGTTTATAAGTTACACCAAGAAAATAAGGAAGGTTTATTCTGTCTTTGGCTGGAGACAGACAGATATTGCCCAGTCAAAGTTTCTCATAACCACAAGAGACTCTTCTTTCAAACACTCACGTTAGCTCTGTGCCGGACTCTTCTAAGCAGATTAACAACACACTCATAAACCAACAAAACTGAGAAGTGACCCTTTCTCCTCCAAGCCCTGAAAATCAGAAAACTTTCACAAGAAAACCACTTGCACTCGCAATCAAATCTCCACAGGGCACGTTACAGAAACAGGAAACAGAGAGCAAAGCATGGCAAAAGTGGATTTATAATAAACTGGAATAATTGTCTTGTCCTTAAGGAAGGAGAAAACAGTGATCTAGGGGAACAAACTTAGAAAAACCTACACCCAAATTAATATTAAAGACATTAACCTGGCTGAGTGACCTTTTTCATGCCCTAGTTTTCATCAGTGTGTCATGCAGAAGTGATGTACATCAGAGAACCATGGAATTCCACAGTGGTTTGGGAAGAGAAAATCACAGGACCATGCAATCAGTAAGGCTGGAAAACAGCCCCAAGACCACTGAGTCCAACCTGTGACCAATCCCCACCTTGTCATCCAGACCAGAGCACTGAGTGCCACATGCAGGCGTTCCTTAAACACCTTCAGGGATGGGGAGTCCACCACCAATTCCCTGGACAGTCCATTCTAAGACCTAAAAGATCATCTCATTCCAACCCCCTGCCATGGTCCTGGTTGTTGCAATCCCCACTGTATCCATTCAGGAAGGGACAGTGCCACAGAGGGCTTTGCTGATGGCTGGTGCGGGACAGGTAATGCTGGACAGAGGGAAAGGGGAGAGAAAAAGGCTTTGGGGAGATTTTGGATTGGTACAGCTGGGCTGGAGAAGATGGATCCACGGTGATCATGGCAGGACAGGAGGCAGGTAGGGAAGGATGCTAATTGATGTTAATTGAAGAGGAAGGACAGCTTGACACGAGGCCATGTGGAAACCGAAACTCTCTCATGTTGAGAAGAGCAGAGATGTTCACCTGTGAACCTAAAAGAGCCCTCAAGTGCAACCCCCATGGCTGTTGTGAAATCATCATCTGCCACCACCTTCCATACGGGCTGAAACTCTGCCCCCTCAGGCTGAAGCTCTTAGGATGGCAGTGGAAGGGAGGACAAAATAGGAAGGGCTGGGGAGCAACTCTCATGGAGCATCCTGGCACAGCCAGCTGGGATGTGCAGTGAGAGATGGTGCTCTGGGACCAAGCCCCATTCACAAGGACACTGCCAGGGCTCTCCAGTGTTCCCTTGGGACATCTGGGGCAGGTGCACGGGATGATGGCAAGGAAAGGGAGAGCCCCACGAGGATGGCACTGGCCAGGATACAGAGAGGAGTGGAAAGCCAGTGGTGTGCCTTGGAATTACCCACGGAGCACTCAGGAATCACAGAGGGCAGGGGAATCACTGCTCCTGGCATCACCAGGGATCTCTGCTTTGGGGTCACAGTCAGGCACTGGAACAGGGCTCAGGGGTCTCAGGGCAGTGCTCATGGGGTGCTTGGACAACTCTCCCAGGCACAGGGTGGGATTGTTGGGGTGTCCTGAGCAGGGCAAAGAGTCAGGCTGGATGATCCCTGCCCATCCACCTCAGGATATTCCAGGACCCTGATTCACTTTTCCTGGGTGAGATCACATTTTCCCAACACCAATAAAATCCCAGGTAGCACAGAAGGGGCTGTGCCTCCCCCTGGGAGGCTGCCCCAGACCTCGTGTGCTGCTGAGCTCCTTGGCATGGCACAGGGCTGCCCATCTGCATGGCAGAGCCTTGCCTGGCAGAAGCTGTGGAGGTTCAAGGGTGTTTCACTAGCACAGCTTATTGGGGACTGCATTTTCTCCAGGGTACAAGCCAAGCTCTACATCAAAGCCTGATTGAGCAGAAAATATGTGCTAATGTTCACAGCAGTACTCTATTATAGTATAAGTATGCTTGTAAATATTCACTACATGTTATTACGCCATTTGAACCAAGAATATTGCAGGGTTAAAGGTCGGCCCTAATGCTCTCTCAGGAGGCAGCAGTTTTGAATATAACCAAATGGGATAATGGTCAGGAATACCCAGAGGGGGCAATGTAGCACATCGTAAAGAATTGTGCTGTGAGTTTTAAGTTTTCAGGACAACAAAGATGCCAACGAGATGGCTCATAAGCAGTCATTATTAATGGAATGACAAGGGTAATGTTAAGCAGGATGTCTTTACTATAATAAATCTTGTCCCTGCGCCATTAGTAGTCCTTACAACTGCAAATAGCAGTTAGGTTATAACCTAACATGGCAGAATTTTATCCTCTCAATCTCTAATGTATTTTATAATGCTGTTAAAGTCAGGAATAGCAACTGTTTAAGCTCACTTAATCTGTGAGAAGTTTAAACACGAATTTTAAATGCGAAATCTGCTTTGATAGTAGTTTCTCTTAATTAAATAGATGAAGTAGCTTTTTCTAAGCATACACTGGGCTGTACTACAGGGTCTGGGGAGCACTGGTGAATTTAAAACATTAAATAATTTCCTTCATATGTAACTCTTGCATTCTAAAAATTTGACAGCTTTTATCTTAATTTCAAAAGCTATTTCTAAATTAATTTATGGATTCTTTCTTGTTACAATATTATGATTTTCCAGTTTGGAAATAAATTACTATTTTTTTTTTCTTTGAAATTATCTTGTTTGGGCACATAAGAGTTTCTCTTCTCTTCTCTTCTCTTCTCTTCTCTTCTCTTCTCTTCTCTTCTCTTCTCTTCTCTTTCTCTCTCTTTGGTCTTCTCATTTATCCATTTCCTTTTCCTTTTCCTTTTCCTTTTTTCATTTCCAAATTCTGATCTCAACAAAGAAAAGAAAATCAATAACTCTTTCCAAAAAAATGGCCTAACTTCAGATAGACATTTTTTGATCATTCAGAGTTTGATCCAGGGACAATACAGAACTTTCCAAATCTTTCTTCAAGTCACTGGCAGAGTAGTGATACAATTTTAAGGAATAAATAAATGGAATGATATTACAGAAGAGCAATTATTCATTTTAAGATATCAAATTTGGCTATGTTAAATGCATCCTGATTCTTAGCCAACTGTTTAATAAATATTTAAACAGCTTCACTGCGAGCTGTCCATTTCACCTGCTTTGTTTTCCTTCTGCTGGTCTCCCAGAAGTAGCTGTGGAATAACCAGTTGGATCAGCTCAGGGTGCCACTGCGGCAGAGCTGATGTTGCTTCGGGACCAGTGGAACCCAGAGTATTAACCAGGAGCCAGCAGAGTATTAATCAATATGATCAGGCCCATCTCCAGTCATTCTGGTGTTCAAAGCACTCCTTCCCAGCTTTTCTCTTGTGACAATTGCCAGGAAGGCCACTGAGCTTCCACATGACTAATCTGGAACTCAGCAAAGTGAAGGGACCTGAATGGGTCTCACACAAAACACACCAATATTCAGAATGCATTTCACCTGTTAAAATATAAATTAAAATTCTGTTATTAAATATTTTGGTATGCAAAGGGCCTAAAGAGCCAAGTGCAATGCAGGGAGGTCCCAGGGATAAGGAAATAGCTTCAGCTAGAAGCTGTGCTATCCCTGATGGCTGAGGATCATCCTTCCTCAGTGATCACTGTGCCAGGAAGGTTCAAGTCCTCCCACTGTAAAAGATCTTCATTGTGACCTTTATTTCTAGAAAGCAAAAGAGCAGAGAGATGTTAATGCCCCATTTCTTCACCCAGCTCCTGGCACTTCATGGAGCATCTCTCCACCCCAGATGAGTGGCCAGGGCCCAGGAGAGCCACAGGATCCACATCCTCCCTGTCTCCTGCCAGGACAACTCCCCCTGGGGACAATAAACTCGTTCCTCCCCAGCAAACAGTGGCCACACCATTATTCTGAAAGCTTTGGGCTCAAACCATGGCAATATATCAGGACATCTGAATGTCATTTTAAGCTGGTTTTTTTTTTTAATTTTCCAAAGCAGGATGCACACAAGTAGCACCAGCTCAATTCCCTTACTGAATTGTCAAAGTTGAGCCATTTTAACACCAAGGACATGCTACAAAAGCAAACCAGAAGTTCAATGCAAGCAGCAAATAAAGGAATTTGGCCACCTAGAAGTGATTTCCAGCAGACACCATTGTTCCCCAGGTTGTTGCTGCCCCTGTTCCATTGCAGGGAGCCCATGGCAAGTGTGGCAGGAGCAGGGACACAGCCCTGGATTCAGCAGGAGCCGTGGATCTGCTTTTCCCACCCAAATGCAAAGCAGAGCTCGGAGTGCTCGAGAGGTCTGCTCTCTGGTGAGGTTCAACATTAAGATGTGACAAGCTCCTTATATACAAGAGGATAAATGATATGCAAAGTCCATACTCTTTGTTCTGACAAGTGTCCAGAGGGAAAATTCTGGAGATAAAGCTGTAGCTTTCTAAGGCACCGGGGTAGGGTGGGCAGAATGAAGATTTTATCAAAGAAGTTGAGCATTGAAACACTGAAAAACACCACATTGCCTTCTCCTGCCCCTTCCTACCCCCATCAGTGTCCTGCCCTTACCTCCCACAGTCATCCAGAACCATTCCAGTCCATTGGGAGGGGCTTTTTTCCTTTTTTTTTTTAATAACTATACATATATACTAAGAGATCACCACATAAAGAGTCTTTTTTTTTCCCTCCGAGGAGAGACTCAAGAGCTGGGGCTGTCCCTGCCTGGCCCTGGTGTCACCTGGAAAGACCCCTCTGTGTTTCCCAGTGACCAGTGCTGGGGCAGATACCTCACTGAAACCCCTGCAATGGGACAGAGGGAGAGAAAATTACAGACAAATTCAGGAAAATGGCTAAATAAAGGCTGGAGATGTTCATTGAGGTGTGAAGGCTTGGATATGTCTAAAATCCCATCCAGAAAAGAACCAGGTGGAGATTTTTACCCTGCTCTGCTTTAGCAACATGACCCCTTTAGATAGATAGATAGATAGAGATATATCAAAATATCATATATTTCTCCCAATATATAATGAATATATAGATATCTATTTTTATATATATGCATACATATATGGATATATATATTAATAAATACATATATCTATATAAATAGATACAGATAAATAATATAAATATATTTTTATACATTTTAATATGTATAAATATAAATAGATACAGATATCTATATATGTATATATATAAATGCATAATGTATAATGTATAATGAATAAACATATTTCTTATATATATATACACATTATATAATATAATGCATGTGTATGTTGATATTTTATATATATAAATATCATTATCTATAAAATACATAATATTAAATGTTATAGAATATAATAAATATAACATATACAGTCTCACCCCAAAAACAACTTTAAAGGAGCTTCTCCACTTGTGCTGTGAACGCTGCAAGTCCCCACTGCTAAAGTCTGGTGGACTTAAAACACATCAAAAGTAAGCACTTATCTTATTGAAACAAATTTGGGCATTTTTGTGGCTGTCCCATCACTGGAAGTGTCCAAGGCCAGGCTGGATGGGGCACTGGAAAACCTGGGCTGGTTGAAGGTGTCCCTGCCCAAGGCAGGGGTGGAATGAGAGGATCTTTGAAGACCTTCCAACCCGGACCATTCTGAGATTCTGTGATTTTACAACTTTTTAATTAAACCCAGGGATCTGTAATACTTTTGTTGCCTTTGGAAGGGAAGATTTTCGTGGCAGGGAAGGGATAAATCCAGATGTAAAAGAAACAAACTGTTGATTAAGAGCTCAGCGTGGTTCTTATGTAAATATGATGTAAACATTAAAATTCACCCTTAACTCTGTTTACCTCCAAAGTGTAGAGCTCATCAATTATTAGGCATTGTTTTAATGCACACACTATGCCCCCATAATATGGCAATAAGTCCCAAAGACTTATGTAAAATATCTCTTTTTTAATCATGTCTAGTTTCATAGACAAAAGTAATCACTAAAAAGCCAGTGGCTACAAAAACTGCAAACAAAATGAACCTTTAAAAGCTAATGACTTAAGGGTGATTTTACAGACATATAAAGTATGTTAGGGGCTTACACTATTTGTCATTAACACATATTTTGAAAGCTCGGCTAATATAATGTGACACAAAATTAGTCAAACACAATTCATGCAATATTGTTTAATTTTACTCCTCATTTAACTTGGTTTTAAGCAAAATCATTATGTCACATGATAATGTTCACTTGAACAAGAAATATTTTATAATGGTGTCTGCGTTTCGAAATGAGTTATTAGGAGCTACATGCTGAACACATTCTTAACTATGAAAACTATAAAGCTAATAGCTTCATCATATTTTGACAACATCTACATACTTTATGCATTATTTACAAGAAAGATATAAAATGAAACTACTGAATATCTTGCACCATACTTCACAGTCATAGTTAACTGGTTAAAAATAAAACACATTTATCTTCTGCTGGCTCTGGATTTGCATAGGGATATTTGCATACCATGTTGCAATGTGCTCTTAATGTAAAATTTAACCTTTGTACTTTCCCTCTGATGTGGAAGGTATACTCATTAAGTTAAAAATAATGGTAAAAATAAGTCTGCTGGTGATATACTTTCCATGAATGATTCCCCTGAGTGGTGAGGAAAGGTAAAATGTGGGTGGGAAAATGTTTAATTGAATTAACTCCTCATTTCCTATATTTTTATTTCAAATTTCACCGGCAGAGCAATTGGAGCGGTATTTGTCAACCACACAGGTTCCACCTTCAGTGTGGGGCTCTCAGGGCCCTTTCATCCTGTGTGATGAGGTGCATTTCTAGGTGCAGATGGAGGTCTAAATCACAGAACCATGGAACATCCTGAGCTGGAAGGAACCCACCAGGATCATCCAGTGCAGCTCCTGGCCCTGCACAGCCTCCCTAAAATCCCACCCTGGGCATCCCTGGCAGTGCTGTCCAAACACTCCTGGAGCTCTGGCAGCCTCGGGGCCATGCCCATTCCCTGGGCAGTGCCCAGCACCCTCTGTGAAAAGAAACCTTCCCTGAGATCCAACCAAAACCTCCCCTGAAATGAAACAAAAACCTCCCCTGGCATGAAACCAAAACCTCCCCTGACATCTTTTAATTACTTATCCAATTGCTGAGTGTCAGCACTCCAAAAGAACCATGTCTCAGGCCAACAATGCAGAAAGGGTTCGTTGTAGTTGAACCTCAAGACAGACTTTATACCTCTCAAACTTGCTCCACTCCTCTACAACTCTTAAGTCCATGGTGCCACCTTTTCCCCCCTCCAAAGAGAGTTACTTCTCACTAACTCCCAAAAGAAACAAAACTTCTAAAAGGAACGTAACTCCTAAAAGGAGCAACCCTATTTTTGGCTGCTCTTCATTCGGGTGATGTTTTAGAGTTAAGATGTCACCTTTTTGTATAAAAAGTGTACCAATATCAGTGACTAGCAGAGCCTATGACCCACCAGAGCTTTGTTTCATACTCTGAGAAAATACAGATGAATCTGCCGCACACTACACAGCAGCTCTGCCACTTAACAACTCCCAAGCAATTAATGGAAACACCTTCTATTTTGCTTTCCAAAAAATTCATGAGAGTACCTCCCTGCAATGCTACTCCTGTTACCTGCTGCTGGTTCCCTCTCTATTCCAAAAGAAAACCCCTTTGTGTGAAGGAATTCTGCACGAGTTGCTTACGCGCGGTAATTGGCCCATTATTTTTTCCCTTTTTAGGGCAGATCTCACATTGGCGTTTCTGCGCGCTGACCCACCAACGACCTCCGCCGTTGACCTCAAAGGACTACTTTCTCTTTTGGTAAGAGATAATTCAGTCTCCCTGGTCTGCCTCCTGGGCACAGTCAAAATTATGTGTGGTGATTCTGCGGTGTGGGCTCCTGTCTGCTAAGGACTGAGCTCACACCGCGACATGCAATTAATCCAGGACCTCGGGATGGCCTTGAACGGCCCCTCCTCTACAGGGAACGGCTCCCGCCACGCCGCCCTCTCCCCACAGAGCCCTCACCTCTAATAAACATGAGCAGGAGCATTCAGAGGATATGTAAATGCATTAATTTTTTATAAAATCAGTTAGTGAGCACCCGGTACCCGCCGTTAGCGCCGTGGCCCAGACACGGGGCAGCGATGCTTTGCCACCACTGCGAGGAGGATTGGAGAGACCCAGAAAGTTTTAAATAAATAGCAATAGGTTAAATTTCCAGCCAGGAGCAGGGCAGGAATTCAGGATTGGAGTTCTACTTGTTTACTGCCTCATCTGGCCCTGGCAGTGATGGTTCTTGTAAAGATCCTCAGCGAGGTAAATAAAAGCGCGGAGCCCCAACAACGGGCTGTTATTGCGGCAGCAAGCGGAGGTGTACAGAGCAGGAAATAACTCTCCCAGGGATAAATTACATGTGATGAGGGCCAAAAGAATACAGCTCCTATTTCAGGAAGTCTTCCAGGCAAAAGCAGAGATTTGGCAGTTTTAGCGTTCCTTTCAAGACAATACACGTACACCAAAAACATTACTCTTCACAGAGTACCCCAGAGGCCTTTCCAATCATCTGGATGCTCGCAGTTATTCCATTCCCTCAAATTCAACACAGATCTTCTTTATTAATTTTAATTTGTCATCAATAACCTGACAGGCTCTCTTTCGGCAAGAAATACTGTATTAACTGTTTCACTCACTGTGGCAGCTATTAAAAATGTGATAATGATTAGCAGTAATGAGGTCAAATAGAATAATGTGAGTATAAGTTGCTACCAGCGAAATATATAACACAAGAGGATTTATTATGTTCACTTGCTGAAATGTAATTTAAAAACAGGATATTACCACCTGCTATGCTGGCTCATAGGGTTATCCAGATCATTTAAGCATTTCCTGCTAATATGTTTATTTGCTTCTGGCAGATATTACCACTACTGTATTTCAAATAACTACACTTAAAACAAAGTTAATTGTTCCTATCTCCTTAATATAAATATGATTATGTAAAGCAATGATTAGATGACTAGCTGGTAAACAGAATTATCTGAGCATCAGTATCAGTTAGGATAAAAATGGTGCAGGAACGTTGAGAGTTGTGGGCAATAAATCAGCTCTGGGAAAAGCAGATCTTCAGTGAAGATACTTTGTGTAGGTGCGAAGGGGAGGTGAGGAAGGGCTCTGCTTTAAATATCAGAGCAAATTAAGTGAAACATTAGAACTTTATCAATACAAAATCTGGCAGATATAGTCATTATCCTGTATTGTCTTTAAAAGATTTTGAATTTGGACTTCTTTGTATTACTTTTTGTTGATCTAAATAAAATAGTCCTCAGTTTTCACTGTAGCAACACAGAGCAGTTTGATGGAACTGCAGGTCTGCTTGATCTGCAAAAGCTTTTTCAGATGGGGAAGATAAAGGTTTAATATGATGACAAAAACAAAAAATCTCATTCTCATCTGTTGAGCTTTAATTTTGAGCAAAGATTACAGAGTTAGGCCAAATTCTGCTTCTGCTTACACAGCTTTAAATCCCCTGAATTAAGCCAGAACTCAACCTTAAACCTGTGAGATGTAAAGCACAACTTAACCTTCATTGCTGGGACTTCTGCTCCCTGGAAAGATGGGCTGGGGGGACTCAAGTCCTGCTGGAGGAAGGAGACAACAAGAGGATTACTTTTTTCAGGGTATAAGCGATAGCTGTGCAGCACTCCCAGTTAATTCCTCAACGATCAGGAAGGAGGAGGGACTTGATTTTTGGAAAATTTTAATTAGCAGTTTGACATTGAGCTTTCACTGTCTTTCTCGTGTTTGGCTTTTCAATACAGTTTGTCATATAAGCAATAAAATAGGGAAGTTGTCAAGAATGGCCTGAAGTTGTGTCAAGGAGGTTTAGGGTGGATTTCAGGGAAAGGTTCTTCCCCAGAGGGTCCTAAGCACTGCCCAGGCTCCCCAGGGAATGGGCACAGCCCCGAGGCTGCCAGAGCTCCAGGAGCGTTGGGACAGCGCTGCCAGGGATGCCCAGATGGGATTTTGGGGTGTCTGTGCAAGGCCAGGAGCTGGACTCCATAATTCTGATGGGTCCTTTCCAACTCAGAATGTTCCACGATTCTATAGGAAGAGAGGATGTCACAAGTCAAGGCAAAATACACAATCACAAATAGACATTTTAGAATATGCATTTATACTTATTTATTCTATTTAAACAGGGCTTTTTTAATCTGCTGTGTTTTTTCATGTTATCTTACATACACCTGTTGAACAAATCCATATATAAAGTGGGATTTCTTGAGATTTACATAACCTTTACTTTTTAAAAAGCTGGCTTCAATGGATAGTGCTTTATTCCTGGCAAAGGAGGAGCAGCCTGGAGTTTGAAGGCAGCTCTGAATGTGAAGCCCTGAGCTGTGATTAATTACAATACTTCCCCTACCTGCATCTTTCCAACCACCACCAAAAATGTATCTTCATCTTCATAGAATAAACAAGACATGTAAAAATTATACATGAGACTTTATATTGTCCTTTTGATAACAGTGAAAAAGAAGTGGAATAGGAATATTGGGATTAAGTTCCTCCCACAGTATGGGAGCTTTCTCTGCCTTTTTCAGCATGTTCTTCTCAATTCCAGCACTCAAAGTATGAGTGTTCTGAGTGACACTGGGGTCACTGGAAGCCCTAGAAACCAAAATTTCTGCTCCTGGCAGGATTTTTCCCATGCAATAAAAATGAAAGGTTCCCCCAACATGGGATTTGTGCCCTGTGACTAATGCAGAAGGTGAGACCCAACCCAGAGAGCTTCAGCTGGCATCCACAGATAATTATTGGCTGGAGTAATTGGGCTCTGGAAGACTCTCCCCATGCAAAGTCAGCATTAAGAGATAAGGACCAAGCTGGCACTGCCTCATCCCTGACTTTGGTTTTGTGCTTCTCAGGAAAAGAAAGAAAAGGGAGAAATTACATTGAGAAGGAAAAAAAAAAAAAGAGTGTGAGGAAACTAAAAAAATAAGAAGAGTGAGAAGGAGTGAGATGGCTGAGGTCTATTCCAAAGTTGACGGATTGATAACACAGCCTAGGGAAGGGCAGAGGGGCAAATCAGGCGGTGTCTCCTCAGCACCCCACGTGTCAGGAGGGCAATTCCAGGAGCTTTCCTCTCCTGGCAAACCCAATCTCCACAGAGAGAGGCCTTTGGGAGCCTCCTGCCTCCCGTATCCATGCCCAGCTCCCGCCAGCCCTCCGTGCTCCCGCTGCTCGTGCGACGTTCCCCCACCGCTGGCTTTACATCTCAGCTAAATTTGAATTGATGATGGGTACAGTGTTTGTAATCCTACATCAAGCAGCGCTTGTGTCTGGCATTTATTTGTCCTGTTGCTTTGGCAGCTTCTTCCAGAGCCTCCTCTCATCTGACATGTCAGGTCTACAATCAAAGAGGAATAGTGAATTCACTTTTACAGTTAGGCAAGCTGAATGCTATTACCCATGTATTTGTCACCAACCTGCAGATCCCAGCCTCTAATCTGCCATCTGGATGGATGCTACAAAGTTAAGAGCCAGGGACATGCATTTCTCAGTAACTACCTGCTGTCAGCTATTATTTTAAGGATCCTGTGATTTTCTTTTATTTTGACTAGAAAAAACAAGGCAGCTGCAGTAATAAAAAGGCATATCAACTAGTCACTTCCTGGCAGATTTGTCACTGGTGTGGATACAGCAGTGGTATTTTTTGTTAGCAAATGTATACAGTGGAATATAGTATTGTAAATCTGTAGTGCGTTCTTCACAAAGGGAGAAAAAAAAATCCCTTTTTAGAACCTTGTATACTAGTCAACAAAATAAAAAATGAAAACGTATTTGCTCTCACCTTATTGTGCTCATGTATTATATTTTTCTTTTACAATATTGTCCATTGTGTGCAACAGACTTTGTAAATATTGTGTTTGGGTTTAAAAATTTCCATTGTCCTCCCATCGTGGCGGCTGCATCCTCACTCACTGCCCAAGTCCCGGGCTGTAAATATTTGCTGAGAAGAATCAGAGGTTTTCTGTTTGGAGAATCTGGAGAATAAGATTAACTTTTCAATTAACAATTGAACAATTAACAATTTTCAAATTAATTTATTCTAATAACACTCTGAAAAAACATGGGTGAGAAATGCAGTGATGGAAAAGTATCCTGGACCAAATTAATCCCCTGTGTGACTCTATTTCAGTCAACATAGTTATATCAGGATAAAATTATAATTAATTGTTATTAATACGAGCATGAAGCAACTGATGAGAATATTCTAAGAGTGAAAAAATATATACCCAGTTCAGGTCCTGTGCTTCTACACGAGAACAAATTGTTCTACTTTCAAACTGCCATTTATCATCATTTTGGATGATAAAGGGATTGTTCTGCTTTTGCATTTCATTTTTTAGAAGTTCTTTGCTAGAGATCCTGTTTGCACTTCTCAGTCTATGGCTGGATTAAAGAGCCAAAGGACTGCTTGTGGTTTTTTCAGGATGTAGGAGCCCAGTTCCAGGGGTCTGGGGTGCCTTTGGCTGGTGGGACATCCCCACACTGCTGCAGATGTGTCTAAGGTCAGCATCCCACACACAGCCCATGACAACCCATCCCACCCAGAGCCTCATGCAAGGACCACAGGCCCTGGGTTTGCAGAGAAAATTCCCTAAACCCACGAATCCTGCAGCTTATTTGGAGAAAAGAAGCCTTCAGGCATTGTGGCCTTCCAGTATTTGCAGGTGGATTATAAAAAGGAGACGAGTGACTTTTTAGATGGGCAGAAAGTGACAGGACACAGTCAATGTGCCAACTGAGCCATGCACAGCTAATCCATTTAAGCCAGATTTTTCCCTAATCTGAGTTTTTCCTGAAACATTTTTTCATCTGATGAATGTTAAGTTCCAGAGTCTCCCAGCTAAGGGAGGATGAGGATGTGGGGACTCTCAGGGACCCTCATTCAACATTGCTGTGACCTTCTTTGGACTGGTGGTGGGTTCAAAACCTACTTATATATTGGTTGAGGACAATTTTCACTTCCTGCTGCTCTTTTCTCCTGCAGAGAGGCTTTTTGAAGAGCTAAAGTGAAGGAACTGATCTCTCACTTATGGCTGATGAGTTCTCACTAATGATCAGAGAGCGATGCGTACTTTGGGATTTGATTTTGGTAAACATGCACAATTTAGATGTTTATTCAAAACATCCAAATCTCATCAGTCTCCGAGATGGTTCTGACAGCTGCAAAAAAGGGGACAAATTGTTGATGGTTGAGGAGCAATCAGAGTGTAGAGCATTTCATGAATTAAATTTTAATAGTCCTATCAGATGATTAAGAGCCACCCAGCTCAGATCTCAGTCAGCACATGGCATTACCTGGTTGCTGCTACTCTTGTCCTCTTTGTCTTCTTCCATTTCACTGCCTTTGTCTTGTTTTCAATCAGACAACAGGGGCTTGAGGGCTGGTGCCACCACTGGTGTCATCCTGCGTGACTCCGGCACCTCTGACACAAATTACAGCAACTGAGCCCCAAAGAAACAACTCTTGGGAAGAGTTGCTGTTGTGTTCCTAAAGCCTGAGACAGGGATAATGAACAGGTTTTTAGGAGATTCCTTGTGCTTACATTTGCATATCATAATTAGTGAAAATTATTTGAATATATTAAATGCAACTAGGTTTTGCTTGGAGCTTCATCCAGCCTGGCCTTCAGCCCTTCCAGGGATGGGTAGCCACAGCTTCTCTGGCCAACCCTCACCACCATTTTTAAAAATTTTAAATACCTAATCTAAAATTCCTAATTTAATTCCTAATTTAAAAACTAAGGAAGGTTTCCCTCATATCTAATTTAAACCTACTCTCTGTCACTTTGAGTCCATTCCCCCTCACCCTCACACAAGATGCTCACTGGTTGGAGGACCCACCTCCACTGCTAACACAGCCCAGGATAAGCAAATTTCCACTCAAAATACCTAATTAGGTTATTCCCACATCATCATCCTACATCTCACCCATCCCTGTGGGCACTGCAGGAGCAGCTCCACCTTGGCACCAATAAAAGGAAAAGCCCCATTTCTTTCTCTTACTCTCATTCAAGTCACAAGTGACTCTCCAACTATATTTCAGCAACTAAATGAAAAATAAGGTTTAAACTGAATTCTGATAGCAATAGGATTAGAGCTGAAACACCCAGAGAACTGTGTAAACATTGCTGGGAGTATCTGTAAATCCAAGTGCTCTGTAAGTCAATCTTCACTCGAATGTGCTCAGGTCGGGTGCAGTTAAGATGAACTCAAGCTGGAGGTCTTGTCAGACTGACAGACCTGAGTGCAGTGGATTTGTGTCCGTGTAACTGCAGCCAAATGTTGTCCCCTCAGCTCTCAGCATTCCTGGAGTGTGTGGGCTCACAGAGATGGTCAAATACATTCAAAAAGTGCCTTCAACAGAAAACATCTGTTCTACAGAAGAAACGTTTTCTCCCGTTTGCTTGAACAGTTTTTACTGTGGGGGAAAAAACAAAAGGGTCTTTTCATATTGTAAAATTTATTGGAAAAGCCTACATTGCTCCTTATTCATAGGATTTTGGAGTATTTTTCAGGAAAGTACAGAATCAAGTTTTCAAATAATATCTATTTTTAATCTTAGTTTGACTGCCTAGAGAGCAGGGCAGTTTGAGACCTCTTACTCCCCATAAATAATACATGGAGCACTAGAGGGGCACTAGAGCTCTTTGCTGGAAGGATCAGGTCTGAGCAGAGCTTTTGGTAAAACATTTGAGTCAGCAAAGCTCCTGGTAGGTCATATCACACAACTGATATTTAGGGGTGAACTAGAGGATGTATCAGGGGAGAGGTTCATGGTTTATGGTTGGCCTCAATGATCTTACAGGACTTTTCCAACCTCTGTGATTCTGCTGGATTCATCTTTCTATTGAGGTCCATCCACCCCGAGAAGAAGAGAGGGATGGGCAGCACCTGCATTTACCAATTGCCAAAATCACCTGGTGGTTCACAGAGGGGTTCAGTCCTGTCCATGAGGCTTTCCCAACTGCCCTGGGCTCATTCCAGGCAGGAGAAGAGCAATCTGAATGTTTTATTTATTCTTTGCAGAGTTGTCAAAAGATCATTCCTTCAGAGGGGGCGTGAGGGTTCAGCTCCTAGCATGGGAAGTTAATCTTTGATATGAAAGAAAACGCAGGATTCCTTGGTAGAAAATTCTACTAATAGATTAAAGGACTCTCCTGCAACCTTTTAAGGTTATTTATTAGTAATTTATTAATCCAGTTGGAACAAAACCGACTGTTGTTTTCAGAATTCATTTTTCAGGCTGCAGCCTCACACCAGATGACACTCGGGCGCCGGCTCTTGGGGAAAACACATCAAACCCTGGTTCATAATTTATGTAATGACATATACTTGGACACTGATTAGCTACCTTATCAGCCCTGTAATAAAGGAAGCATAACCCCTAGTTTATCATTCATTTATCTGAAGTCATTTTGAATAATATCACAAGATTGTAATGTAATCATTATGCTGTACAGCATGTGTGGGCCAGTACACTACACTGGCAGTGTCAGAGGACTGTCAGAGTTCATACTACTTAATTTGCTCACTTCTTACACATTTATGAAATTGGAGTCAACAGTCTGGTGGAGCAGGGATATTCCAGGCAAGAGACCTCCACAAATTGTTAACAGGGTGCTCCATGGGAGGGTGAAGAAGCATGGGAGAAGATGAAAACAGGATTTGTGCTGGAATTTAATGGGTGGTCAAGGAATGGGTTGAACATCCTCCATCCAAAGCACTCGCTGGCTTTGCTGACACTTTGTGAACAGGGAAAAAGCTTCTCTTTAGTCATCTTAAAACCCTCTGCAATTCAAAGGGGTCTCTTCACTGTCTGCAAAGAGGGGAGGGTTCCTGAGTTAATAATGGAGCTCACAATGAGATCCACAGGCTGAATAAACACCTGGGTCCTGCATCCCCTCAGCCCTGGGAGGGCTAAAGGCACATGGGGAGATCTTGGAAAGCCAAGTGCAGCTCCATCCTTCTTCCCAAAGGTTCTTGGGGGTTCATAGTCAGCTTTCATAGTATTTTACATTTCTAATTGGGGGTCTGAGCTTTTGGAAATTGTGCTCATTCAGGGGTTTGGCTTCTTACCTTTTTTTAGAGTTTGTGATCTAGGATAAAACTTTGGACACAGCAACTGGTCAAGTCTGAAAGAACTGGGAAAAGCCCCA
The DNA here is from genome assembly GCA_013400575.1 of Peucedramus taeniatus. Lineage (NCBI taxonomy): Eukaryota > Metazoa > Chordata > Aves > Passeriformes > Fringillidae > Peucedramus > Peucedramus taeniatus. The sequence goes on along the minus strand of WBNO01016908.1, from coordinate 14,123 downwards.
CAGTATTTATATGTATTAATATATGCTTATGCTGTTCCCATGGAATTCAGTGCTCATCTTCCCATTTTTTGAGTGCCTGAGGTGCACAACTGAAAGTCTGCAGCAAAACCCAGCAAGCCTCACCCAGAACACGGGGCAGAAGTGAAACACCAGCAAAGACATCTCAGTACCTGCTCCTCACCCGGGCTGTCACCAACATTATGTCCTCTCAAACTTTAATTTTATGGATCTGGCGGGGTTAACACCAGGTTAGCACCCAAGGATGAGAAATGGAGGATTTGGGGGATTTCCAGTGGCCGGGGCAGGCGGAGGGGCCCGGCCGGTGCCGTGGCAGAGCTGCAGCCCTGACAGATGAGAGGGGCTGATGGATGGAAGAGCTGGTGACAAGCTGCACTGGGATAATGATTGCTGGGCAGCAGGAGCCATTAGGGTGTCATGGAAAACCCCCAAGATTAATGAACAGCACAAGCTGGATAAGTAATGAAAAAAGGGAAAGGATGGGAAGAGTAGCATAATGTTTATTTTAAGATAGTTAATCAAAAGAAGAGAATAATTAAAGCTGCAGTTCTTTCCTGACATGAGTTTAGGGAAATTATAACTGCAAAAAAATTAAATAGAAATAAAACATGGAGCTGAGTATCAGTGTCCCAGTGGGAAGAGTGGAAGGACCTCCAGACAGCCCCAGCAGAGTGAGGGGATGGATGACATGAGAGTCTTTTCCTTCTGTGATTGCCAAACATTCCCTGCTCCATGCCTCCCATATAAATAATCATTTCACCATTAGAGATTAAATGTTTACTGTAAAAACAATTAAATTTGTTTCTAGCACTTTTTAATGTACGGCAGTAAAATCAGATCATTTAATCATCAATCCTGCATCCAACGTTTATTCCCTAGAAATGCAATTCCAGTCACAATTTTATTTCTATCAGAATAAAAATATATTCCCCAGATCTCACCACAGAAGCTCTTCAGTAAATTTTGGCACGTGGGTTCAAAGTTGATGGGAAAAGGAGGGATGCTCAGCAAATTATCCCTGGGTGCAGAAGAGGGGCTGGGTCAGTGGGGGAGAGGGGATGACCAGGCCTTGCAGGGCCCCTCCAGGCTGAAATTCCTGCAGGGATCACACTGATGAACATCAAAGGATATTAAATGACTGGGATTGCATCAAGCCCAGGCTGAAGCAGATGAAGCAAAAAAATTAAAGGAGTGTGCGACGCCTGCACAGCTGGAATAGCGACAGAACCGCAGGAAAAACGGGAATAAACTTGGAATAGGGATCGTCAGCTGGTGCACAAAACAAGCCAGGCCCCTCTGAAAGACTGGGAATTTAAATATGAATGAAACGTAGGAAGTTCTCCTTCAAATAAAAAAAATAAATCTTAATAATCCAAGAAACAATTCACACTTAAAACAGATTTTTTTGGATTCTGAAAATAACAAAAGTGTGAAATAAACAATGGACAAAGGCAGTAAAATGTGCAAAGATGTCATAATATCATTTAAAATACTGCAAAACCTCACATCACTTCAATTTACAAAAAAACACATCTAAATGATAATGAAATCAGGAGGGGTTTTCAAACTTGGGAGCAGAGAGGGCAGCCAAAATTTAAAAAAAATAAAAAAATTCCTTTCTCATTTTCCAGTTTTGCACCATAGCAAAGTTTTTCTTCCTAAAAAAGAAATTCATTGACAATTTTTGACATAGAAAGGAGTCAGGAATATCTGATGCCACTTCTGGACTTTCTAGTGCCACAATTACCTTGCCTAAAATATTATATGAAATTAACTTTGTCCCAGCCTCTGTCCAATCTGAGTGTGTAACTGGACATTTATTCCCTGAAGGCACAACAATAAAGCAGAAAAACCTGGTTTGGATGGTTAAAAAGTTCAAAAGCCTGCTCAAACACAGGTAAATAAATTGGAAAATATTATGAATATTTCTCTCTCAGACTTTTCCATGTTATCACTCATGAAACACTTCAATAACAAACTCCTTTTTTTCTGGGGATATTTGCAAAAAGCCATTTGTCAAACACTTCTCCGTGGCTGTGTTTGCTGCATTGCAAAATAAATAATGTAATCTGTGATGTAACTGCAGAAAGATGCAGAATTTATAAGATGTCATCAGGGCAAGGAACAGATATTAGACCACATAGTTTCAACATTTTTTTTCCAAAGGTCTTTGGGAATGTTGTCAATACTGACTTCTTGAGAGATGCAAGTGCTGCCAAGTACATCTGCCTGCAAATTGTGCCTCCACCACCTCTACCAGGCAGATCCAGGGAAAATCTGAGGAACGTGATGGAACTTCTGATATCATTTCTGTCACATGTCCCACCTGCACATAAATAGCAAATTCTGCTGTTGCCCAGCCTTGGATGGAGAGCTCTGAGAAGGAATTAATGTTTTCAGGTACCTTCACCACCTCCAGCTTGTGCCCAGCCCAGTGCAGGATGATCCCTCCCCCATTTCCCTCCCCACTATTCCAGAATCACCTCTGCAAAAGGACTGGGGCCTCCTAATCCTTCTGCTCCCTCCCTGGGCTCTGATTGCTTCTCTTCTCTCCCATAGATTCTCCCTCTTTTCAAATTTAAACTGGATTTTTATTTCTAATTGTCAAGGGGTTTAGCCCCTGTGTTTTCCAGTGGAATATAAACCAGAATCACAGAATCATGGAATTGTTTGGGCTGGGAGGGATCCTAAATCCCCTCCAGTGCCACCCCTGCCATGGCAGGGACACCTTCCCCTGTCCCAGGCTGCTCCAGCCCCAGTGTCCAACCTGGCCTTGGGAACTTCCAGGGATCCAGGGGCAGCCACAGCTTCTGTCTCCAAAAATTATCCCAAGGTAAATGCACCACAAAGCCCAAACTGTCAGTCAGAGCTGGAAAACACCCCTAAGGTTAATAAAGAAATGTAGGTCAGAATTAGACACTCAGCTCCACTAATGTGAGAAGAAGCTGCTTCCCAGTCCTTACCCACACAAACCAGTTCATCCAAACCTCCCCTGACAGTGTCTTCTACTAAAAAACCTCTTTTTTTTTATATATACCACAATGAGATCTAGTTCCATTCTAAAAATAGATCTCATCATTTATGCTCATATAAATTTTTACCTCCCTAACATCCTATACCAACCAGACAGAACCATCTCTCCCAGTAGCTCTATTTCCCAGCAGCTGCTCAGGTGGTTAAAAAACCCATCCTTACTCTGTTGACTTTAATTTACAATTGCTCATTTACCTTAAGTGACACCCATAATGCTTCTCACAGCGAGCCTGATGTGCTCCTGCTTAAATGGTGAAAGCAGGGAATAGGTTTGGAAGTGGACATGGAAGCACAGCTGATAATTAAGGTTAGAACCAGAATTAGCCAGTTATTTACTATTAGTGATTTTAACACCTGCTCTATGCAGTGCTGCAGCTGCAGATCCAGAAAAAAAGCTGGATTGTGAAGGCATCCTGTTGGCTGAGGGTGGATTTACTACCTGGTAGGGCTCTTTTGGACCAGGAATCTTTCTCCAAACCCCCAAAAATGCTCACAAGCAGCCTGAGTTTCAGACAGCTTTATCCTACCTGCACCAGCACGCTGTGAAAAGCACTTACATCGTGCTACATCTATCACATAATTAATCCCAACATTACTGCACGAAATCTCATGTGAGATAATATTTTCCAGAAATGTTATGCTACAAAAAGGTCAAATATCATATAATTTTTTCTGCTGGATCCTCCTTTGAGCCGTGTTTACCCTTAGATATTAGGTTCCAGAAGGTAAAAAAGAACAATAATGTTTGATAGTCCAGAGAATGGGGGTGGACTGAGGGACCTGCTGAGCAGCCACAGCCTGGTGGTGGCACAGGCTGGAGGAGTCAGGGAACATCCAGATGGGCTCCTGCAGATCCTTACTCATTGTGAACACAACAATCTGTTTTATCTCCTATATTTCTATTTCTATTTCTATTTCTATNTGTTTTTGTTTTTGTTTTTGTTTTTAATTTTTATTGATTTTTATTTTAATTTTTTAAAATTTTTATTTCTTTGTGTTTTTTATTTAAATATTTGAATGCTGTTTCCAAGCAGACCAGACTAAGAGTGGGACACTGTCACTGGGCTCTGCTCATGGGCAGGGATGTCACCCAAGAAGAGATTCACAATTGGATTAGCAGAGGAGGAAAATATTCCTAAGAGATGTCACTCTTTGATTCTCATCTTTAAATCAACAGGAAGAACTAACTTCAGGCTGAATAATACTTGGAGTTGTTTCCTGTTCCAAACCACTCCAAAACTGCTTCACAAAGGTCTTCTCCTTTTAAGAGCCAGTCCAAGGCCAGGGGCTTGGAGCAATCTGGGAGAGTGGAAAGTGTCTCTGCCATGGCAGGGGTGGTACAGGATGAGTTTTAAGGTCCCTTCCCACCCAAACCATTCCATGATTCTGTGATTGTATAATTCCTGAAGGGATGACAGTGAAATTTATCTAAATTACTCCATTTCCCTCTCTGGTGAACCTGTGCAGAGCAATTCCTTTTGCTGGGAACCTTCAAACCATGGGCTCAATCAACCATTCCCATTCACTCCTCCAAGAAAACAAGAAATAAAATGTACAGAACCAGAGCCATCACCTGCATGTCCCTATGATGCACCTCCACGACTTCCACAAATCCATACACCAATGGATTTACATGTTATCAAAACCTGCTGTGATATTTGTGAGCATCAGGAGGGAGCTGAGGCTTGCAGCAGGAGAGGCAGAGATTCCTGATCCCACCCCAGCCAGGAAAATGCACTGGGAACCACAACCATGGACATCTGCTCTGGGCTGGCCATGGCACATTCCCTCCTCCAGGGACAGGGGTTCTTCCCTGCCCTCCCAAGGATTCTACTCTGGGCAGGAAACTGAGCCAAGTACGGTCCTGGGTTTTATTTTTAATTTATTTCACAGAGCTGATGGAGAGATCCGGAAAGCAGAGGGAGAGAATTGTTGTGGCCTCTCGTCAGCGACAGGCAGGATCTGGAATAAAACTCTGCCTTGCTTCTGTGGGAAGATTAAAGTGTTTTGGAAGCCTGAGAAAATGTCCCTTTCATTTCAGTATTGATTGGTCTTTATTGAACACACACACTTCTGCTAACGCTGCCTTTGGTGGGTTTTCTTTGGGTTTGTTCAGTTTTACTTCTTTCATGACTTCAAGTGCTTTTGACAGTAATTTTCCCTTTGCTTAACTCAATCAGCTATTGATAAAATCCAACCTGAGATGCTGAGTCCTTAAAAAGAACCTGTGGTTTTTTTCTCTATTCTTTAAAAAGTACCACTGCCCGTATTTACTGTGAACCATCTGTTACACATCTAATTAAAATATATTTGTAATGAGCTTATTAGTGCACAGAATATGTCCTGAACAGGATGTCAGTCAAGAACCGATTGTTTGGAGAGATAAGATACCTTAAACTTCTATTAGTGTAACAAAACCATGCGCTGGTATTTTCATCCTGTATAAAAGCAAATTCCAAGAGGGCAGGAATTCACACACTTTTTGTAATAATTTCCTCTTCAAATGTGTGGCTGTTCCTTTCTAATATAGAGTCAGATGGCCTCTTATAATTGCAGTATCAAATCTTTGCCTCAGTTTTCAACTGCAGGTGATTTCAAATGATTAAAGATGCACAACAGGGAATAAACAAAAATGCTTACATGCAATTATTTTTAATTAGTATTTGGCTATAAAGTGTGTGCCTTCATAAAAAAGTCTGTTATTCACATAAACATCTGTTACCATACACACAAGGAAACACACTGTAAGTCTGTCATCACATCACCAAAACAGAATATACTAAGGAAGGCTGGACAGGAAAGCCAACACTTTGAGTTTTTAAACAAAAGATATAAGCATAACTGCCAAAACAGACACTGCACCACACCTTTCAATTAGCGCAGCTCACAATCAAAGGAAGAGCTATTACCAATGGAATTATACTTGAAAATGTTAAAATAGATGGAATTATTCTTTGAAAACAATGGAATCTGTAAGCACAAGACGATTTCAAACTCTTTACTAATTTTGCACCAGCGAACATAATCAAAACGCTTCCTGTTTGCACAGTATCTCTGGGTACTCTTCTGATAACTTTTTTAAATCTTATTTTTGTTCGTTATTTAAGCCCTCTCAGAAAAAAAACAAAAAAAAAACAAACAAAAAAAACCCCAACAAACCCACCACCAAACCCCTGCTGTGGCGTTTGCCCATAAATAACCCTGCACTGCTCAGTTCTGGCCTCATTTTGCAGACTCAGGGACGCTGACATATTTTAAGCAAGCATGCGACAAACAGGGAAGTAAGAGAGATATACAGAGTGGTATAAATTAATACCACCATAATTGATAGGTGGAGATAAGGCTGCTCTGCGGAATACTGAGAATAAAATGAAGAGGAGGTGTGAGAGCACCTTGCACATGAATTACTGAATCGGTGGGAATTGCTGAGCTCTGCTGCGAGGAAGCTCTTGGAAACACCTCCAGCAGCCAAACTTAACACCTTACCTCCACCAGCAGAGAAAGCCACAGCTTTAACCACCAAATAACACAGCTCAGTTTGCATGGAAATAAAACGGATTGTTTAATTAAAAAGTGCACGTGAGGGGCTCTGCCAGTTGCGCCTCGGCGTTACCTACAGCCAGAAAGGAAAAATTCCTGCTCCTCAATTGTGGCTCTGCTGGGACCAATAACCAACCCCAGCAGCAGAGCCACCCTGGGGGTGCTGCTGGTCAGGAATAGGGATGGAGACTCCACCTGTGATCCTGCCTCAGCCCCTGACCCGTTAACTCTGCACACAAATCTTCCTGCATATCCTGAGAGAGCTGGTGTGCTTTAAAATCCTTCCTTCACCAGCTCTTGATGAGCATCCTCTGGGCCTGGCTTCCTCCTCAGACCAGCTCCTCTTGGCCCAGAGAGAAGTCAAAAGTGCCCTCAGGGTTTCTAATGGCAAAGATGACCCTCTGCAAGGAAGCAGATCGGAATCTTTCCCGGCTCCCGTTGATTTACAGGCCTTCTCCTGCACATCAGCATTTCATATATCTTCCCAAGTGTCAGAAATATGAAAGCCATACATTACACGCAAAGAATGGCCCAGTTCATTACTATCATTTTATTTATTTAACAAATACGGTATTTAATCAGAAGGAACTGACAGCTACAATTGTTTATTGCAATCATACAACACGGCAATAAATAAACATTGCACATTAAGTAGAAGGCAGAAGGATCACTGGAAACATCCCGTATAAAAAATCCTTTCTCAGAATTCCTCACTAACGGACAGTATTTGTAAATCTATTGACAAAGAGCTCCAAAAAGATGGAGCAGTAAATAAAACACGTGAGAGCAGACAAGGTAGGTTTGGCTTTCAGACAAGCAAATTAATTTCTGGGTTGACTCCAGAACAGAACGACTTCCAGTCGGCTCTAGACTAGGACAGTCACATATCACACCCTCCCTCATAAATAAAAGCAGCCCCAGGAAAGGCTGATCTGCCTTTTAGTGATCAACAATTTTCCACAGCATAAAATGCAAATCACCACTTCTCCAAAGCATCCATGAGATGGGCTGGGCGCCTCAGCCCCAGTCCTCAGCAGCTCCACTTCACCCGCTGGAGTGGGGTCCCTCCCCAGAGGAGCTGGACCATGTTACAGCCCACAACCCTCCACTTTTCCTCTTTCCCTTCTCTTCTGATTCAGTTCTCAGCTTTGCATGTCCTGACTGATTCACAAAAAGCCAAGAAAATGTTATCTCCATTTCAAAAGCCTCAGATTTGAGGCTCCCTCCTGCTTTCTACCAGCAGAAAGCGGGTTTTGCTTTAAGACACCTCAGCTTTCCCAACTTCAGTGAGAGTTTTGCAAGACTTAGTGGAGCAGGAGTGTCTCAATAACTGTGACAGATGGCTGGGCCTGAGAGAAGAAATAACCATTTTCCTCTTGAAATTTGCTACATTGCCATGGCAGGGAGATGCTTCCCTCCACTGCGTAGGACTCCCCAGGTTGAGAATAAAGTCAGCACTTTTCTTTATTTCTCTTCTCGTTCTCTCTTCCCTCTGGTTTAAAAGCACCTATCATCCAGCTTGGAATGTTCACTTTGAGGGAAGAAGCTTTAACTCTTTGTCCCTTAAGACAAGGCAAACTCAGAAGGAAAAGGAAAACAGATCAATCCTGGCAGTGCCAGGCAGTGTCACCTGGGGGTGGCAGGGACCCTCTGCCAGCTGGCCTGGCCAGGCACAGCCCCCCCAGCCTCACCACTCCCCAGGGACTGGAACTATTTCTGAATATCCAGGTCCTGGTCCTCTAAGATGTGAATAAATGTGTGGATGTGGTTCTTGGGGACAAGGTTTAGTGGTGGCCTTGGCAGTGCTGGGCTCGATGATCTTGGAGGGCTTTTCCAACCCCATGGATTGTGTGATTCTGTGGGCACATCTCAATCTGAGCCTGTAGATAAAGAAAAATAAACTGAATTGCACTTCAAAGAGTAAAGGGACAAAGGACACAGAGATGACAGCAACTAAAAAGTGACTGAATCCTCCCTGTCAGGTGGAAAATGCAGCAATTCCCCAAATAGCTCCAGATGTTTTGGTTTCAACTAAATAAATACCACACAGAAAATACCAAAGCAAATGTGCTATGTTCATTCTATTATATATTATATGCTAAATAAATGCTATTTATGTGGCTTAATTTTAAAGCTTTATTTTTTACCTTTTTAAAATTATTTCAAAAGAAGCTGATAGCAGTGACAAAAATATTAAAGTGTATCCAAGAAGGTTAAGCCTCCAGCACGGGCTGCTTGGAGAGGTCAGCTGGAGCTTTAAAAGATGGTTTTAGTAGGAAGTCGATGAATGAAGCTCTTCAAAAGCATTTCTAAGTGCTAATTAATGCAAGTCCTAGAGATAAACAAAGCAGAGAGGAGCAATTGTGCCTGCAACAATGTGAGGACTTCAAATGAGTGTCACATCTTTGAAGGAGGAATTTTAGTTCTTCACTTTATAAATTAATCTGTCTCCAGAAGCCTATTATTCCTCTAGCATACAACTTAAAAACAGGATGTATTTGGGAATTTCCCATTGAGGGAAACATGAAATAATGTGACAATACTTGTGTCTAGCACTGTGCCAAAAAAATCTCGTGTTTCTTTGTGAAGTTTAACTCAGAACCAGCTGATTCCTGGAGGCTCTCAAATGCCACTGCAACAACAACTACTCTCCAATTTCCATGACCATGGAGAAAAATTCCAATGGCAAAGCAGCCTCACAGCCCAGAAGGCAAATAAAAACAATTCAGGTTGATGGATTTGTTGCTTTTTCCTGTAAATCCCATGATTGCAAAGCAATCAGCTGGATGGGCTGGGGATGGGGGGAGGCTTTATCAACCACTTTATTAATTAAATACATCCCTTGGTTTTATTTCAAAGTTTATCCAAAGATTTGCATCGGGCTGCTCCAGGTGTCAGGGAATCACAGAATCCCAGGATGGTTTGGGCTGGAATCACCCAGTGCCACCCCTGCCATGGCAGGGACACCTCCCACTGTCCCAGGCTGCTCCAGCCCCAGTGTCCAGCCTGGCCTTGGGCACTGCCAGGGGTGGAATGCAAGAGCTCAGACAAAAACAGACACTGGAGAAAGAATAAGAAGAACACAGCTTTTATTTGCCTTGGAAATACTTTGGAAAGACAACCAATATCTGGAGGAATCATGAGGAAACATGGTAAACATCCTCCTGGAAAATAAGGAATATTGTCACATGGTGTCCAGGCCATTGGTAGCATTGTAGAAATCTTACATGTGACAGCTGCTTTTCTTTTTCCCTTTTATTTTAATTATTGAGAGTAACAAAGTCCTGGTTGCAGAACTCCCTGGTTCTTTGGAATGTTCCATGTTTCAAGCTTTCTCAGAACTGGGGCAAACTCAAAGAATGCCACTTTCTGTTCCCATTTTTCTGACTCTGCCTAAACATTTCTCAGCTAAAACCTCAGCACATTTTGTAGCCAGCATGAGATGGAGGATTTGTTTCCTTTTTCAGCTATCCCATCAGTATCTCTAACCACAGTTTTATTTAAATCTGCAGCAAGAAGACTTGTCTTCTTTTTTCCTTCAGCATCCATCTCTGAGTCCCCTGATTTCCTGTTTCCTTTAGCTGGCTGGGATCCACCAGGAGATGACATCCCACCATTGCTGCCTAAAGCCATAAATTCACTCCCTGCCTGCTCAGAGGCACCCGGTGTGCTTCATACAATACCAACTTGTGACATCAATGCTATTTTATAAACTCCTTTTTTAGCCATGTTTTCTGTTTTCCTGCTAATCCTTAATCAGCCATGCTCCTGTCCAAGCAAACTGGATTTTTTCAGGGATAGGGACTGGTCCTCCCAGTTCTCTTTGAAGAGTTTGGGCTGATTTACTGGGGAAGCCACTAAATTATCACTGTGCTGAGAATAACAAATCATTATCAGCCAAAACCTCTGCTTCATTCTGGCAAACAGAAATACTTCTATGGATGCCTAAGTGGTTCAGGAACCATCTGCACCCTGGGGGTTGTTTGCTCCATCTCAGACAGAAAGGGATTGGGAAATGTTTGGTAATTTCCTCACTCTGCTCTTACACACCACACTCACCTGCAGCTGCTACACGCAGAGCAGAATTAGTGTTTACAATTTTACTGGTGCAACTTTTTTTCTAGTTTTAACCCTTTTCTAGATTGTTTTCCACACAAACCGCAGCAGCTACAGGTCTCACTATAAAAATTTCCCCATCATTTTTTTCCTATTTGAGGCTTCCAGGTTCCCTGTTGTCAAGTCTCACATAACCCTGTTATAGCTGTGAATATTTTCTCTGCAGAGCTGAGATGAACGTGGTGGAAAGTACTCCATGGCTACTGAGGAGCTTCTTCTTGTGGAGAAGAGATCCATGGATTTCACCCCTCTCCGTTGGCACAGGCTAGAAATAAATATGCTTTTAGCCACCCCATTTGTGCCTCAACCTTTCAGCACCCTTGCCACTTATCACATTTTTCAAGGTCACCCACTAACACTGTCTCCCCAGTTGCCAAATCGATGCGAGCAACATCACACTTCCCATAAAAACAGTTCTGCTTAAATCCAAACCCTATAGTAAAAAAAAAGAAATAACAAAAACAAACATTCCCTGCAACAGCTCAAATGTCTCAGGAAGAACCAAAGAACCCAGGGCATATTCCTTAAAAACAATGGATTTGCACCATTAATTTTGATTGAGCACCAAGACAGGCATTCAGAACATCCTTTAGAAATTTATTTAAGTAAAGTGGCTGTTTTTAAGCAGGGTTAGTAAGGCTGTGACTAAAGTTAAGCCAAGAGTCAAGCTCGCTGATGACTCTCAGGTTAGCACTGCAGGCAAATGGAAGCTGCCAGTGAAGGCACTGAGGCTTTGGAGAGACAAGGACACTGTGATTTCATCCCAGGAAAAGTAAATACTTACACTGCAATTTAAATAATTTCCAACGTTTTCTCTGCATAAGACTAATTCCCACCAGTGTTTGCAAAAGCCTTTTTATGGACTGCTTTGTATTAGATCCAACCAGCAGAGATAAACCCCAGATCCTCCCAGGATTCCCAAACACCTGGAGTCCCAAGGAATACCTTGAGGCAGGATGGAACCCTTCTCTTTGGGATGAGACAATGGACAATTCTGTGTCTTCAATTGCTCCAAGGAATTATTTAGAGATTATTTACTGTTTCCTGGCTTTATGGGAAGATGTTTTTCACCTGTGAGTAGAGCACAATTTATAGGAGGAACCTTTATTCCTACATTGGATTTCTCAAATCCTACATTGGTGTTTGTCTTATGTTCCAGCTGCGTGTTTGTGTGGGCACTTCTCTCTCTGTTCCCAGCCAAAATTCCCCTCCCAAGCAAAAGGTCCCAGAACCAGGAGGAGTGTCTGCAATGATCCAGACCTAAATCAACTGTTATTTACATAAATAAACTTCTCCTGGATGTCAGGTTGCCAAAATGGATTATTTAGTGGAGCCTTGTTGTTACACCTCCTGGTTGTGCTGCACGCTGGTGTAAGATCCATGATGATTGCAATCCATTAGTAACTGTCACAACAGAGCTCCTGCTGCAAAGGAAGGAGACAGGGAAAAATACTTCCTACCCAGGACCTGGAAATTGGATTCAGGAGAGATATTTATTCTGGATTTTGAGCCCGGTTCCCTGCGTGATCGGCGGCAACTCACTTACCTGGCCTGCTCCACGCCTTCCCCCTCTCAGGAGGGAAATGAATTGTGTTTTCCCTGCTCTGAAAACGTCATTTATATTCTCAGATGGAAATGGCCCAGTGCAGAGTTAGGGCTGTGAACCTTTCCTGCAGAATCATCCCAGGATCCAGCCCAGGAACCATTCCCGCCCAGTGACACTTGGATGTCCTCGGGCAATGGAAAGCAGGAGCCCCTGTGCCAGAAAATAAAGCCTTTAAGCAGGAGCAAGATTAACTTCCCCGGCCAGAAATGGCAGTGGGAAGGCTGGGAGCCACAAGGATAACAGCTCCAGGAGAAATTCCAGGGATTTTGTACCTGCACGGCTCCAGTCTGTGGCTGTGGAAGAGCCCAAGGTGCTGCTCAGCCCGAGCTGCCCTAAACCCACCAACATCTCCTGCTCCTCGTGGGAGCAGCTCCCAGCCCAAGGAGGAACAACCCACGCTCAGCACAGCCCACGGAATCCCGTGGATGTTTGTCCTTTAATTGTGCTGATATTCTCACTTTGTACTAGAGTTCTGCACAGGAAAATTACATCCCTGAAAAATTCCGATCCCCTCTTATGGGCAGCAGCTGTTGAAATAACTGCTTTGCAATGTAATCCCCTTGTTCAATAATTCTTTGCCTTCCAACGTTGTAATTTACATTTTTGCCAAGGAATCAAACTGGTACTTAAGTATGAGAATAACTGAGGATCCTGCCTTTGTCTCCAGCCAACTGATATCCTAAGCCCTGCTATGACATTATATAAATATTCAAAAAATGCCTGTGAATACCATAATTTCTCCAGGTCTCACAAATGAGGAATTATCCAAGTAATGGATTATGAATGGAGTAGTAATGTATGGAAACATTACCCACCCAAAACACATTAGAGTTCCCGAAGACTCAACATGAAACAAAATGTGTTAGAGATTTAACAAAATAAAGCTTTCCCCTGAGATTCAGCCTCACTAATTCCTATTTAAAAACTCCAGAAAGGTGAAAATACTTATAGATACTGTTTATTTCTAAATATTATCAGCTGAGAAGTGCAGTCAGGACGATGTTATTTAAAATACCTGCTTATCCAGGTATAAACTTGGCAAGCTTAAAGTGAAATCTTGAAGCTTGATAATCCAAGATTTCCAATATGAAGTCTTTTAGTAGGTTGTGCCTTTTCCTCACTAAGCCCACAATTATGTTCATATTTCGCCTCTAGTTGATAAATTTATAAAAATATGCAAGTGTAGTTAAGTTGGCTGTATTTTGAAGCAAAGTGTTTAAATAAAAATGTAAGGAACTGACTGGCACAGGTGGCACTCTGGTGCCCAGAGCAGCTGGGGCTGCCCCTGGATCCCTGGCAGTGCCCAGGGCCAGGCTGGACACTGGGGCTGGAGCAGCCTGGGACAGGGGAAGGTGTCCCTGCCATGGCAGGGGTGGGGTTGGATGGGCTTTAAGGTCCCTCCCAACCCAAACCATTCCAGGATTCTGTGAGTAGCTCCCTGCTGAGCCCAAGGTGATTGTTGTACACAAAATCTCTGTGGAAGAAATTCCTGCAAAGTTTATGGAGCTGCTGGCACCACTTTGAGAAACCATTGCTCAACCCAGCCCTGCTCTGCTGTCAGCAGGCCAGACCCTTCAACCAGTTCTTACCCAAGCATCCCTTACTCAGGAGAGTAGGGCAGAAGTAAAGATTACTCATTGGAGGAGTTGCAAAACTGCTGCTGAAGGTTTCTGCCCTGGAGCCAGCCATTGTATGGGAATGACTGAGGGAGAGAGGGAGGAGCCAGCCTGTCTTCTGGGAAAGAAAGTTTTAGGAATTAGGTTTAAACTAATTTAAGAAGTTATTGTTTACTTCCTTTCCTTTCCTTTCC